>JAZGTH010000085.1:3802500-4087500 GCA_036877525.1 Chromobotia macracanthus
AGTGGTAGCCAAACAACAGTGGCACCCATTGTCTTCAATTGTATGGAGGCACAACCGCTCAGAAATTTCTCAAAATATCTTTGGTGTTCCACAGAAGAGAAAAGTCATACAGTTCTGGAATGACATGAGGGTGAGTAAATGATGGAAAAGCTTTCATTTTTGGGTAAACTATCCCTTTAAATCTGTACCCATGAGTAGGTCTGACCTGGTCATCAGCCGAGTAAAGCACCTCCATCAGTCTCTCCACGAAGGGCCCATGGTCCTGACCCTGCTCCTGACACAAGAGCTCAACCTCTCGCAGCTTCCCAAAGTAGAAATCTCGCTCCTTCTCCACACCCTCCAGTGCCAGCTTCAGTGTGTTCATCTACATAGACAGCAGTGAAATTAGACAATTTGAGATGTTCAGGAATAAAATGAAAATCCTAAAAATACACTGTTAAAGGCAGGGTAGGTGATTTTTCCAGAAATATTTTTTGTTGTGGTGGCTGAAGTCTCTTCACATCCTGATAGCAAGTAAAGTGGTCTAAATATATTTATATATCTTCTGTGGAAGGCACAAGACCATAAAATGTTTGTCCAATCACTGCACTCGGTCTGAATGCAATGATAGGATGTCCAACTTAAATGTCAAACTGTGTATGCGTTCATTTGTACTGGAGGAGGCGTGGCTTTGGAGAGCACTTTGAACGGAGGGTGGGATCTTATGCTTTCAAAGCAAGCTTGCTATTGCTAGCCTCTCTGTAACTGCCTACCCTACCTTTGAATAAGAAGCAGACATTTACATGCTTCTTATTCAACACAAACATTCTGCCTAGACAGACAGTCCAAGATGCCAAACAAGGCCGTCTGGAAAGGCAACTCACTAGTTGCTCAAAATTGTTATCTAGGTAGAAAGCCTGTGGTTGTCCATTATGCTGTCTAGATAGGCAACTGATTAGGTTTTGAGTCCCTAAATCGTTCTAGAAATACATTGTAACAATTCATAAATGTCAATTCATAAACAATTTATTAAAGTCTACAAAACAAGCATCTTCTGGTTTCCATAAGCATTCATAGCCCACTATGCCTAAAGATTGTTAAACGTAAAAATCTGAACAGTGTTAATAACGTTAGTGGTGTCCACCTGTTCGTTTAGTTGTGTTACTTGGGCCTCCAGCTCTTTTTCTCCTTTGGCAGGGGTCGCCGACATCACCGGGAGTTTTTTGGCAGAGGAGGGTCGGGATGTGGAGGTCGAAGTGGAGGATTTAGGGGTTGAACTGCTTGATCTAGTGGCTCCTGCATACAAAATGGGTTTAGAGTTAACGGATGTCATCGTTAGTCCTACAGTCATAATGATGAGTCGATAATGATATTTAGTAGCTGTTGATTAATGATATATAGCTACATTTAGAATGATCATGTGGGATCACGTTAGTTAGGAGTCTTTGACCGATTAACTTGTTGACGTAAAGTTAGAAGCCATTGAAATGCACCTGCAGTGGGGGAGCTGGCGGCATGATGGGACTTCTTCGGCAGGTTGAAGATCTGCTCTCCGGGATCTGGGGGGGGAATAGCATCCTGACCCTGCCGGGCCTCGAGCGGGTCATATTCCTTCCCATCATAGTTGGCATCGAAGAACTTTTTAAACCACTGAATGAAGTCCAGGTTGTCTTGAAATCGTCCCTTAACGAGTTTCTCGACAGGGATGATCTAAGAGGCGGGGAAACAGGTGAAACAAAGAATGTGAACAAGAGGAAATGACATTGTACGGATAACCCTGTACAACAAATACAGATTTAAACATTTATTTAACACATTTAACATTTAAGATGAAACTTTTTTTTATACTTTCTGGGAAACCACAACTGTCCACCATACTGACAAGCTGTTTGTCTATGGAGATTCTGAACGGACCTTCAGCTGAACTCCATTCAGTGGTGATGGTGAAAGCAGAGCAGAAATGCGGTAACATCTGTCTCACCTTGTCCACATTCATCCTCTTGAAGGAGGCCTGCAGGAGTTTAAAGTTGTGGATGTACTCATGCTCCAGCTTGGCCTGGAACTTCACCTTCTTAAGACTGATACAGCCAGGAAAGAGCATGTCCATAAACTGACAGTACGCCGCTCCTGTGAAGTTACGCGGACATTTATAAAAGCATCACTAACATATCCATCGCTTTCAGTCTGATACAGTTTCTGAGCTTCTCATGTAGACCAGGGAGATCCATCAGACTTGGATTTAATTTAAAAATATCACTGCTATATCATATAAATGGAGATCAAGTTTCATTTCCTGTCTTAAGGTGGAACTGGACATGATCCAGGAGATATTCAGTGTCTTGGAGATCTTTAAATACCTCTGGCCTGACCTGAACTTATGCAAAGAAAAATTGTGATGTCATACCAGAGCATGGGAATGTCCACACTTTTTGACCAATAAAATCCTAAGATTTTTGGATAATGTTTTTTATAGCGATTTCATAAAGATTGCTGGGGTGAATTTAGATCAGAACAACAAATACAAATCCTTGACATGAATTGAGATTCGAAACACACAAATGTCCTACAATAAAAAAACTCAAATACAAACCTTTGAGGAATTCAAAATTTGTCTCATACAGAAAATGATTATTAGCAAGTTTTTCAACTAACAAACACGTTTACCTTTAACAAACAGATCAAATCACTTTCTTAGGCCTAGAAATCACTAGAAAATAATCCCTGATAATATTCCCTGACATTTCTGGGTTTTCTATGAATCTTGATTGTTGACTGACATGCAGAAATATCATTTGTTTGTGTTTTAGACTGATCATTAATCACATTTATTTTCTGCTAATCAAACTGTTTCACAAATCCTGCCTCTAAATCCAATCAGTAAAATCACTTTCTGATGGCTGGAATAAATTAGAAAAAACTTTAACTTGACTGAACATCAGGGCTTAACAATGTAAACTTTACAGTGTCAATGGCACTTAATCAAAGCTGTGATTAAAAATAACAATTATTTCAGAACTCTCACAAAACAGGGTTTACAAATAACAGCCTGTGATCTTTTTTAAAAGAACAGACATTTTTACTTGTTCAAAATTAATAACTACATAAGAATAAAAGAAAATAATTTAAGATGAAGTATAAGAGCTCACATTGCCGAGTCTACTATACCCACATACATGTAAATATGTTATTAAATGTGACTCATAACCTGTCATTTCTGGTTGAAATAAAGAAGTATTTTTTAAAAAACATGAATTGTGGCTTTACGGCTATTTAACGTGATTGAATCTCAGCCCAGGTTTACAACTCATTTTACATTTTTATGCATTTGGGCAGATTTACAATGCATTCAAGCTACACATTTGATCAGTATGTGTTCCCTAGGAATTGAACCCACAACTTTCGCGCTGCTATCGCAATGCTCTACCAGGTGAGCTACAGGAGCACCTCAAACTCACGGCTGTATTATTTAAAGCAGCTGAAAACAGCATTGTTTACCTCGCACACCAGTGTCAGGAGGGATTACCAGTCTTTGTCTCTAAGGAGTGTCAGTGGTAGTTTAATTGAGAAGGTCTTACCTGAAGACAGCTGCTCCACTTTAGTGTAGTTTAGACAGAGCAGGTCGTTCACCCATGCGGTGATGTCATGCCTGCTCATCGTCTCCTGAGTGATTGAGGTAGAATACACGTTGACCGCCATCCCCCAGCTGCAGACGAGACACACACATCATCACCAACATAATCACAGACAGATGTAGAGAAAGATAACAATGTCTGACCGGGCTGCAGATCTTCACAAAACTACTCGATGTCAAAATGTTCTCAGAACACTGGCTGAAGTTCTCAAAAAAAGTCCTTGCAATAACGTTAGTAGAACATTTTTAATATTATATATCATATATACCAAAAACGCTATTTGTACGCTGGAAGGTGGAACATTTTCAAAATGCTACAGAAGTTTAACAAATGTTACAAAGCAATAAATGTTACATAATAATACAACATCTAAAAAAATGATTTTCCAGGAAATGTCAGTTTGGCTTCATTTGACTCTGACCTACATAAAGAAATATAAGTAAAGTAACCTGCAATTTTATGTTTTAAACAGAGATGGCGATAGAGAGTTGAAAGTTACAGATTGCTTTAAAATGACTGATTCGAACTGAAAATCTTACGTTACACTGAAAAACATCACTTAAAAGTTAGGTCAATATAAATAAATTGTATATTACTGTAATAAGTGCATGTTGCAACTGTTTACAGTGTTGTTTATAATGCGCTGGCATTGAAAATACATAAACACAAGTGCAACACACCCATAACACAGAAAGCATGTTTAGAAAGCAGTTCCAAGACTGGAACTAAATTGATAGTTGTTGAAGATTGTTTGAACAACCAGTTTTGTACACACAAAACAAATGGCCAAGGCCAACAGATTTTAACATTTGTTACTGGAATTATTCTCTTTATTAAACATTCTTTGAACTCTTTTCCATTTATTCAGTGTTGCTTTGTGTTGCTTATCCCAATGTCAATCAGGAAATAGTGAAGAAAACATTAAGGGATATAAAGCACTCCGCAATCACAAGTTTTTCATCCCGTATTGTTCTCATAAAGAACCAGGAGAACAAACACTCATCATCCCAAACTGTACCGTTTAGAACCGAGGACTTTTTTGGGTCCTCTATCGAAACTCTGCTTTAATGCCCTTCAAAACCTGCTGGTTAACGTGACACATTGTAAACAAGTTGGAACAAAATATAGTTTTGGGTGGGTATCTGGTACTGAACAAACCCAAAGTTAAAAAAACCCCACAAGCAAACCCAAGAAATGTTCTCATCAACATATGTAGCATTAGTAATAATGTTATGTTTTCACGTTATATATTGTGTATATCAAAAATGTTATCCTTAAGTTGTTAGTGGAACATTTTTAAAATGTTACAGAATTAAAAAAATGTTTTAGTGACGTTCTTATAAAGATGCAATAACATTTATACAACGTCTAAGCTGAACTTTTGAATGTTCCTAGAACTTTCAAAATAACATTTCAACACTTTGTAAGTTAATGGAAACGTTGGGGAAACGTTCTTACAACCTACAATTAAGCTGTGAAACGGCTTCTGCGCACAAACATCTAACCAGTTAAGAGAACCCAATAATGCATGTTTCCATCAAAGATCATTTTAACTTTAACAAGTAATTCAACTAGTTATAATAAAAGCTCAGATCCCATTTCTCTGATTTCCCCGTGCAGATAATTCATCATCACACGAATAATGAACTGAATCTCTCAGGAAATCCTACACAAGGTTTATTTTAAACCCTTTCTGAAGATAAATCACTCCTGCTCATTTAATAAACCTAAACATAAGCGTATTCCCAGACAGAAATGCTGTGAAAGAGCTTAAAGAGAGCAGACATTCATCTAAATTTAGCAGTAAAGATAAACAGTTTAGCAGAATGAACGGGGGGGGGGGGATCAGGAGAGCCCATTTGGTGTCAACAAAAGCAACAGCCATCTGAATGAACCCATAACATGTTCCCAGGCCTGCAACACACACATGACTATTTATCAGCCATGCACAAACACAAAACGACCAGCTGCGACACCGAAATAAGAAAAGTGAGCGAGTTTATCAAGCAATGAATTACACTACGCAACGGCTCAGTGAATATACAGGCCGTGCGCTGTCAAAACCCGCAAACGCGTCCTGTCAGCGCACATCTCCACCTACATCTCCACCTACATCCACCTCAAATCACATGCATATTATTGTAAAAGCCCCGAAAGGAAGAATGCATGCGCTGAACGGCATTTTGCATGGCTTTTACTGATTGCACCATCGGGAAAACGCCATAGCGGGCTCAGGAAGAGCCCCACCGCGGCGCGTAAAACGCGGCCATAACGGGAATCTAAGCTCCCTGGTACGAATGCATGACAAATGCATGGATTAAACCGAAGCATCGTGATATTTTCATTGAAATGCATTGGATCCAGCTCGGTTGAAACGGGGTTCTTTGTAAGGACCCCGGCGGATGGTAATGACGCCAGTTTACCTGTAGGCGCGCTCTCCGCGCACCGTGTTCTTTCTATAGGGGATGATGTTGGTTCCGTTGTCCGCAATGATGTCGTTGTTGTTTTCTCCATTGGGGGACAGAGCTTGGGTCGGACCGGGCATTTGGCTCTGTAAAGTACTCGAACGGACCAGGAAAGAGGCGTCGGGGCTATTCCCTGCCTTATGCGCGCTTGTTCTCAGTAGATCCAGTGTGCGTCTCCGGCTTCACCGCGACCTCCCTGCTGCCTGATTCACCGAACGAGTCATGTGACAATGGGAGGGGTGCTTTCGGTTCGAGCCTGGGTGATAGGAGGAACTTGGCTTTTGGATACGCCATACATATATAATGCATGCAAATAATATGCATGATTTATAAGGGGGTCTGATGAAAACACGCCTGGGTCGTGTTGCACCCTCCAATCAAAGCAAATGTTGTATATAATTCTGGTTATGTACAGATTTTCCCCTCCCCAAATTTTGCTGTGATGCATTCCTGACATTTAACGTTTGGGAAACGTTGCAATGAATATTTCGATTAGATTGCATTACTGCAGCATTAATACAGTATGAAAGAGTATTATAATATGTTTTAACACTGCAACAAAATATAAATACTTTAAAAGAAACAGTAACACCAATAATAATAATAATAATAATAATAATTGGTGTAATTTACACTTTTGGGTTGTCTAAGGCCTGTATAGATATTGTATGTAAATGATTACGTTCATAAACATTTACAAGCTGTAACCTTTTACAAGTGGAAAAACATTTTGCCTGTTTGCAATTGTTCTCACTAATGAACAAATGTCTCTCATGTTTTAACACAGCCTACATTAACAGTAAAGCAAAGCTTATGTGATTTCTCCTCATTACGTATATGAGGTAAATAATGATGTAGGGAATAAATGTACTAACAGTGTAATACGTGTGTGTTATACCGGTTTTCTTTAAGTGATCGAGAAAACTACACGGGATGTTTTGGAAAAAATGTTTGCAATCTTAGATTATGATTGTTTATAAATGATGACACCAGTGCTATTCCGGTGATGAAGAAAACTCAGCTGGAGTAACACTAAGAAATATCTAGATTTTTATTTGGTATGGCTTATTCCAATGATTGATTTGTCTTATTTTAAATCATTTTAAGTCATCTTGAGGCCCCCCTTGGAATTTTGTTGAGGCCCTCTAGTGGGCCTCGGCCCCCAGTTGAGAAACGCTGGACTAAATTATAACTGAGCCTCGTCATGAAGAATCACGGCTGATTTAGGATTTACTAGAGAATGCACAACATACGTTGTTCAAGATGAGCTGCTGTTAGTGGCTGTAAGCAGTAAGGAAGCAGAACTCATCTGCACTTTCCCACACAATGAACATGCTTAAAAATGTTAAAAAGTTAATAACTACAAAGATACAATTAATCATTTTGTCACTTGTAAACCAGCCTGTGCAATCCAACGTGTTTAAGGAATTGTAAATAAAGGTTTTATGTGTATTTAATGTAGTTAAACTATATGTGTTGGTAATTATATAGTATAGTATGACACAGATGATATAGACAGTATGGATGATAGCATGTCTATATATATATCTTCATCTATTGCTGGCACAGAATATTAAACCTTACACCTACTTAAGAATATATCAAAGGACTAGTTATCAGGTTTAAACTGGTTTATTGGTCATTTTACTTTAATTATTCATGTCCACTCTTAATATGCCAATAACTACAGAGCTGGATTCCCAGTATACATGTAGTCTATAGGACATGGGCTAATACAACTTATAAAAAAGAGATAAAAAATATAGTACATAAGAGTACTTATACAATTATTTATGGCACCTCTGGGGTCCAAAAGATAGAGACCATTTCCCCCCATTTTGAAGGGAAATTAAACTGAGACTTTCTGGATTTGTAAATATAATTTGTAATGAATAAATTGGTATTGAATTAAGTTCAATTAATTCAGCAGTCTCAGATTAAGCAGTTAACAAGCTGTTTAACTGTTTGTTGTCAGATTATTGCATCTAAATGGCACCAGCCAGTTCAATAGTCTTTTGTTGGCATGTTTCGCCCCCGGTGCAGAAAACTGGCTGCAGTTGATCAAACCTTTTACTTTGTGATGTGCAACACGTCAAAGACGTAAAGTCTTCAAATTGAACTTCATCCTAAAAGGTGAACAATCACCAACCTCATGAACGAACCCATCCGATGCATTCAGTCAAAGAGCAGGAAGTGCGCTCGTTAACAGCAATGTTAATTACCAAAGAAAAAACACATTACAACCCAAACAAAACAGTACAGACGCGTGAGTGACGTTAATGGTTTATTAACCAGACATGATTATTAATAATAATAATAATAATAATAAATGATGAGCGTTCAGATCACACTAGCATCAATGAAGTTTACAGTGAAAGGCGCACAGCTGGCGCTACGCTAACATGCTAAACGCCTGCGTGATGTAAAAAGCAACTTCATGAGCGGATCAAACGCACATATGGAGGAGAAAACGAAGATCTGAGCCAAATCAAACTCACCCCGAGATTAAAGTTCAAGACAAAAGCGTAAATAAGCTCGACTCACCGTAAACTCAACAGTAATCCGACCAAACCAGCTGCGCGTCTGCGTTCGCACCCCACCCTCAAGCGCCGCTACACGGGTCAACGCCTTCTCCGCTGATTGGCGGGCGCTCCATCCTGCCGTTCGCTGATTGGTTCGCCGCTAGGTGATGTCAGGAATCCCCGCCTTCGCTGAGGCGAATCGATGACATACGGAACGGATGTTGTCTTTGTCAGCCAATGGCGACGCGACGCGCTACTTGTGGAACGGAGGCGTTGAGCGAGCCGTTGTTTTACGCATCGGTGGGCGAGCGATGAGTTTTGTAACACGATGAATAACGCGGATCCGCTGCTTTTCGTTGAAGGTTTCCTGGAAAATGGAGAGGAATATCATGGACATTTGGGAATGTCACGCACTGGTCGTCACTGCATTATTTAGATGCTGGGTTAAAAGGCGATTGAGAACCAGGGCTTGTTCTTATCATGCATTAAACAGAACAGGATATTACTTCAACAGTTTTAACATGTTTTTTTTTTGTTAGCAACTTTCTGTTATGCCAAATGGTGAGAACACCCCATATTATCGGGTTAGTTTTGGATTAATTGTAATTATTTAATTGCATTTACTTTCTCTTAATCCGTAACTTCTGTCTGGTTACAAATGAACAAAAATTGAGCAACACAATCTCCTTACCCCAATGCGCAACGGTGTTGTTTTAATAATGTTTATAATAATGATTTACAAGACCAGTTTGGCTCCATTTGACTTCAACATACGCAAAGCAAAGAGATCGAGTTGTTCAACAGCGACATCTGGTGTCTGTTTCATATATTGCAGCAACTTGTCAATTCACAAACTTAAAACAGCATCATAAAGTATGAATTAAAAAATTATTTTAACAAACCCTAGAGACAGAGACAGTGAACACAAACCGTATACAATTTTCAACACAAATAAACCTTTGTGGACACACACTGATTCTCATACAGTGTCATATTTTTATTTTCTTTAGTATCATGCAAAAATCACTAAAAAGTGCAATGCCAGAGAGTGGACGCTGTTTTTGTGCTGGTCTATATCTGCCAGTCTGAAGAAGCAATGAGCAAATCGTGTGACTGCTGTAATGTGACAGTAGCGTGTACATAAAACACAACAACAAAAGAGTGCAGATGGTCGAAGTCGAACCAGAAAGATCATTACAAATAATTCATATTCACAGACAGAATCAATCCAAATCTGCTCCAGCTCCACATACAGTATCTTACACCAAAATATTTGAAAAGCTCTTCCTGAAGGCATCTCAGCACACAACAGCACATTCAGTAGCGTCACATACTTCCGCATGTGCTTTCAAGTTTGCCTAAAATTATTTCATTTTTTCTTTAAACGGTTCAATCTTTTGCAAGTTAAATAACAGAGCGTAGTACATGTACTGTGGCCCAATGAGAGCCAAATGATATTTCGCACTAAATGCAGAGGTACAACATTTTATTTGAGTGAATCTCATGAAACCCGCCAAGAACGTCTGGGTTAAATTTCATCTCGTAATGAACAAAAAGAATCGAGAAATTATATTTTGCTTTATTTTATATGCACCAGCAAGATTTTTTAACGTATGTTCTTAAAATGTATTGTTATTGAAAATAATGTTCATTTTTTTTACTGCAATGAGAATTTTTGGGAAAAAAATGTAATTAAATGAAATTATGAAAAATTATTAAATACGCGTCATTTTATTTTTTTGGTGAAATGTAACCTAGAGGCATTCTTGTGAGACTCACCCATTTCTGTTCCTATAATTAAAATATGTTTAAAGTTAGTGAATTTTAATAAAGTACACATACCTACCCACCTACTAAAACAAATGCAGTCTCATGAGCTAAGGCAGTTGTGTATCAAAAACTGATAAAATTACTCAACTCTGAAAGAGAAATCCAAACTACAACATAACCCTAATATTTATATGCTTTAAAAGACCCTCGGGTCCGGGAATTCTGCTCTATAAATAAAATGAAAGATGTCATTTGTAAAGATAGCAGCTTCATCAAAGACCACGCCCATTTGAAGACACGCCCATTTTGCCCAACAGATATTTAAATACAGTACAATTCTTTCAACGCATACATAAGAAAATAAAACCAAACCACATAAACACCAAATAAATGACGTAATCTCAAAATCATTTGATTTTATGGCACTGGTGGTGTTATAGACAGTTCCATAGTTTGTCATTTCCAGGTTGGTTCACAGTATTGTCTTAAAACAATTTGTTGTTGATTCTAAAAATATATTTCTATATTTATAGATTAGGATGTGTACCACAGTATTTCTGAAGCCTTCAGTATGTTCCAACACAGGTTTGATGACAGCACGGTGCTTTACAGAAGCTTCTCCTCCCTGTGCTGCAGAAAAATGATGAAGGTTTATCTACAGTGTCTTTTATGGTCTATCAAGCAGTGTTGTACTGGACTGGGGTGAATACTTACCACTGCGAATTAAAATGCAGCTACTCTTGTAGGGTCACCTGTGAAGGAGGGAATTCAGGTAAGTTTTACAGAACAACTGGAGGTGCTAAAAATTCTTCACAGATGGAGGTTTTCAAAGCTGGGTAAAAAATGACCTCAATATCCATGAAAGCATGGTAAGAGTATGTAGTGAGGCATTTTTACTAATAGTTTGGGCATGTTACGTGCATCACCCGTGGCAATGTTTGTACAGATGTGCAGTCAGAATGGATTTCATCTCCGCGCTCGAAAACAGGTGCCTGTGAGCTGCCCGGGGAAACTTTCATTTAATGAAACATCCATTTGGTTTAATGGATATTTCATTTCTATTTTACCTAATTTCTATAGCAATTAAAAAGAAATAAAATGTGATTTATGACACAGCGTACTTATGACACATTGCTGGCATATTTCCCAGAATCCAAAGTTTGCCGTTTAGAAAAGGCTTTTGGGCAGAAAGCATTATGGGTAAGTAGCAACATGGGCAATAATATGTGATTTATTTTTTGTTTTTATCTTAAATACAGTCCATTTATTCTTGCTGTATTCATGTACCATTACATTTATAGCACATAAATTAAATAAGAATTACTGAAAAACTGTTGCTCGCTCAGGCAAAACTATACTAGAGTGTAGCGCTAAGTGTAATGCTGTTGCCTTTGCGCTGCTAACACAATGCTCTACCACTGAGCAACAGGAGAACTATATCTGTTCATTGATGGACAAGATCTGTTTCGAACATCTCATTTTTTATTGCTTTGACTCTGAATTCCAGGATTGAGGATCTTTGAAGGACTCACCAGGAAGTTCTTGTCCTGCTCTTGGGCATGTCTCAGTCGCTCTTTGTCCAGATCATTTCCAAAGAACCCTCCAGCCTCCATCTGCCCTGCTACCCTGCAAGACCAGAAACATTTTAGTTTTGAGGTCTGAACCACTTTTAACTTTCCATAGTCATGATTAGTGTCTTACTCACATTACAGGTGTATTTTAACGTTTACTGCTTTGCCTCATTTACTTCGGTCGTGCTTTACTGAAATCTCAATTTTTACATCCCATTTTTACATACATTATCACTATCACAATTAAAGGAGAGATTCTTTCCAGTAACATTTTTTGTTATGCTAGTTAAAAGTATTTACATCCTCACAGCAATCACTAAGTGGTCTAAATAAAAACTATAAAATGTTCATCCAATCATTGCATTCGGTCCTAATGCTATGATAGGATGTCCTACTTGCATGTCAAACATATTTGCATCACGTTCATGTGCCAGAGGAGGCGTGGCTTTAAAGATCCCTCTGAAGGGAGGACGCAATCTTATGCTTTCAAAGCTAGCTTGTTATTGTTCTCTCTATCTCTATTGTCTCTCCAAAATTACCGACCCTTCCCTACCTTTAACTCAAGAATGGTACTTTTCCAAACATCATCCATCATCATCATCCACTTCAATCATCATCAAACATCAATGAATTTTATACAAAGCTAGCTATATTTATATACAAGCTAGCTATGATAACACAGCGCACATATCTATACACACAACATCTTCTGATGCACAAACATCAAACGCCCTTGTGTGCAACAAAGGTTCTCTTACCCTGTTCGAGAGGAACCGCTCTGTGGATGGAGAACATCTGGAATCTGGAAGGTGAGGTCAGAGATGCTGTCTGCTTCACTCCCCACCTCTGAACAACAGTGATGGGAAACAAAGAAACATTTCATTGGTAGAACACTCGTTATAGTTAAAGTGAGATGTAGAAATTGTAGTACACAGAATATTTATATAGGTCATAAATTGTCCACATTCACCTAGAAATTACATTCAGATACAGATACACTACAATATAACGTTACCTGAGTTCAGTTCTTTCACCAATGAAGACATTGTGTTGGTTATGGAGTCTGCAGCTACCAGGAGATCATTTCTTAAGTTTCTTCTGGAGCCTTGTGATCAAAAACACATTCATCAGCATTTCAGAATTAAACCTCCAGATGCAGTTTAGCTCTTTTAACTTGGTTTGCATCTGTAGCATTCTGTCAAATACCACAAAAATAATTTTGACTTGTCTCTCAGTTAGTAAAAAACAATGCAGCATGTCACACAACTCATTAAATTCATGCAAGTGCATTAATAACATTTTATTTGTATTTCTGCCTTTCAGCCTTTACAACTGCCCATAGACTTACAAACCGAGAAGTTATTTTCATATTTAACAGAATATTTAAGGCTGTTTTTCTGTTTTATAAGTCAAGCTGTTACAAATGCAGGTCAGGCCAAGTACTTCAGGTACAAGATGAATATGAAAACAGAGGAATCTGTTTCCATGGTTACCCTGAGCAAAGGCCTGCTGCACTTCTCCTCCGAGGCCCATGAGCGAGTCCTGAGGCGTCTGGCTCGGTGTGGTATTGCCGGATGTTGATTGGACTGGCATGGGGATGGGTGTGTTATTACCAGAAGCTGATTGGTTGGATGTGTTGATCGTGTGGCTGGGGGAGGAGCGAGGGGAGGGGCCAGGACCTTGGGTCTAAGAAACATTAAAATATGGAGATTGGAGAAATACAATATAAAATATCAACATTTATATTTTATCACCTAGCAAATGCTTTTATCTAAGGAAACTTACAAATGAGGAAGACCGCAATGAATATGTCGCAAGGGCCAACTAAATTCGTAGTGTACAAATCAAAGCTGTAAAAAGCTTGTTGCCAAGTCAGTTGCACAAAAGTTGCGTAAGGTTAAGAGTGTGTATTCATGCCTACAACAGCCACAGTGATGCTCCTTTGCAAACGGCACAAATAAAACATGCATGTGTTTTCACACCATCTTAAATCATAAATAATCATAAAACCTATTACAGGACAGGAAGTCATCATAAGTTCAGTATCATAGCACATAAACGAAAGACAGCATTGGAAAACTGTCAAGGGAGGATTAGGGTAAGTGACATCCGAATTCGCACACGTATTTATTTATTTATGCGATGCTAAATAAGTAAATGCAATTGTAGATGCTGGATTCCACACACATTGTAAAAGCACAGTTACGGCAATGCATTCCTTTAGTTTCATTTTAGGTAAACAAAGACACAGTCAGTTGACGCATTTCAACACAAAGCTGTAGTTACTGTGGTGCTCGAGGACTCACAGCCTGCTTTGTCTCTTCTTCCTGTAGGTGGAGCAGTTGAGCTCATGAAGAGTTCATCACATTATGACATTGTTCTTTGTATGGTTGTGGGATCTTTCGTACCTTCAGCAGCAGCATAAGCTGCTCCAGCTGGACCATGAGCTCTCGACGGCTCTCCTGCAGAGATGACATCCTCTGCTCCAACTCCTCTTTTCTCTGCCTGAGACAGAAGGAGATAAAAATGACATTGTCTGGATTCCTCAATTCCTCATCCTGCAGGCCAGTTCTAAATGCTTGGTGATGGAAGATGCGACAGGCTTGCGTGATCTGGCTTACATTACAGGGACTGCACAGCATCGCTTCAGCATCCCGACTAACAGAGAGCGTTGGTTAATGTTTTCTAAAAGTTTTCTCAACGTTATCAAAAACTTTCTTCCAGTAACATTAGTAACGTTTTTAACATTATATATCATATATCAAAAACATTATTCTTAAGTTATTGTAACATTTTAAAACATTACAGAATTAAAAAAATGTTCTTATAACCAATCAATGACGGTAATACACGGCTTTAAAAGATGAACGTTTTTCCTGGAAAATTCAAAATAACATTTTTTGTTAAACATTTTTGTTACTTAATGGAAATGCTAGGGAAATGTTTTCACAACCAAAAATTATAAACTATAAACAACATTCTCATTAAAGTAGCCAGTTACCAGAGTGAAAGCATGGTAAGGCTTATTAGGTTAGGACTTGGTCTGGAGCTCATATCTACACTTGGCTCAGGTTGATGTGAACAAACAGGAAGGAGTCACTTCTGTAAATTGCTTTTCAAGAGCTTTCATTCATGCAGGAGACTAGCCCTGATCAGGTTACATTCACTTTCAATGCTGTCTATCGAGTCGCCACTAGCATCTGTTGTTCACCACTCATCAGGTTTCAGTGTGCTGCTCACAGCTGTACACTGCGTGTGTGTATTTGTGTATGTGTGTGCGTGTTCTTGTACATCTATCATTGTGAGGACCAACGTGACCAGTTAGACCATCAGAGTGAGGACAAAGAGAGTAAAGTGAGGACATTTTAGCCAGTCGTCACTTTCTAACACCCCTTGAAAGGGCTCTTTGAGGGTTAAAACTTGGTTTAAGGGTTTAAGGTTAGAATTAGGTTAAGGTTAGATTAGGGTAAGAATTAGAGTTAAGGACTTGGTTGTGATGGCTAAGGTTAGGGTAACGGACTACAGATTGTATTTTGTGTGAGTGTGTGTGAGTGTGTATTTTCTGTGTGCATGTTTGTGCGTCTATGTGTGAGTGTGTGCAGCAGGCGAGGTCTCTGTTTACCTGAGCAGTTTCAGTTCAGCCAGTAATGTCGGGTTCTGTTGGTTTTTGTCTAATGGAGGTTGTGAAGCGTCCTCGTGCTGTTGTTTCAAACGCTGTATCTCCTGCAAAATCTCCCTACAAACACACAAATTCACCACTAACCTGTAGGACTGCCAGAGCAATGAATACCACAATCAACACAATGAAAGAGACCAACATACTTGTTCTTATTCTCCAGCTCGGCTATCAGTTGCCTCTGCTGTTTATTGGTGTCCAGACACAGGGAGATGTCTGTCGGCACTCTGGTCTTCTGTTCATAAAAGAGTTTTGTGAAGTTTATCTGATTATATTTACGAATTAGGGCTGTATGATACTGAAGAAAAACTTATGTACATTAACGTGCTAAATAATGTGATCTTCGATACAAAAATGCTTTACGTTTGTAAAATAAACCAAAATGATTGGCTGTCTTACCGATGCAGCTCCATCAGCAGCCAATCGGGAGGCGTAACGAGCAATGAGGCAGTGCTCATCATCTTGGTTTTTGCTGCTCTCCTGGAAGCTGTCAATCAAAGAAAAAAGGTGAAGCCAACTCAGACATAACACAGTGTGCACAAAAGAATTTAGCATTTCACTTCTAAACCCTTTAGTAAGCGAAGCGCAAGCAAAGACATTTAACATCAATAACGTTGAATCCCAGTGGTTTTCACATTTTTAGTCACAACACATAGGACGACTAGTTGTGTGATACACAAGAACAAATGAGATTCAGTGATATCGACGGGCCGCCGTATTTAAATTTAGCTCTCTGATCTGTTTGTTTACATGGATATGTGATGCATCATAAACACTTAAAAAGCTCAAAATATTAAACATTTTCTTTTGCAAACATATTGTTTTGTTTCAGAAGACATTTATTAATCCACTGGAGTTGTACAGATTACTTTTATGATGGATAAATGTGCTTTTTGGAGCTTCAAAATCTCAGGCACTATTCACTGCCATTATAAAGCTAGGAATAGTCAGGAAATTATTTAGATTCTGTTCGGCTGAAGAAAGAAAGTCATGTACACATTGGATGGCATGAGGGTGAGTAAATTATGAGAGAATTTTAATTTTTGGGTGAACTAATCCTTTAATATATGTTGACAGTATCTATTAATAAATAGGTATTACGTTTGGAACTATTATTTGCTTTAAAAAACAAAAGCTTATCCAGTTAGCAAGATGCAAACATTTTTTGCAAAGCACTGTCGCCAGTACAGTCACCATCCCATATCTGGTGTTATTTAAAAAACATTAAAAAGAAGAATTTATATTAGTAACTTTTAAAATGCTGAGAAAGCTACATCTAAAACAGTCTGACATTACAACACTTGTGTTGTGTTGCATGCTGGGTAATATCAGACAGAGATGGTGACCCTTGATCTATACAAACAGATTAAAGGTGAAAGCTGGCACAGCAGAGAGACAGCTCACACTGACCATAAGTGCTTCTTCTGAAGAAGATTCACATAAAGTCCAATAAGTATGTGCTCATCAGCCAGCCTATCTGCAATATCGAGGCTGTACTGAACCCTGAAACCAGGTTTCAGAAACACACATGACATCATCATGAGCGGTAGAATTCAACTTCCTGTGGTTCTGATGATGTCACTTTATCACCAGACTGACCAATAATCTAAAAACATCTTCTTACGACTTCATTGCAGATGGTCATATGGTCACATCATCACAACTTGAATTAAAAGCATCGTAGATCTGTTTGTTTTTTAAACTTACCCCTTTCCCTTCAGAAGATCCGGAGCCGTCCTAGAAAACAGTCTCTTCTGTTTAGCCTCATCGTGAGCACCTCTATTTACCCCCCAAAACATCACAATATTCATTATTAATAATTATTAATAATTAATAATAACCATTAACAATTATTAGTCATTAATAATCACATTTTTAATGAGTAACACAGACATATTTAAGACAGACCATAAAGCTTCTTGATCTAAAATGTTTTTGCACTAATAAAAATCGCCGTAACAGCCTGTCTGATTTAACACATCAATAAACAAACACACAAGACAAAATGAAACAAACAAACACAGTGCTGACTGCCAACTGCGTCCAAAAGGCGATCAAAGGTGAACAGAGAACATTTTTATTGTAAATGACCATGAAACTGTCCTTGAAACTGAATATTAAACTTAAACAAAAAGGTTTTTATGCCAATGAAAAAAATGTGCATTTTTCCCTGATGTTTGCACAGGTCATGCATCTGCAGCTGAATTTAAACAAGTTCTTGCGATTCTTGCTGTGTGTATTCATTACAGTGCTATACTGTACTCACGTTTTACTGGAGTAGGGATTTCCTGAAGATGGCATGGAGTGAGAAAGCATGTACTCATTTCCACTGGCCACTGGTCGAGGAGGCCTGGTCAGGTTCAGATGAGATGTTACCATCTAACTGCTGTATATCAGTGTGTGTCTGTCTGTCTAATGTGTGCATGTACTGTACATACAGTAGGAATACATATGCAAATATGCATGAGTGTGTTTGTGTGTGCGTCTAAAATTTTGTGCATCAAATCACAAACTTATGACTCTTTATGACTCAACTTACCATGTGTCCCTGTTTTGTGGCATAAAAACAAAGAAAGGCAATGAATGTTAGCATGTAAAATATATACTACAATGAAAAACAGCAAAAGACGAACTCAAAACATAACACTTGGAATAAAACACTTATTTAACATGAATCACGGATTTAACATGAATCATCAACTTAAAGGCAGGGCAGGCTATTTTTTCCAGAAACATTTTTTGTTAGTTAAAAAGTCTCTTTACATCCTCATAGCAATCGCTACGTAAAGTGGTCTAAATATATTTATATCTTCTGTAGAAGGCAAGGGACCATAAAATGTTCATCCAATCATTGAATTTGGTCCAAATGCAATGACAGGATGTCCTACTTGCCTGTCAAACAAATGTGTTTACATTGATGTGTTTAGGAGGTGTGGCTTTGAAGAATGCTTTGAAGGGAGGGTGGAAACTTACGCTTTCAAAGCTAGCTTTGTATGGCTAGCCTCTCTGAAATTGCGTACCCTACCTTTAATCCACCTCAAAGAGCTTTAGAAGTTCAACAAAGATGCAAGTGCTGTTTGTTTAACGTACACGACATGAGCGAGGTTCAGCGGTTTCTCAGGGGCTTCAGAAAACAGAGATGGTGGATATGGAGGATCTCGATTGGAGGCACAGCTCAGAGACTTACTGAGAGCGTCCGACAACTTCTTAGATGGAGATTTCTGGAGAAAAAAATTTATTGAAGACTTAACTGAAATTGTACGTTTCTAGATATAAAAGCTGTATATAAGATTCAAGATGCACTCTAGATATTAATATTTTAAGAAGAAATCTGAAAAAGCATTGGAAGCAGTTCAGAAAAAGGCAAAACTAAAGTGTAAAATATGGCAGTTTTAAAATACAATCAAACAGCTCAAACATAGAATTTCTTAAGAATGAAGATGTAACAGGAATATGAATAGTGTCATATATGACTTACATTGGCAAAGGTTAAAAACTTGAATGATGAGAAAAAATGCCATTATTGACACTCACTCATAGTTACAGTCCCACATGGCAGTTTACCTACCCATGACATGTACTCCTTCATCTGGTGCTGGTTGCTATGGCTGCCCGAGGCATGGCCCCTCCAGAAACACTCCTGGCAGAGTTGGTAATTATCACATTGTTGGCAACGGTAACGAAAACCCATCATGCTCTGGCTGTGACAGTAGGAGCACTCCACTGGATGGAAGACTAGAGGAAAGGACAGGAGTGGAGATAAGAAGAGAGGAGAGTAGAGGAGAGCAGATGAGAGCAAAGAAGAAGAGAGCAGAAGAGAGTCAGCCATTTATTATGTGAATGACTAACATATGGAAAAGTCATTTACTTGTAAAGACAATGAAATAGATCAAAGCTCACCGTTTTCAACATTTGCCAGTCGGTGCATCAGTGGTAACCAAACCAGACACTGAGGAGGAGGATCTGACATGAATGTGTCAAGAAACACATTGAGCGAAACCTTCTTCTGCGAAAAGCCAGCAGTTAGTAAACAAATTACTCACATATACACGTCAAAATCACGCAGCAACATTAAATAAACTCATATTGTTGAAAACAGCACCAAACGATGACCCCACAATAAATTCATAAACTGAGTTACTGTGTTAAAGAATATAATACATCATTTACACATTTTTTACAAACCTCTTGTGGAAAGCAGGTTCGAGTGGACTGCTCAGTGTAACCAAAAGATGGTCCCTCAAAAACCGTCACGGGCAACTTCAGCACCTCCCTCAGAAACTGATCAAACTGTGTGTATATCATTATTCCATTTGAGTCTGATATCTGTGAGAAAATATCTGAAAAATAAACACTGACATTAGGAAACATTTTAAATAATAATAATAAACAAAGAGTTTGACTACATTTGAACTAAGACATTCGGCAGATGCTGAATATCCAAAGCAACTCTCGAAAGTGCGGAAAACAATGAAGCGATTTATTGTAAGAGGGAAATAATATGAGAAGTGCTATACAAAATGACAAAGTTTTAACACATGTTAGCAACAATACCTGTTGGAACAGGGAGACAGTAAAGAATGTTGAAGACCTTTTCATCTTTCCATTAATAAGATTATGATTATCGTTTGCCTGAATATCGATTTTAATAATTAATTAAAAAAAAGACCTAGATTTAAATGAGCAGAGGCATCTTTACTACACACAATATTGAATACCCAAATCTATTATTACTTTGTCTACACATAACCCTGTAGTGTAAAGTTTTATTAAACCAAGTGCCCCCTAAAACTGAGGCAAAAAGTTTTAATGTAACACCACCTACACAGACAAGGTCACGAGAAGGAAAATTTGCCTCATGGACATAAGTGACTTTCAAGTAATGACAGCTGCAATGACCTTTAAAATGAAGATAAAAAGATTCATCAAGCCCATTTATACAAGTGTCCATTAATCAGCATGAAACCGCTGAACACACATCAGTTCAAAGACAAATCCCAGGAGAAACTTACATCTCAGTTTATCCAAAATCTTGCCTCCACAGAGGGCAGCCAGGGCCACCTTCACAACAAACACGGAGATCTTCCCAACACCCTCCCTAAAACAGACGTGCCATTTAGATGGTTACATACTGTAGCAATGTGACTATAAAGTAATTTAAGATTCAAGTGAGGAGTATAAACTAGGAGGGGAATAAAAGAGTTCACTCATAAAAGTAGGAAGATCAAGGTTCAAAATATCTCAACTTTTATGACTTGACTGAAATCAATCATGATAAGGGTGTTTATTGCGAATGTAGTACGCTACCGATAAATAAAGTTTGGTATCCTTTTACCACAAGGTTGTGTTTATTAACATTAGGAAATGCATTAGCTAACATGAACTAACATTGAACAATACTTCTATAGCATTTATTCATCTGAGTTCATGTTAATTTTCACATTTTTAAAATAAAAATTGTAATTGTTAACATCAGTTAAGCCACAATGATCTAACATGAACAATTGTATTGCCATTAACTAACATTAACTTTCAAGATTAATAAATGCTGAAAAACTATCTTGCTCATTTTTAGCATGTTAGCTAATGCGTTTACTGGCGTTAACAAATGCAAGCTTAGTGTAGTGTTCACATCAATCTAAACAAAACGCTATAAATCACATTATATGAATCAATTCGCGCACTTAAAGCCGTTTTGGGTCATTTCTGTGCGGAAGTGCAAAAATAATAGTTTTCAGACCACTGGTTGAGCAACACTGAAAGCATTGAGCCGCAGGGCAAACGTCATGATCTTACGGGTCATAAGCAGCTAACAGGAAGTTGAGGAGGAACGAGATGGACTGCTCGACGTTGATCTGATGGGTTGTGGGCAAGCGCTTGTTCAGCTGGTAGAAGATGGTGGACAGTATTGCTTGCAGGTGCGAGACTGAGAACTCGGTGTTGAGCTCCATGGTGTTGAGTCTATTCTCCCGAAAGACCTCGATAATATTCCAAATATCCACCAAATGCACTTTGAGACCGGAAAAACAGACAAGCAAACTAACTGAGGGCAACATGAGCAAACAAATTAATTCCAAAGACTAAAGAAGCTGTAAATTACTAAACAAAACTTAGTTTGTAACAACTCAATACATCTGTACAACTTGTTACATGCTGCAGAACAATTAGCATTTTGAAAGATTAATGACTTACTGAAGTTAAAATAAAGATAACACTGTTACAGGTTTGCATTATAAACACTCTCCTCATACTTACGATTGCATCTCTTCTGAATAAATCTCAGCTTGCAGGCCGTTCGGTACGTGGACAATCTGATGGAGTCCAGATCCAGCGCGCCTATGAGATCAAAACAAGAGGTAAAACGATATATCGAAATGACTGAAATATCGCAAATTTGCATATCACAATATGCAAATCATAACGGGTTGCCATAACTACATGAATTTTTAAGAATGAAGTTTTAGGCTGATGCAGAGACACACAAATCTTAGTTCATTTATGTGTTTCTTTTTCCAGAAAGAACGCGAAACATGCATGTTGGTTATATAATTTGTTTTTAAATATATTTTAATATAATTTCAATTTCAATTGATTTAAAAAAACAAACAAAGCCTTAATGTATTAAATATCGCTTATCACATTATGTAGCAAGTTATATCGCATTTTGATTCAATATCGTGCATTCATAACTGTTAGCATGACTACATCCTGTTATCAACATGATATCAGCACAAAATGACAGTGATACGTACGCATTTCAGCAAACAATTGTCTTCTGTCTGCCATGATGCTACTGTTACTGCCCGACTCCTCGATCCTTCTGCAAAAAACACACAAACAGGAAACAACAGAACAATGTCAAAGACATCCACAGTGGAGGGATGGAGCTCAGTGTCTTCCGAGGAGTGTGCCCCTGGATTTGGATTCAATCAAACTCCACTGTAGTTGTAGTTGATGGACAAACTACCCAACTAACAATTTTAGTTTGTTGGAATGTTTCCCTATCGTTTCCATTGTGTTATGTTCCAAAATTTAATTTTTAAAGTTCTGGGAATGCTCACAATGTTTTTAGACATTGTATTAATGTTACTGCTTGTTCCACTAAAATATAATGCTAAAAAGTTCTACTAACGCTACTGCAAGAACGTTTTAGATAACTTTGAGAGATCATTAGCCTCTCTCAAAATTTGGTGAATTTAAAACAACAGCAATGGATTTCCCAGCTATTTAATATCTTAGAATGCAGTTCATCTATTCCAGAAGCAATCTGCACATTTAAAGAGGATTCAAAGCTCTGCTAAAGTTAATGAGGAGAAACTAACCAGAACACAACTGACTGTGCTTTCCAATGCAATTTAATACACTACACCATATCATGTGGTGCATTGTTATGGCAGCAGGCCATCCCAATCATAAAATGGGATAAATCTGTCTGTATCTGTCCAATTCAACTTTGGGCTCCAAATGATCTGTGTGCCAACGTGCCATTTTTTATACACTGTTTCTCACACTGTTGGTCCACACCTGCACCAATGAGAATGTCTTGCTGGGACCTGAGATACAGTGAAATCAAAATTGGAGTTGTGTTGCTATTTTTAGTCCCTAAATGTTACCTTTGAGGCCATACATATGCCAGTGTACCTCTAAATGAAGAAACTTTCACAGCTATACTGTATAAACTTTTAAATTGTAGAGTCTCTCTACTCTGGGAATACAGACCAAAAAAATTGATACTCATGCTGCACTCGTTTTGTCCAATAGAATGCTCTCTACAATGTAAACGTCTATTTGCCATATTGCTATTTTTACTTTAAAAGCGGGTACAAACCTAGAACTACAAGAAAAGCAACAGCATAGCCTTAATCCATTTAGTGAAACAACATAAAGATGTTTTTAGTGAATAAAAAAATGGCATATGATGATCTCCAATTGTACCTGAATTAAATTTAAAGAAGAAATACCAGGTTAAACTTATTAAATTCAGTCTAGAACTACTTCACAACGTTTGTAATGCTCAATTAAGTTTAAGGAATGCAAGAGATCCAAGACTTCCGAACGGCTGTAGTAACAATGAAATACAATGCGTCACTACGACAACACAGGGACAAACATTAAATATGCGTGAAATACCCAGAATGCACTGCAAAATTTAAACCAACACTTATCGAAAACTTAACGAAGATTTTTCGTATCGTGTTTTGGTTCACTGTTTTAACAATACATCTATCATGTTAAACCAAACAGGAAAGATATAAATAAACTATAGCTATTAAAAAAAATTTAAACATTCTTTAGCTGCAGCAAAATCTGGAGCACAAACAAACAAGAAAATCCAAACCAGACACCCTTCAGAGAGCACCATGGTCCTCTTCCTGCTAACACACTTTTAGGAGTGACTCAAATAGATCTGCTAGCTTTAATAATGTGTTTCATCGGGTCCAGCTTCACAACAAAAGCAGCCCATAGATTTCTTGGCAGCCCACTGAAATTAGAACCCCGTCAGGGTCCAGCATGTGTCGCCTCTATCTTTAACTTCCAATAAGCGGGACTCACATTCTTGTTGGGCTTAGACGGATCGCTTAGCTCCAGTTGCAAGTTTGTACCATCTCCTGACCCTCTGCTGGGAGGTTTGGTACTGTATGAAGAGGACTGTCGACTTATTTGCAGTTTAAACACACCCTGTGTGAAATTATTGGGCGAAATGATGAGGCTACGCAAGAATGGGTTACCAGAGACGATTGTAATTCAACCTCTCTAATGGGACATTTCTAGAGAGATCCCATAATTCACCCTTTCTCGCTCTCTCTCTCTCTCCTTTTATTGTGGATTTGGGATCTCCAGGCCTATAAATATTCTTTTGGACACTAGGTGCCATCCAGGCGTTCTGAGCCCTACTCCATTTTTTGTCACTCCCTTTATGTGATTTATTTAGTACACTAGGTTGAATGAAGAACAAGAGATTGTGCTTTTGGATCTTTCCCCTTTGATAAATGACCTTGAACTACAGGAAACAGGTGAGCTTATAATATTTACAGATCTGACCTGGAGGAGAAGGCTGTGTTCTACATAAAGCAGCTGCTGGGAGTATCCCCACCAAGTAATTAGCACTGGATTACTCTCATCATACTGTCTGTGGGAGTAAATGACAGCTAATGTTACTGCATTTTTCCGAAACCACATAATGCATCTGTTTGAGAAATGGCATCGCTACTGTATTCCCTGTCCGAAGCTGAAAGTGAAGATTTATGAGGGTGTCATATTGCTCTCTCACAATGTTAACAAATCTTAACTATAGAGCAGAATCACACATACATGGTGTGTAACGTAACGTATTTGTTCTCATCATCAGCAAATGTTAGTACATGGCTGTGTGTATTTGTCTACACTAGTGGATCTACAACTGGTGGGTCAGGACCTAAAAATAGGTTGCAGTTCTGTTCTGAATAGGCAGATGCCAACATCTCTCGCAAACCATAAACCTGCGATCTGTAACTTTTGCCTCTCTACCGTTTAAAACATAAAATGGCAGGTTACTTTACGTACTTTTCTTTACGTATGTTGAAGTCAAATTAAGCCAAACCGACATTTCCCAAGAAATCTCGACAGATCAAATTATAAATCATTATTATAAATTTACCATTGCAAATTGTGGTAAGGTAAGGAGATCATTCTGAACACTGATCTGTCATGTACTTGCTCAATAACTAATTTTTATTTGTTTTCAACCAAAAAAAGTTACGGATTGAACCTTTAAAAGAAAACACAACCCCCAGACTACAGTAAGTACAGGG
This sequence comes from Chromobotia macracanthus, assembly GCA_036877525.1. Classification (NCBI taxonomy): domain Eukaryota; kingdom Metazoa; phylum Chordata; class Actinopteri; order Cypriniformes; family Botiidae; genus Chromobotia; species Chromobotia macracanthus. Next base: position 3,827,907 of record JAZGTH010000085.1, read on the forward strand.
TCATGTGTAAACTGTGTGTACTGCTGTTGTGTATGTAATCTATAAATTTCCTAATTGACTTAATCTGTCTGTACTTTTGCAGGCTGGGCCACTATGCAGTTCATTGGTAATATTATTAGTACATTAATGTTTGTTCATGACTTGTCATATAAAAAACACAAAGATCTGTGGAGGATTCCTTGAGAACTCCATACAGACCAAGAGCAGCGACGGGCAACATCATTCAAGCACTTTTTCCACCATTAAGACACAGCCCGATACTAAAATGTCATGGTACCACCATAATGCAGCACAGAACTCTGGGTAAATTCTTACAGCTCATTCAGGCTGTGATTGAGCTGTTTTTTACAGAAAAGCAACATAATGTGTGGGTGCAGGGTTAATTCAGTGACAAAAAGTGGCCTAATTTCACCAGAATCCAGCCTAGAAGATGCACTTCAAAGAAGAGTTGCATGTATGTATTGTCTCCTGTATTGAAATGCCTCACTCTTTGTGATATTCAAACTGAAAGTACAAAAAATACAAACACTACCTACTTTAAAAATGTGAAAGCATTAAAAAGCTGAGTATTGCCTGACCAATGGAGAATGTTGACCAGCGTACATGCAAACGAAATCCACAACAAGTGCATGCAATTCATCACATCAACATCTACCATACAAGCAGTGATGGGCAGCATTGAGAAATGACATATAATAAATACATCTAATGGCTTCATCACACTTTGGTGATTCAATCCGACGATTTAAGACAGTCGTGTTCATCTACATTGTTCATGCGACATTTTTTAATAGCAAAGTGCACAGCGAAACGCTCACAATGAACATCCATTAGCGCCTCCGTGCACTTGCTACTCACCAGGCGCACGTCATCGCCGAAACGCGTTCAAAATCCCGATCCCTCCGCTCTCATTCACGAACAAAAATAAATCCACGCATTATACACACACCACAGCTTCGTGTTTTAAACACAAAGTCTGATTTCCTTCGCATCGGACTCGGCGGAGAGTCTCCGATCTCCGGCGTTCATTTGCTTTGTTGTGACGTAATGCTCCTCTCGCGATGACGTAATGCGGGATCTCTCCGTCGGCGCTCACGTCGTTATCCGAGGCAGAAATCCAGCTTATATTGGAGCTGCTTCTTGGTCTGATAAAAAGTCATCTCTGTGTGTAGTTTAGGTTATCTGTGTGATGATGTCATGCCTGTTATGATCTGATGCTTTTTTTTTTGATGATTTATTCTATTTGATTTTATTCCTGTTTGTTATATATATATGTGTGTGTGTATATATCTGTTCAACGGATTGTTGTATTATACGCTGATATGTAGGTCATTGGTCTCTTGTGTTGATTATAATGTGACTGGCAATGCAAAAAAAAAACCAATACACAGACGTCATAGCATACTCTGCGCATATATTATCACTTTAAATTGCGTGCATAGGAAACGCAATGTATGATATAGAAACATAAGGCATTGTGTAGAAAGAATAATACAATGTGCGCTTGTTTCAAGATGGAAAACCTCTAGAAATACATTTGAAAAGCCAACACACGTAACATGCAACTACATCCTTTTCCCTCCAGCTTTATTCCTCTGTATTATTTTATTTGCTTGCTGGTCACGTGGGTCGTCACACTTTTCTCCACCCCTGCCCCAGCATCATAACGCAATAGGTGAATGCGGGCACATCCCTCGCCTCTCTGAAAGACTTTTCTTCCTTCACTTTCTCGGCTCTGTCTATTGTGTCGGGGTGAATGGAGGCCTCCTGTTGCCTAGCAACCGCGCGCGCCGCACAAACAGCCGGGGCTGGAAACAAAGTATCAACCGGCCGTGACGTCACGCAGCACCGACGCGTAAACGTTTATGTGTCGACTGTCGGGTCCGACATAAAATAAACGCCGTCGACGTTTGTGTGTAAGTACCGACAGGCCGGAGGACTTTAAACCTGTTGTGTTGTTCTGGTCATATGTGAGACTGTTGAGTTAACCTAGACTTCATTACTAATTAACTTGAGATAACAGTGCAGTTGAAGTTTAGCTTTATTTTCATTTGTTTTCTTTATTTAGCTTTATTTTCATTATCTATCAAATGCAAGATGTCGCTTCATGAAGACTATCTAAATTACCCTTACATAAAATTTAAATTACGTATATATAAATAAAATTTCGTGCACGATGCCACAAATACTAGAAACTTTTTTTAACCTTTTTTTTTTTAACCTCCATTTAAAGTCATTATTGTAATTTTAATATTGTATTGTAATCTCTCAGCTGTTTAGGAATGCCTGATGTGAAGTTGCTCAAACTTCCTTCAAGTGAAGGAGCGTTCTTACAAGGTGAATTGACATTATAGGGCCAGTGTTGTTTACTGTTGTTTAAATGCATTATTTTTTATTTATTTCCATCATGTTTATGGTGTTACTGCATATTACTAATTTACTGGAAGCATGTATATACAAGATGTTACAAAATGAAAGTCAACATGAAATCAAAATGAAATCAATGTTTTGAACTTTCTTAGTACATGTTCCTGGTCTTATTGTGAATTATTCGGTGCATGTCATTCCAACAAAAAAGTTTTGTCTTAAAAATTCAGCTATATCACTTACACCTGAAATGTTTAGTGAGATATGCAGTTTATTTAACTTTTTGAACTTGGTAACATCTCAGTTTCTAAGATCTTGCAGATACTTTATCTTCCCTTGCGTCTTGGTATTTCTCGCATACTGTTTTTTTTTGCATACTGAGGTTTCGGACATACTAATCGTTATGCATAAGAGGAAAGACATAATACAGCTGTCACAAATACCAAACTAACAGGGAATGTTATCAGAACATTCGCTAAAAGTTCTGTTAACAATATATAAAAATGTTCTTCCAGGAAAATGTCAAAAAGTAGTTTGTTTAAATTCAGCGGTCCTGTCTCTTTATTCACACACGGGCTGTATGTCTCAGAGCAGGGAGGGCTGCAGACAGTTTGCTCCAGTAGGCGACGCAGCTGTGCCTTGGTTAACACTCCAACACCGTGTGTGAATAAAGCAGTGTGTCACATCCAGGAGCTGAAGACAAAACTGCAACACTGGGGTCAAAAGGTATCAGCATGCATACAAACAGGGCCACAGCTATTAGGCACATTCTAGGGGCCCACAACTGCAGGGGCCCCGCAACTGTTTTTACATTTTTATTTATAAAGGGTCCCAGAATTCCTAGCTATAGCCTTGTGTACAAACAGGGCCTCAGCTATTGCGATGACTCTAGGGGCCCACAGGTCCAGGGCGGGGCCATAACAATTTATAAATTTCATTTATAGACAACGGACCCAAAATTCACGTATAGCCTCACATGCCTTTACGTATTTGGCATACACTTTTATTTAAAGCAATTCACAGCACATTCAAGTTATGCATTTTTGTCAGTACACATGCTCCTTGGGAATCGAACCCACGACCTTTTGCGCTGCTAACACAATGCTCTATCAACTAAGCTACAGGAGTACTTTTTAATATAGTTGCTATGTGGTTCTGTATGGGTTGCAAACATAAGCTGGACATAAATATGAATTTTAGTATGTTAGACGGTATTTTCACTGCAGACCCCAACATAAAGCCCCACAGGCAGTAGAGCAGTAGCACACAGATCAAACCCAGATTGAGCTGATATTTGTATGGGTTGGATGTTCTGTTCTCTCCTCTCACGTTACATAATGAATGAATAATGAATGCCTCTTCTCTTCCAGGGTGGTGATGCTCAGCATGAAACCGAGAATGAAAACAACCACAATAACGTTTGGAAGTGAGCCATGAAGCATTATAGGTTTTCCCTATCAAATTATTCATCCATTGTAACCATTACTCCTGTAAGAGAGCAGTTACGGTCAGCATTCATTATGGGTCTGTACCCATTATATATGAGTGTTAACATATTGTCAGGTCAAAACTGTAATCCAACGGTTCAAACGTTATTTTAGTGTTTTGTTTACTGATATATTTTGTGTTGTAGATGTGCTTCTACTGAAGGCAGAGCTGCGGATGTCTCTGCTGAACTGTGTATTGAAGGCTTGAAGCTTTGTGCTCCAGGTGATGATGGAAATTCTTGAATCTTAACTTTTAATGTGCATTAAATTTATTTGAGTATGTCTTCTAAAATGAATTGCATCATTAAGGTAAGTGAGGTATTTGATCTTAGGCTTGTTACTCATCACAACGAACACCCTAGTAACTTCCAAAAAGACAAAAGCAACCACATAGCAACCACTCAAAGCACCTTAGCAACCACATAGCAATGTGCTACAAACCACTCAAAGCACCTTAGCAACCACATAGCAATGCCCTGGTACTATGGCAAGTTTTGCCGTGTGGGCACAACTTACATTTTCAAGTTGCACTCTGTAGCTTTCTTGATTAAAAATGAAAAAACAGTTATAACATAACAGATCAGTGTTTCTTCTTAAGTGTCTCCTTATTTTACCCACATTCACCACTGTAAATTTATAGTAATGATTTATAATCTGAGCTGTTGTGTCCGATTTCCCAGGAAATGTCAGTTTGGCTTTATTTGACCTCAACATATGTAAGAGAAAGTAAAGTAACCTGCAATTGTATGTTTCAAACTGAGATGTGACAGAGGGGTGAAAGTTATAGATTGCAGCTTTAGGAAAACGTTGGACTTGCTGACAGTCGTTCATCTATGCTATTTAACAATATTTTGTGTTGTATAAATAATTTGTTTGTGAACAGGGAGTGAGGCGTCAACTCCTCTCTGGAAGGAGACAGTAGATGTGTTGGCAGAGGTTATGTGTTTGATTGAGCGTCTCGAGTTGGACCGGAGAGATGCAGAGAAGGCTCTTCTGGAGGAGAAGGAGAAAGCGAAGAAGCTTCTGATGAAGCAGGACAGTCTCGCTCACTGGAAGCAGCAGGAGTTTCCTATTGCAATGCAGAAAGGTCAGGCTGGATATTAATTAGAATATGAAATAACATTTTTTTTCTGGATCCAGCTATTCTATTCCCATCAGCACTGTAAGCCCCATAAACATGGGGGTATTTATATATTTGTGGTCAAATTATTTTTCAATTCTTACATGTTTATATTTTGTCCCCCAATGTTGAATATTTGGTTAAGGCAGGTGGCAGGTGATTCTTTTCAGTAACATTTTTGTTAAGATGGTTGAAAGTCTGTTCACATCCTGATAGCAATCGCTAAGTAAAGTGCTCTAAATATATTTATATATATTTATATCTTCTGTGGAAGGGGCAGGAAGGGTCCATTACTTCTATGTGCTATTGCTAAAGCAGGAAACTTTAGGGGGAGGGGCATTCTCATTCTAGAGAGTATTTGATTGGAGAAAGATTTGTATATGTGCCACCAATATTTTTGGTTTATTCTAGGATGGAAAGGACTGTAAATTTTTGATTTACAATGAATTACGGTTATAAACTTTCATGTGTGTTCCGTGAGAATAAAACCCATGACGGTGTTGTTGGCAACATGTTTTACCAGTTTTTCAAGTAACAGAATTACTCAATGTTAATTGAAAACTGATTTTAAACGCACATTAGCATACAAATGGCTTTAAAGCTAACAAACATACACTAAAAGTCACAAAACACCAATTGGGATTTCATGAGGTCTAAAAACAAATTTCCACAACAATCTTTTCTTTCCCGCCTTTATCTTTTCTGATCTGTCAGTCTTATATTTTCACTGTCAGAGCGTGACGCCTGCTGCACAGACATCGCCGAGCTGACGTGGCAGCTGACAATAAGCAGAGATCAGCAGCCGCAGGTGAGAGACAGGCTGACCCGCGTCGAGGCGCTACACCACCGTCTGAACGAGGATATTGATTTTATGAGGAAACACGGGCCGCTTGTGGAGGAGAGACTCCAGATGGAGAATGAAATCATGAAGCACATCCTAACAGCAGAAAGTGAGGTGTGTGTGTGTGTGTGTGCTGCACTGCCTGTTTGGTGCTTTGTTTAGAGGGCCTGAAATCAATAAGACACAACTGAAGTAGAGGAAGAAATGTAGTTCGAAGTAAGAGTTTTCCTCTAAAAACAGAGTTCGATAAACATAGTGGAAAAGCAGAGCAAAGGTGTAATGGTTTTGCTGTTAACATACTCCCCCAGCTACCAATTTTAGATCATGGGAACGTTTTCCTAATGTTTCCAGTAAGTAACAAAAACAATAAAAACAATATTTTGAATGTTCTAGGGACTTTCAAAATGTCCAGTTTTTATACATTGTATTAATGTTCAAACTATTTTTAATTCTGTAATGTTTTTAAAACATTCCACTAACAACTTAAGAATAACGTTTTTGATATATATGATATATGACATTTAAAAAGGTCTACTAATGTTAATGCAAAAACGTTCTTGATAACTTTGAGAGAACTTTGAATGAACTTTAAGAGAACGTAGCCAATGTTCTGAGAACGTTCCCTGTTACCCAGTCCATCTGTGGGCTGATTTCCCTGTAAAGTATGTAAACACTGTTGTTTACAAACACATGAATCAGAATGTTCCCACAGGCCAGCGAGACATTCACAAAGGTCTCTCAAGAGCTGAAGGGTTTACAGCAGCGGTTTAAAGATGAGCAGTTCAGAGTGGACACTGAGACACAGCAAATGAACAGAGGAATCGAAACGATGAGAAATCAGCTCAGTGACAAACTGTGAGTTATACTGTCACATTAGCTCTACATTTTAATCCAATACACAGTCCCAACAGTAGGTGTCACTAAAATGCCATTATCGCCCTCCTCAGTGTTTTATTCCAAACCATCACTTGATAGGGAGGTTTCAACAATTTTGCACAGGTTTAAAGTCTAATGTAAAAGCGCCACCAGATAAAACAGTACAGGCATCATTTTAAATCATTTTAACTGTTGATTTTGTTTTTTTTTGTTCTAATGCGCTGAGTTGTTCAGTTCCGCAAAGCAATGTTATTTTGTGCTGCGCAAACAACTAAAACAAAATCACAGGTGTAATTTGAAAAAGATAATTCATTAAATTTTGATTAAAACTGATTGTGTGAGCAGGTTTTTAAAATCAGACAATGCTATTTGACAGAAAGACATATCCTTTGAGAAATAATATATATATATATATATATATATATATATATATATATATATATATATATATATATATATATATATATATATGAATGTTTTAGGATTTCAGGTTAAAATTGATATGCAGTGTAAATATCCAATGCAAAAAGTATAGTTACAGTAACCGGTCACCATTTCTTTCTCATCATTTGAATCTAAATTGAATTTGAATACTTCAGTCTTGTAATACTAAGACACTGAACGGTGTTTTAACAAGACTGTAAGGTAAGGTTTGCTAACATATTCAAAGAGTGAAAGCTTTCTGCCATCTGTAGTATGAAGCGGTTTATAGACATGTAAAGTGTACTACAGGAAAGACACAATTTCTCTTTCTCTGATCGCAGGAGTGAGTTACACCAGCTGCAGTCACAGTGTGAGATTTTTCACACAAGCATTAAAAAGTCTGAAGAAAAAGTAACATTGAGAGACAGCCAAATCAAAACCCTGCTGCAAGAGAGCCACCAGTATGAGAGGCAGGAGACGGACATAAATGATGCTGTCAGTACACATTTACAACACCACGGCAGACACTTTACTGCATCAAAAACTGACACCAGAATATAAAGAACAGATTTCTCTGCTCTAAATGTTGTATTATGTCATCTCGTGTCATATCTTTTATAAGCTGAGGGTTACTCACCGAAATACAACCTTTTATGTTTCTTAAAATATAAATAGATTTAGTTTTTCATACAGTTATTCCACTTTAATAGCATTTAATGTTGCTTTTTAATTATATTAATATTAATGAATGAATATTAATGATTTTACCTGCTATATTTTTAGGTCACATCAATAAAAACAAAAATAGAGGATAAGGAAGAAATGTTCCTAACAACAAAGAAGCAAGTCTTACAACTTCAAAACCAAATACAAATGACCGTAAGTACATCAGAGTGCATTACAGAAGTTGCTTGTTACTTGAGATGATTTGAAATGATATGCTGGCGATGTCAACCCTGTGTCCTCTGGAGGGCAGGAAAGCCCCACAATTCTTTGCGTCGATCTGCTGTGTTTATTCTTTCAGAGCCTCCATTTTGTCTAAGCCCTGATTTCACAATTACAGGTACGCTTGAGCGAACGAGCCGCGGAGCGCTCAGCTGTTTCTTGAGCTGTTTGTTTATTCCTTTTTAAATTTGTATTTCTCTGTTTCTTTTTCAGTCGGGTTTCTGAGTTCAAAAAGTGTAAAAAAAAACTTTGCACCAGATTAAAATTGTGTGAATAGGGCTTTGTTTGACCATAGGTGGCGCTATGTAGTGTTTTCAAAGAATGTTTGATGTGCAAATGTTTGTTTTTTTAAATAACAAAAATGAAGTTTATGCAAATAGCAATGAATTGATTGTCATATATAAACATGGAGATTATATGACAGTATACATCAATATAACAACACACTGAGTAATTTTTCCTAACAATGGACTTTTATGTATATGCATAGCCTGTTCAAACAATACCAACTATATAACACCTGACAATAATGATAAAAACTTACATTTCAAACTACTAAACACAGATATTAAATACATATTAATAATAATCCCTTTTCTCATTTATCAGAAACATGAAGGTGATGAGGAGATTTCTGAATTGCATGCGGTCTTGAGCCAAAAGCAATGTGAATTATCAGACCTCCAAGCTCAAAATGAAGATTACAAACTGCAAATAGAAGATTACGAGAGAAAGATTCGCCAAAGGTTCGAATCACTAACTTCACATCAGCTATGAGAATGACTGTTTCTCAACAGTCTCACGCTTTAATAATTCACACACAGACACAAACTGTCTATAAGACAGCATAAACAAATGGCTTCAGACATTGACAGCATTTTTGTAGAGTTCTGTAGAAGCTTATGTTTTCAACTCAACGTAACCTTTTATAGGTTCTCTTTTGGGATCTGCTGGTTGAAACCTTTTTGTTTTAAACTGGAATCTTCATGTTAAGAGTACAGATGATGTGTTTTACAGGCCATATCTGAAAAGCTTTGCTTACCTTTTACTTATATCTTATACAAAAAGTATGTACATATACCCAACAAACAATTTTAGGTTGTAACGATTCCTTAACGTTGCCATTAGGTAACAAAAAGATTTAAAATGTTATTTTAAAAGTTCTAGGAATGTTCAAAACGTACAGACATTGTAATAACAATATTGCTTGGTTATAAGAACGTTATTTAAACTTTTATAATTATGTAATGTTTTTAAAACTTTCAACTAACAACTAAAAATTGTGTTTTTATATATACATATATGATATATAGTATTAAAAACATGCTACTAACGTTACAGACTTTTTGATAACTTTGAGGTAACGTTGAGGGAACTTTTAGAGAATGTTTTCTGTTAGCCGGATAGCCATCAACATTAACAACATCTGCTTTACTATTTCAGTACACATTCCTGGCCCTGCTGTGAGCAATTCACCAGTGCACGCTGTTTTATTATATATATATATATATATATATACATATATATATATATATATATATATATACTTGCTCCGCCCCATTTTCCTTCTTGGCTGACATCATTCCTAGCCTACTGTATCAATTGTTTTCATCAAACATCCAGTTTACCTCTTTATTAACTTTATGGAATTAAACTGGGTTGCGAACACTTTCATGTTGATTTATTAACGCAGAAATGCAAGGCGTTAAAAATAATTAGGATATTTAAATAACTCAGGGTATTGTAATCCTTTACACCTAAAGAACAACTTTTGAATCAGCGTGAGACTGATTTCATGTTGCTGATTGAAACTCAGGTGACAGCGCTTTTGAGCAATGAGCTGAAAATGTCTTGTGCTTCATTGGTCTGTTGTGTAGGTTCTTTAATTATCAACACAGAATCTGCGTTCTGTAGATCATGTCAGGAAATCACACAACAACTGTTATTCCACTTCATTAAAAACGTGTAGGTGTGTGTGGCGTCGCTGCCCAAATTAAAATGCTGTGAAGCAGCACCACGCCATAAACTAATACAGTGTTGAAAAAGTGGCTGTTAAAATTGCACTTGTTTAGTTTGTCTACTTAAATTGTGCTCACTATTGTATATAGATGTTGGTAATTAGATCAAAACTACCTAAAGCTGCAATCTGTAACCTTGTTTTGGTTAATAAAATAAACTAAAATAGTTATTGAGTAAGTACATGACAGATCAGTGTTCAAAACAGTCTCTTTGCCTTACCCTGATTCACAATATATGTTTACAATAATGATTATAATAATAATTTGTTATTTGAGCTGTCGGACTGTTGTCCCAGGAATTGACAGTTTGGCTTCATTTGACTTCAAAATGCTTATAGAAAGTGCATAAAGTAACCTGCAATTTTTAGTTTCAAAGAGAGATAGTGGTAGAGAGGTGAAAGTTACAGATTGTAGCTTTAAGTTTATTCCTTGTTTTTCTGTATCATTGCTATTGTAAAACTGTGGTGCTGTCACCAAGCTGTATAGCCAAATACTGTTTTTAAACTGGTTTCCTGAATCCAGTTTCTCATTAGTCCTAAACAGATAGCCCACCCCAAACGTTTTATATTGCCAATTTTGTGGACTGGTCGCAACAAAGAGAGCAATGTTTTAATTGTGCCTCAATTTTCACTTCTTAAGAAAATCAACATGCAAATGTAGCTGTGTTAAGATTGCTTTCGATAAGTATTTCAATTTAAAAAGATACACACATTGGTTTTAGTTTGGCACATAAGTGTTTAGCAGTTAGTTTGATGTCCCATTTTTATTTCTAGTTTTGAACTGTGCTGAATGCTGTGTCGGCAGGTTTTTTGTGCAGGCTGCTGCTGGTACATTCTCAGGACACTGTAGTGTGGCCGTCTCGAGGGACGGGCTGTGTTTTATTATGTTGTATAACTGTGTCTGTGCTGTTTCAGTGAGCAGGCCATCAGGCAGCTACAGAAGGACCAAGAACGCTTGCTGATAAAGATCAGCCTGAATGAGGAGCAGAGAAAACAGGCCAAAGCCGAACTGGATCGAGTGTCCAACCAGCACTCATGCACCAAAGCTGAGCTGGACCACCTGGAGCAACAGACCTTTCTGGAGGAGCTGAGGAACAGGGTAAGAGGACAGGTCCCACCTCAAAGCTTACGAAAGTTATTTAGCAATGTTACCTAAATGATTAACTGTGTAGCACTCAGTAGCAGAGAGTGACTGTTTCTTAAAGGAACACTTCACTCAAAAATAGAAGTTCTGTCATAGAAGAATTAAAGGCACGTGTGCTTCGAAGGGCAGACTAATTTCTGTGGCTCACAAATAGAGTTATTTATCGCAGAATGTACAAACTGGTAAAGTTCATACAATGAGGACTGGATCTTTAAAGGCAGGATAGGTGATTTCTAAACAGAAACCATTAACAAATTTTTGTTATGCTTGTTAAGTCTCTTCGCATCGTTTTAGCAATCACTAAGTAAAAGGGTTATATCAAAAATATATCAATTTATATTTTCTGTGGAAGGCACATGACCGTAAGATATTTGTCTAATTATTGCATTCAGTCTGAATGCAATGATAGGATATCTTACCTGCCTGTCAGACTATGTATTTGTATACCTCAGTGCAGTATTAGAGGAGGCGTGACTTTTGAAAGCTTCAGAGGGGAGGGCAGATCTTATGCTTTTAAAGCTAGCTTGCTATTGCTAGCATCTCTGAAATTGCCGACTCTACCTTTAACTCAGTGTTAAGGAATGTGTCCTGGTAATTATATGACGTAACTTTTAAGATGATGTTTTTGTCTAGTTTCAAAGGTTTATTTTTTAAGTGTTATAATCAGATTCATCGTGATAATGCTAATGTCTTCTGTTTCTCTTTCACGTGAGACAGAAACATATAGAAATAATGAAGACACAGATAACAGAAGAAATGAAGGCAATAGACATTCTGAAGGTAAAATCAAAATGCTCAATGAATATACGAGAAAATTGTTAAATAAACAAATAAATGATGAAACAATGTCAGGGTTGCAGTAATAATATAACAGCAGCGTGTGTATGTATTTTGTATTGATATATTTTGTATGGATGATATTTTGTGTTAAGGAAAATGTGGCAGCTGTGACAGCAGAATATAATCGTGAACAAACTCACTGTGAGCAAGCGAAGGTGGAGCTGCAGAAGACGTTTGAAGATGCTTCATCTACAACCGCTCAGCTGGAGGCAACGATAGAGCAACTGAAACAGATATATACAGAGAAATCTCAGGTAATATAATACATCTCATTGCTTTCTGTTCCAGAAATGGTGATAGGTCCTACTCTTGAAACTTATCAGTATACCATGTTAGTTCTGGTAGTTCTTAGTTCTTAAAGTCAAAAAGATTGAGATCCACCACTATAGATTACTTTCCAGCTAACAGGAAACATCCTCAGAATGTTGGCTAATGTGCTCTAAATGTTCTCTTAACATTATCAAAAAACATTGCTGTAGTAGAGCATAGTAAAACATTTTAAAAACGTTACAAGCAATACTGTATACCAAAGCAATAACATTAATACAATACCTAAAAACTTTCAATATACCATTTTTGTTACTTACTGGAATAATGTTAGGGTAAGAACGTTGAAACGTTCTTACAACCTAAAATTGTTAGCTGGGTATCAGCTCTACTGTAAGTCACTCTGAATAGAAGCATCTGTTGAATGACTAAATGTAAATGAGACGGATTACATTAAAAGCAACATGTACTGCTGAATCAGACACTGTAAGACCAGAGACATTTTATTAAGGTAGTAAACAGGTCAAGTGTAACGTTATGTTGCATGTAAGATCGAGGTAAATGGACTGATGTTTGCACTTGTGAATCATGAGATGCGTAGAAGAAATCCTTCTCTCTTCTAACGTTTATTCTTCTGTTTTTATTTTGTTCTTCAGATGATTGAAACCATGAGAGCTAAACTGAGTGACATGCACACTGCACAAAAACATCTCACAGATGAGTCTGAGGAGAAGAAGGAAGATCTTCAGAAACACCTGAACTCTGCGAAGGTGAACGTGAAGAACTGAAATTAAAATGACACTTTTTAAATTACAGCAGATATAACATACACATACTGTGTCTTATATATCCAGTGATATTGCAGGATATATTTCTGTCACCATGCGCCAGGTGTTGTCATAGTTACAGCAGGTAATAATGCCACAGAACTGATGTCATCAGAGTTACTACGTGTGTTTCTGTTATTGTTATAAGGAGAGCCTTCGTGTTGGGATACTAAGGTCCGAGGAGATGTCAAGCAGGATCAAGGAGCTCCGCCTGAAATCTAAGGAGGTCAGAAAAGCCTCAGATATATCGGAGAAAAACATCAGAACATTGCCAGACATTATAGAGGACCTGAAGTAAGAACAATCAAACAACATGACAGCGGCTTCCTAACTGTACATAGTGCTAGAAAATGTGTTATGAACTTTAGACTTTCATGCTTGTTTCAGGAGTATTTCAGATACTGTGACGTTCAAACACAGGACAGCCACCGTGGTGATGGAAAATTTGCAAAGAGACATGACTTCCTGTGAAGAGAGGAGGTCGCGACACACACAGATTCACTCTGTGCTGTTTACACAGCGCAAGGCTGTCCTGAAGGACACAGAGGTTAAAAGCCCTTCTTTCATATATATATATATATATATATATAATTTACACAGATACAAAGACTGTATCGTCAAGGTTCCCTTATGTGGGCTGTTCCTAGAGCAGTATTTAGATTTAGAATCCAGGTTAACAAACGTTTTCTTTACGTACTGTATCGCAAAATCGATCATCTGTAGCTGAGTGCATTTGATGTGCTCCAATCAACATTCAAGATGAAATGACCTTTATAAATATTTAAATATTTAGATTACCTTTATATGATTATATATGTTTGCAGTCTTAATTTTTTATGGAATACCAAATGATACATTTCAAAGGTTAATAATATCTGCACTCCTGGATTATAAGGCTTATAGAATCATATAATACAATATTATCTACTGTTAGTTTGTTAAAGTGATAAACAAGCATAATATTACGTTTCACAAGGATTATAGAAAATAATACATAGATGCATGTTTCAACAACCAGAAGTTCAAGGGCTACTGAGAAAAAACTAAAAATAAAGCAGACAGTTGCGACGCAGTAAGATTTATTTTAGCGCACATTCGTTACGATACAAACTCACCTATTCCTGGAATACTCATCACCTTTACAAACGTTTCCTCTAATAATTTAATGAAAGCTCTTGTAATTTTCCGTCAGAGATAATATGTTATGTTTTGCATGAAGCCCACGTATTATTACTTCATTTTCAGAGGGAAAAAGCTATTTATTGGGGGAGTTGAGTTTCGGGATTATGGCCTCAGCCAGAGCCCGGCGCCTGATGAAAGTCTCACATGGTTTATCTAATGTGAAATCGCCATGTGGTATATAGTTTCATTAAACGGTGATCAAGAATGCATTAGTTCAAAACAAGAAAAGGCAATGGGGCTTAATCCGCCATGCGCGCACAAGCAGCAAACTCCAAACAAGTTGTTGGTGCGAGACAGGAGCAGAATTAAAAGTCCTTTCTCATAGAGGCAGTGTGCCATTTACTTGCTTCAGGGCAACAGAGCACAGAGTCTCTTTAGACTTCTTACTGGAAACAATAAAGGGGAAGAAAGATTCATCGCCCAACGGAAATGTTTCGTCTCTTAACGGCTTGAACAAAGAGAGATAGTGTCGAAACGTGTTTGATTGACCCGAGGCCCGTTTGGGTTGGGGGCGACGCCAAAGTCACGAGATGCTAATGTGGGAGCTTTGACTGATTTACTTGGACGCTGATGCGTAACGGTGGAAGGAAACTACTGAGTGCACATTAAAATGATGCTTATAAGGTGTTGAAATAACACTCTTATAATTATTATAAAACAACCGTGCTTTGAGAGTGGTTCTGTAGATTAGAATCATATAATATAGTTTCTTGATCTAATTTATGGCCTTTTGGTTATCTGTTGGACAAATAGACAGTAGAGAAAGTACAGGACGTAGATTGTCTACTGTAACTTTCTTTTAGAGTATGCAAGGTCAGATGAGCTACAGTTAATCCCAGTCTATGCATGGTTTTCGAATCCACAACCCTGACATTGCTAGTTCCCTGTTTCACTAGTCAAGCTATATTTCATTTCAGCCTGCGCATTCAACAGGATTCGAACCCAAGTTTCTTTAAGGAAGTCTCTGCACTCGGTGGACATCTTTGCATCTTGGCTTTTGGCAGTTATGTTAGTCATACAAGACCAAGTCCTATATACTTGAATGGGGGAGGACAGATGTCTCTAAAATCGCTGGCTTCAACTAGTAGGCGGGACTTCCTGGGCCAGAGCGGTCATATTAAGCATTGCAGTTTCCCCCATTCATAGTAGCAGAACTGCAGCATCTTGTTAATTGTATAATTTTTGATCCAAACCCACAACTTTAGCATTGCTGCTCTGACTGTATAACATCATGACAACCCTGAGTGTTTTAAACAGCTGCTTACGCAATTAGCCCTAAATGTAAGTTGCATTCGTGGACACACTCCACTGTGATTTCCTCACAAGAGTATTATATCCCCTCATATTCTCGTGTACCTTGTTTACTTGATGAAATCAGACATTCAGTGAGTAGATAAGCAGTAGGATGCAAAGTGCAGACACCATCGGTTTCTTCTGGCCGGTGGAGTGTAATTTCTCCCATTTACACTTCAGAGGTGCATCATACGGGTTTTGTCAGTAATTAAGCTTTAAATCAATAGCCTGCATTTGTCATGTTTAGTGCCACTCTCAGCGCTGGGTTAAAGTCATCAGTTTAGCGCCGGGTCGTTTTACTGCCCAGACACACTTCATTATTCCTTATTCCCAGGTAGAACAGAAAACGTTCTTCCCTCTCTCCGCCTTTCTTTCTACAGCTTCTCTCTCTCTGTTTGTCTCTGAGGGTGACAGAGGTTTGTGGAGATGACGGGAGGCGAGCAAATCAGACAGTTATTTATTGTAATTTGTTTACATCCTCAAGTGTTGTGCGATTACTGGGGTTATGGCATTCGGAACAGTGAAGATTTGCTTTAATGTTTCTGTGTGTTGAGAAATGAACAAACAGGATAATGTTGATTCGTTCACATGCATATCTGCACATACAGTGACCTCAAGAAAGAATGGAATATTTTAGCAAATCTTATAATGATTGTGTATGTTATTGCATTATAAAAACAAGATATCAGACCAGGTGGAAGTGTTGCTAGATTTACTCACCATTCACAAATATTTCTGTCCAACTGATCAGTCTGGTCCAAATGTAGGTGTCACATGAAATCTGGACATGATCCACTAAGTGTGACAAGCAGAATGTAACCAAATACCTTTGTACTTTTATAATAGTCCCTATTGATTCATAATTTAAAATCTTTTATCAAACTTTATGGAATGTTTTATGGAATAAAAGACACCTTTATTTTAAATAAAGTTTGATATTTGGTTGTTCAATGCAATGACATTTGCCCTTTAAAAAAAATGTAGATATTTAGAAATATTTAGAAATATATAATATATGATTTGAAAATCTATATTTCTATATATTTCTGAATCTCAGAATTCAGAAAAGTCTCAGAATTCACCACCTTAGACAGAGAAAAAACAGGTGGATCTCAGACAGAATAGTGACTAGAAGAGACTGCTGAGAGCAATTCCAACCTGTCAGTGAAGAACACAAAGGAGAACGATGAGGCCATGTCCAGTTACTAAACTCTGGCCTGCAGAATCACAATAGCTGTTTCTGTCCAATTGCCCTAGATGTTTCACTTCAAAACAGTTTCTGGAGCTCAGCTGCTAAAGTGTGATGCTGGCCATGCCAAGGTTGCGGGTTTAGATCCTAGGAAATGCACATGCTGATTGAATGAGCTTTAGGAAACTGTAGGTCTGATCAATTTCAAATATTGTATTATTGTCATCCAGCGCTTACTGCTTTAATCTTACTGCTTGTGTTCACTCATTTATTCACTTGTGTAGTCACAATTTAAAGGAAAATCCATCTGAAAATCTGCCATTATTAACTCACCTTTATGTTTTTCCATATTATTTCCTTTCAACTCAAACCAAAGTTTACAGCCATATTTAACTACATATTTGATTTGAGAGTGAATAATGAATATAAGTGCTAGCTCACCAAAAACATTTTTCCGTCTTTTACTCACCCTCATCTCATTCCAAACTGTATGATTTATTTTTGCTTCTGTGGATCACAAAAGAAGATACTTTGAGAAATGTGTCGGTGGTTTTGTGTTCCTTAGAAGCAAAAAAGGTCACACAGGTTTGAAATGACATGAGGGTCAATAAATGATGGAAGAATTTTTTGCTTTTAGGTGAACTGTCCCTTCAATGCGTGTGAATAAAAATGTCGCACAAAGCTAACAGATGGCTTCACAAGATGTGAAATAAAGCACATAAATGCAGCAGGCCTACTTTTATAGTGTTTATGGACACTAATAACAAAAAATAAATCTGTGTGGAAAATTTTCATCTCCTGTTGTGTTCCACAAAAAAATCACATCATACTGTGTGTAACAACATGAGGGTGAGTAAATAATGACAGCATTGTCATTTTAGGATAAACTATTCCTTGAAGTTCGCTGTCTTTGTCCTAGTTTTCAGTGTTAGCTTTTTATTTGAAGGCTAACTGACAACATCCTGTGCTAATCTGTTCCAGGCTAATCTACAGAAAGCCCTGAAAGACAACCTGCTGTTAGCACAAGAGTACAAATCGCTGCAGAAATCTCTAACGATCGCTAGACAAGAGGCCGTATGTGCTTTTGACAAAAGAAACATAGCGGAGACCTACATCCACAATCACAAACAGGTAACACCCACAAACATCCACATGTACTTTCAAACAGTTTTGCGTGTGCGCGTATATATATCAAAACTATCTTCTGCGTGTGTGCATGATACGACTGTCTATCTATCATTGTGATCTGAGATAGACAGCCAGCATGCAAAATAGTGATGAGAAAAGAGAGGCTTGCGACGGACAAGCGTAACCGAATAGGGTTCCACAGGGCCTGTCACAGGTGGTTGGTTTTAGCTGGCCAGTCAGCTAGCAGGCCACTGCAGTAATCTAATCACGATGAGATAAGCTTCATGACAGCGTCGCTCGGCGGTGTATGTGTGTTTATTCCATCTCACATGAGAGGAATCAGGAGAAAAGCAGATGCAAGCACTCTCAAGATCCTGCAGCTCTGGAAAACGCTAATATGACACGGACGTCCATCACTGAAGGATGGGTGGTTTCACTTGTATTCATCAAAGCTTCAGTGTGTGAGTGCAGCATGTACCTGAACAGTACAGTATATAATTCATTCCTAAACAGAATGTATTGTATGCGCCGTGAGCGAGAGGTCTGTATATTCAACATGACACAGCCTGGGTTGAGGGGTACTGAATCGATAATGGCCTGAATTTAAGGTTGAATATTCAGGATGAGGTTGAATTAAAGTTCATGTTGTAGATTTCAGATTGAATTTAAGGAATTCATATATACTGTAACTGCTGTGTAATTTTTAATCATATATCTAATGCTCGTACTATGAATTGTCTATAAACATCTTGTCATGAGGTAACAAATGAGGTAAACATTAGATGATACAAATAATCAAAGTTTGAATTTCCACCTATAGAAAATTGCATTAAATTTATATGTTATATCTGATAAATTAGCTTTCATTTTATGGACCATTTCCCGGACTGCCACTACATTTCCCAAGCAAACCAATATGTAGCTTGGTAACAAGATTGGAATTTTAAATGCAACATTTATTATTATTTATTATTTATTACATTTATTATTATTAAATTACCTGTATATGCAAATTTGTTGAATTGCTGTAATACAGTTACTTCCTCATTAATTGAAAGGGATTAATTGATTGTTAAACTTTTGCTCCTCTATCACCATCTCTGTTCGAAACATAAAATTGCAGGCTACCTGTGGAGTATTTCTTAACGTGACAATTAACTGCTGTGAGAACAAGTTACAAACGCAGATGTAATGTGATATAGTAGTCAGATCTTCTTTCTGTTTACAGACAGAGATTTCCTGCAAAATCAGACCTGACAGCTCAAATGATAAATCATTATTATAAACGTACTGTTGTAAATCGGGGTAAGATAAGGAGACCGTGTTGATCTGTCATGTATTTGCTCAATAACTCATTTTAAATAATAACTAACCTAACCCTAACCTGATCAAAAAGTCACAGATTGCAGCTTTAAATTTTAAATGTTGCATAACAAAGACTAAACAAATAATGAAGACTAAAATCAGCGCAAAGACGTTTCCAGATGCAGGTTTGTGTCTTTGATACATGACATTAGTCTGCAGATTGTCATCATTGTGGTTTTATTGTTGGAGATTATTAGAAACTCTAACATCTGATCTACCGGTAATCTGTCACTTTAGGTATATAACAACATTTTTAGCTGTGAATCATTATAACGTGATTTATTATTCTGCTGCTGACAGTAAAACTCTAGTGAAGAGCAAGACACATTGTTTGTTCCCCAAAAGCCCTAATACCCCAACAACTCCTCATCTAACTACATGAATGTTATCAAGTGAGAAATGCATGCAAAAGGCAAATCCTGTGGACGGGATTCTCCACGCTCGTGATCAAAGCCTGATTTTCTTTTACCCAGCATTCAGCCCTTTTACAGTTAGTTGTTTATTTTCAAACTGGAGGTTCAGCTTTCTCTCCTTCCAGAGTGAATGCAGGCGCGTCTTCACCCCGAGCTCGTCTTAAACTCTGTACGTCTCTGTGAGGAAATGTAGGCCAAGATGTAATCAATTCATTATGGATTAGTTTAACAGCCCAGTGTTTTTGAAAAGATTTCTATACTATGTACAGTGTTTACGGTCCACAACAGGAAGTCTCAGTCAATGCATATTTGTATACAAATCTTATATTTTTATTCTGTTAAAATGCTTTATTATTAATCTATTTAAATGCTTGTTGTTTGTGTGACACTGTGGCACTAGATTTATCGTGAGAAATAATTTCGTATGAAGTAGCTTCATACAAGGTGTTTTTAATACACTGTTTATGTGGCTGTATAATACTAAAGTGGCTATATGTTTATCTTCCAGTAGCTCAACTGGTAGAGCATCACGTTAGCAGAGCAAAGGTTGCGGGTTTGATTCCCAGGGAACACACATACTGATAAAATGTACAGTATAGCTTAAATGCACTGCAAGTTGCTTTGGATGAAAGAGTCTGCCAAATGCATAAAAGTATATGTATTAAACTGATAAGTGGGGGTATTGTGTAAAGATTAAGGTCACTATAAAAGCAAAATATAATTTAACTGACCTGTGTATCTACCTTTAAGAGCATGTGGCTAAGCAAATGTAACATTGTGTTATGGTCAAATACATGAGTACAGTTATTTTCTATTAGTTAGTATAACTTAAAACCTACAGTACACAGATTCTATACAGCTAAATTTGTATAATTCAAAACTTTTGGCATTTTTTATCCATTGAATATAGCTAATGATATTTCTTGTTGCAGTAATAGAAATACTACAATGAATTCTGCAACATAAAAGCATCATTTATATAGGTTATTATATACAATGAAGTTCTGGCATAGTGCCAGTGTGGTTGGATTTGCCAGCAGTAGCCTGTGTGAGAGAGTTAGAGCGCCCCCTAGCTGTAGATACTTGTCCACACCGTGGGCCTATAACTGCTGAAACAGCACTACTTCAACTTCCAAAATTAGTTTCATGCTTGTAAACAAAAGGTGGTTGGCAGGTTTATTATAGTAACACTAGTGTCCATGTGAGAAATCAAAGACAACTGTGAGCGTTTTAGACAATCTAGAATATTTGTCCAGCAAAAACTGCAACAACATCCTGTTAGCATACAGCGGGTTGCATGTATTATGTCATGAAGTGTCAAATAGCTTTGTCCATTTACGGTGATGCCCTGTTGTGTGTTATTTTTCACAAGATCATGTGTACGTCTTCATATTTTTGAATTGTCCTTATTGCGGCATTAACAGGACAGTGTGAGCTTGTTCTATAAAGGACATTTTTGTGCTCGTTCGGTTAAAGGCTCAGCTAATTCGCTTTAGTTTATTCACGCTCCGCAGAACACATTGCCAAGCAATGATAAGCTTAAAGGAAGAGAGGAGAGATGAAGCGACGACATCCCTCTGAATTGAAACCCCATTTTTCTGGAAAACTGCACAAATAATAAAGAGAGCAGCATGCTTTCTTATTGCTCTCTCTCTCTCTCTCTCTCTCTGTCTCTCTCTTCTAATCTCTCTCGCTCACACACACAAACACGCGCTTTGGTTTTTTTTCCAGTGTACTCAGAATAATTTCTCGTTCGGCAGGGGGTTCATGACTTTTTGTGTATGTGTAAAATATGTCTTGAGGGGATTGGTATAAAGTTAAAGAGAGTGAAGTCGAAATATTTTACTCATCAGCTTTGCAGTCACCGAGTTTGCCTGAGCTAGAACAAACCCGCTGAAGCATTTAGAGAAAATTAACCCCCCATCCTGGCAGCCAGATGTGACTGGTTTCCGCCCAGTGCACATGAGTGGGCAGGAAAAGCAAGAGACTGTGAAATTCCTGTCAGCTCCGTGTACTGCAGAATGGGCTATTGACTGCTTTCTCTATTCCCTCCATCATTCTTCTTGAACACTGCCATTAATTTCCTCTCCTGCCTTACCAATTCCCCCTCTCTCTCCCTCTCTGTCTCTCTCTTTCTCTTTTCTTTCTTCCCCAGCTTTCTTTGTTGCAGAAGAGGATGCACAAAGCCATGCTAAAATACTTCAAACACCGCAGCGTCCACAGCCAGGCAGAGCTGGCCCGATTCCAGACCCTCTCCAACCAGAACAACCAGAAAATGAAAGCCCTCCAGGTATGGGCTCTGTAGTACCCCCACACACACACGCATACACACACACAAACACACACACACAAACATATACGCAAACAGGCACACACACGCACACAACTGTTTTGTATTGCAGCACATAGATCAATGACTCCCAAAGCACTTCGATTAAGGCATGTTTAAGTTAAGATGGTTAACTCATAAATAAATGTGATCCTCAAAGTTATATTTCACCCAGCAAGTACATTTCTGTCATTATTTACTCACCATGTCTTTCAAAACCAGTATGACTTTCTTTCTCCTGTTCAACACAAAAGCAATTGTGTTTATATATGGTCTTTGTGAATATTCTTCTTTTGTTTTCCCATGGATGAAAGGTCGGGTTTGGATGCCATGAGGGTCAGTAAATAAAGGCAGAATTGTTATTTGTCAGTGAACTGTTGCTTTAAAGGGCCAAAGGTCAAATCAGAGGGGGCAGTTTTCACTGTCGCTAACATCACAAGACAGCTCAGGTGGACAAAAACAATAGCTTTCTATAATAATTATGCAGGGTAAGTGATTTTGGCAGAAACATTTTTGTTACGTTGGTTTAAAGTTGGCCCAAATGCAATGATAGGATGTCCTACTTGCCTGTCAGACTATGTATGCATTCATTTGTTGGAGGAGGCGTGGCTGTGGAGAGTGCTCTGAAGGGAGGGCAGGATCTTATGCTTTCAAAGCTGGCTTGATATTGCTAGCCTCTCTGAAATTGCCGACCCTACCTTTAATAACAAGTTGACATGCACAATAAATAAAAAATCAGACAGATATGACATATATCAGCCAGACTGTGTCAGTATAAATCATCCAGTGTTGTGAGATGGTCACCATTGGCCTATAGGCATAATATCGGCCCTCTGAATAGATATCTGTTTTGGCCGATGAGAAAACATATCGGTCAAGCATTACAATTCACACTCCACTCAGAAATTGTTAATTCAGAAGGACTGTTTAGTTTTTGTAAGTGGCTGCACACACAGTATGCGCTCACGTGTTTAGAAACAGCTAGACGCCGCAGCAGCTGAATGGAACAGAACGCAGGTGTCTCACGCTTTTAATTTGACACGACATTTTATAAAAAAACGTGGCGGTCATGGCGCGAGCCTCTGAGGAAACGGAGTGACTCATCGCAACTGTCGAACACGTCCATCCAGGACAGAAAAACTATAATTAGAATAATGACGATGTTAACAGCAACTGTTAAAGTATTTTCAGAATGATGTTCTATTTTGGAGCAACATAGTCGTGGTGATCTAAGGCATCAGATATCAGGAAGGTGTGCTATACGTGCTTATAATGAGGTGAACGCCGGTGTGTTTGTGACTCAGTGAGGGGAGACGGGCTCTGGAAGTCCAGCTGGGGAATGAAGCATGAAGGCAAGGAGTTCTTCAAGCTCCTCCGAGTGTGAAGGACAAAAGGAGCAGTCTTACTCTAAACTTTGTCACAGTTGAGCGTTAAACTCCTCCCACAGACTTGACACAGTGTAGCCTAGAGGAAACTTTACGTTAGAAAACCAGAGTACAGGAAGACATAACAATAAAGCCCACTTAAATGACTCAAAATTAACAGTGTGTATAGTAGCCAAAGATGGCGAAGTGTGTTAGCAATGCTATAAGGGTTAACACACACACAGTGATTTGCAATTACAGATCGTTGGGCAACCTCGTTCGAAAGCAGCGGCGGCGTCACAACCGACAACGGCTAAATCTGTCAGTAGCCATTACGAAACTAACAGAAAACTTTACAATTCAAATGAAAATTTGTTCTTTATGTTTACAGGCAAGAAAAAAATTAGGTCAGGCTTTTTATACCATAGCGCCAGATGACTCATTCTCAATTAATTCTTGTTTATTAAATATACAATGTATTTATTTTCACATATTTAGGGTATCATAAACAAGAACATATTTGACAACCTCCTGCTGTCCTCAGTTCAGCGCACTTGTATAATTTATTGGCCTGTTTTTATCAACTCTTTCAAATGTATTTCTTAAATGATGCCACAAACAAAAGATGTCTGTATGTGAGAACCCTCTGTCACTAAAGGTTGCAATCGAAATTTGTTTCAAAGACGTGTCGCCAAGTCTTACTGAAACACAAATGATTCCAGGCTCTACTGATGTACAGAGAAGAGGGAAGAGCAGAAAGCAAGCACAGAAACCTGTCATCTCGCAACACTGCTGCAAGATTGGCCACTCAGTTCCGGGTTATGCAAGTTTTCACCAGGGAAAGCGTAATTGACAATAGCTAACAACAGAGAGCAGGGTGGAGAGTTGTGAATGGCCAGTAATAATTGGAGCGGACGCCCACCGCGCTCCTCTCGGGGGACCGTAATCCAAGATCTTGTTTCTGATATAATTGTTAGTCAGAAAATTTCTGCATGGCTAAGCCGGTTCAGATTCCCAAGCTGGTTGACAGTGCACGGCAGTTTAATAGAAAAACCAGTTGCTAAGTTTTTTTTTAACAGACGAGCGCTGAACCCTCACGCATTTCAGCAGGAGTGTGGCATAACCTGTCTTTGTCTCGTTCCATCGTGTTGTCTTTCTCACTCCCCCGTCTTACAAAATAAAGGTCTGGGGCAGTTCCCTGCAGCCTAAAATGGAGGCTGGGTCAAAGTTTTTCTGGTTAGCAATGGCGGTTAATACCAACTATTCTGTATCTTTCTCAATTCACGACCATTCAAGAGTAGCTGTATGCAGTCTGACAAAATTCTATATAGAATCTGACAAGGAAGTCCTGGTGATTCCTCATGTTGTTCGAAACCTGTACAATGCCAAAGGAAATTCAGGAGGAACATTCTGGCTGATTTTATGTATTAAAAATAATGCATCATATTTTTATGTATTATAATTAAAGGGATAGTTGAATAGAGAATGAAAGTTCTCGTCATTTACTCACCCTCATGCCAACCAAATGTACTTGACTTTCTTTCTTCATTTGGATTACTTTAATGATGGGTGCATGTGCTTTTTGGAGCTTCAAAACAGTGGTGCCATTTAACTGCATTACAAAGCACAATATTATTTAATATAACTCAGATTCTGTCCAACTACTTAAGAGTAACATTTGTAATATATATATGATATGTAACATTAAAAATACATTCTACTAACATTAATTCAAGAACCTTTTTGATGACTTTGAGAACTTTTAGAGAACATTAGCTGGGCATGCTAGCACTTCCCTCCAGGTATCCCAGACCTCCGTGTGTGTGTGTGGTGTGGTCGCCTGTGGTCTGAGCTCCACTCCATGTTTTTTACTTCATTAGTCAACACTCATTGATTCCATTTGCTTGCTTATTTAAACAGGACGAGTTGTCAAATGCAATCTACCGCCTCTCCGAGTTCCTGCTCGCCCTGACGGACGACTCAACTACCTGCCGTGTCCCACAGCAAGCGAACAGAGCCGGACAGATGCCGATGGATCGAGCGGGAAGACGCCTACAGTTCATATAGTGGAGTAATTGGACGCTCACCTGCGCCAGACGACTTACTTAAACTCCCAGCATGCCTTAACACTCTCCTCGTCCACTGCTCACAGCCCAATCCATAACAATGAAACAGGTGACTTTCATGGTCCTGTCAGGAATGATCTAATTTTAGCGAGGTGAATGATTGCAATTGGTTTTGCCTCATCAGATAATTAATCTATGTCACCATTAATTGGAAAAGAGAATAATTAGGGGGCTGTGTTGACAGAAATTCTACGCTTCTCTAGATTCTCGGATCTAATTACACCTACTTAAACTCCTCTGACCTTAACTAGCAGATAGTATACCTGCGTAACCCTAACCAGGCTGGGGTTGGTCTCGGCTGCATCTCGCTCTACGCACTTTCTCACTTTCCCGCCTTTTTTTGGTTGTTTATGCTTTTCTTCCCCCTCTCCGCTCAGAGAGCTGTCTCTCTCAATCACTTTTCAATATTCAATCTTAATTTTGTGGAAGTTTAGCATTTTCAATGAGCTGGAGATGAATGATTAATGAATAAATTTGAATGCTTCATTTTGTCCATGGATCATTAGTCAAGTCCTTTGTGGGAAGGACCTGAGAAAAAAAAGGAGGGAAAATTATTGAGACATTAGCCTGAAGCAATCCAGGGGTAAATAGTATGCACAGAGGGATGTTGTATGAACGCTACCCACTGGCATTCTGCGCAACCCCACTGAAACACAAGCCTTCTAATTTACCCGCTTCACAAGTCTGATGTGCTCTGTCGACAAATAGGTTTCATTTACAAAAATGAGTTTTCATTTTGCTGGTGTGATATATGCATTCCTTTATTTTTTGTTCACTGTGTTTTTAACCCATGTGTCATGCATCTCCTCTGGTGAAATGCAACGCAACTAAATTATGTTGAAATTTGAGTTACTATTGACTGAAAATATCAAGCAAAAGATATCAAAATGTGGCTGGAAAGGTTTGGGCAAACAGAATACATAAACCTATCAAAATCTACTTTTTATTAACGTATCACATTACATACACAGATATATACTCTAATTACACTCACAAATAAAGGTTCTGTTTGGAACATAATCGATTTTACACTCTAATACCACTGAAGAACCTTTTAGGGTCTGTACATACATTTACATTCTTTAGTTTTTCAGAAAACTATCTGCCACATGTACTGGTATTTTAAAGAACCCTTGGTTATGCAGCCAAGAACCATAATATAGCCCACTCACGAACAACAACATATGGTTCTTGATAAGATCTCTGCCAAACCTAAAGAGCTGAGAAAAACCACTGAAGCATCATCTGTTTTCAGGATTGTATACCTGTGAAGTCCAGACAGTTTTGTGGAAACTACATACAGTAGATGTGAACGTGACGTACTGTATATTCCCTGAATATCTCTTCCAAGATTCATTTGACATGAATGAATGGGCCTGTAGTTTATACACTCCCCTGACAGAAACAACTTTTATAACGGAGAATACAGAGAGAGAACTTTCTGGATGGCTGAGACGTTCTACTGCTCTACAAACTCAGTGAGAGAGATTTCTGACACCTTTGAAACAGCAAGTGTCTCAGCCGCCCATGTTTTAACTAGTGGATAACCTGTGATTAGTAGAACAGCAGGTAACTAGTCCTGCCATTTACTGTGTAGACATACATTAGCCCCCGGAAAGAAATCGGGTTGTGAATCAGAGTTTTTAAATCTGAATGGATCAGCCACTGTCAACACTGTTGTAAAACAGCAGATATATGAATGCTTATGACGTGTATTCATATAATTATTTCTGATTGTTAAACAGATAAACAGATTTAAACATACAGTTAGGGTACTTAAAGTAGCCATGAAATCAAAATATACTATTCTTTTTATTTTTTAATAGAATATTGCAGGTTATTATACATGATCTATCTGTGCATGTCATTACCTTTTTTATTCATTTACCCCCATAATATTTGATAAAAATCTGAAAACGTACTTTTCCCCTCTGGAATGGCAGCCCTTCTCTGATGATGTCAGTCTGACAGCTTGGGCGGAGTCTGAGCTGTTAACCACTCCCCCCAACTGTAGTCTGCTGCAAGCTTTGAAATGCCTACTTTTCTAGCTATAAATATTTACTGAGGCTTGTTTTCATTGTATTGTTGTTGCTACCATTACAGAAACAACAAGCCATTTAAAGGCATGTGGTATTTTACCAACATGTACCACAGCAGCACCAAACAGATTTACAAAAATAGTTACTGTTTTCAAACACTACCTACATCTGTCCCACGTCATCGGTTAAAGCAATTCATAACTTTGGTTAAAAATGAACAAAAAACTGTTATTGAGCAACTACATAACAGATCAGTCTTCAACACAATCTCCTTACCATACCCAGATTCACAATGGTAAGCTTATCTTAATGATTTATAATTTGAGATGCTGGGTCTAATTTCCTGAGGCTTAAAAGTATGTAAAGTAACCTGCAATGTTATGTTTCAGACAGAGATGGCGATAGAGAGGTAAAGGTTACAGACTGCAGCTTTAAATCAGTACTCAATAAACCACTGTCTGACCAAGCTGGGCCACACAAACAAAACAACTGCAATTCCCCTCGGTGCCTAGTGATGCAGAAATTACACGCTTCACCTTTAAAGCTGTTAACACTTTGTGTTGCGCCTAACAAACCTCTTTCGTGGTTTTACTCTTTAGTCTAAGCCACATTTACTTCAGACTTACAAACATCAGCATACCGCATTGTGTTTGCACGGTTTGTTTTATAACATGCACTCTTTTGAGTGTACCACCAACTTTCTTGGCACCGCGGACACCTCGGTCATGTTTTGAAGGATGGATTGTCTCTTTGCTATCTCTTCCAGGTCAGGTCGTCATATTTTAAATTACAACACTTCCCAAACACATTTGTCTGCTCCTCCAGTCTCCAATCAATCGTCTGAAATAAATGACATGGGGCCAGGAAAAGCCAGTCATTAATTTAAACAGAAACATGCATCAAACCTCACAGTGGGTTAGTTATCAGACGTCTCTATTACACGTAGGCCTGCACATACGCTGCATCATACACTCACTGTACTAGCTTTTGTGATGCAGGTAAAGGTCATAGTTAAGAACTTCATACGTAGAATTACAGTGCGGCACAAATGCAATTATAGTGATGCAACAAATGTTATGCAACAAAAAAATAATCATTTCATTCATTATCTCAGCTAACAAGTAGGAAAAAGTGTTATTTTCTAAGAATGTTCAAAATGTCCTTTTTTAACATTGTGTTAACATTATTGCTTGGTTATAAGATCGTTTTGATCATTTTAAGAGAACTTTTACAGAACATTAGCCACTGTTAGTTGGGATATTTAAAAAATGTTGTGTCCCTTAAATTAAATTTCCTAAGAAAATTACTTTGGAAAAATAAAAATAGAAATGAATGTAAAAGTTGCTTTGTGTAAAACTGATGTGAATAGCAGAGCTCTGATCATTTGAACTTTTGATTTTTTACTTTTGATTCTGATGAATCTGGTTAGAAGTGTTTAAACTCTTATTGAGATATCTCTCTTTGATTGCAGACTATGTTACCTTAACAAATCTGAGAACAATCTGAGATATTGCTGAGATTTCTACAGGAGACATGAGATTTCTTAAGGATCTCCAATTGCGCTTCATTTAGTCTCAGTATTATGAATCTATACTCAAATTCACAATGCTCTGATTGTTTATTGAAATATGAATTTTAGCCCTTATGGTGCCAAGAGATTATAATTACAAGACATACGTATAAACTCAGACTTCACGCTGAAACACGTTGACAACCCTTGAAATGTGTACAGATGCTGTCGACTGCGTGTGTGTTTAATTGGAAAAAAAACCACCTGAAAATGTGGCGGAGAAAAGGGGAAAAAAATCAGGCCGATAAACAAATTCGTCATGAAAATAATATATGTTCACTTTGTCTCCACACTTCTCTGCCTCCCACACATTCATCTTAACAGGATAATAATTTGTGAAAGTCTTTGACATTTGTGGCTAGCTAGCATGATAATAAACCTCTGGCTTGGAACGTTTTTTAGTTAATTAGAGTCAATCAATCCAAACTTTTGCTCACTTACCGGTGTGAAACAGCGATATAATGAGCAGAAATCAGCACAGTGATTGGAAATACAAATTACAGCTGTTTAAAGGAAACCACACAGTCTACTACGCGGCCAGCGATGCAGGAGCTTGCTGGGGACATCTTGAAGGGTTTGGTGCCAATTCGATGGGTGCAGTAAGGGGGAAAGATATGAAACAGAGATGAACGAACATGGGAGAGAGAAACTGAGCAATGCAGAAGGACAGATTCAGTCAAATCACCCTGCCGGCAATTAAACACGAGTTACGTCTGATGAAATCTCTTTATTAATTCTTACACTGTGACAATAAAATGCGAAGGTTTGATTTGGGCTCAGCGTGATTGTGGATGCTGATGTGTGTATGTGTCCGTGGCAGAGAGTCCTAATCAGAGGGTTCTAAAGCAGGATTCAGGGGTGTTTAGTATAACCTCAGTTTTGGTAAACCTATTGAACAGAAATTAGTTTTGCAATATTATGTGTGTGTGTGTGTGTGTGTGTGTGCAGATAGACAGACAGACAGACATACAGACAGGTTCAAAGCACAGAACCAATATTAACTGGTTTAACAATTACAAACACAGTTTATATATTTGCCTCTAAACGCTACAGAAAATTGCAAACAACACAAATCTCTTTCTTAATACAAATCCCAACGGAAATCTGCAATGATTAAATGTATTAAGCACATATCCCTGTACTTTATAGACGTACATTTTCCATGTCTTAAATGTACTTTCACCTGTGACGGTCAAACTGTGTCATACATGTGATTTAGAGCAATTTAGCATTTTAGTTGAATTTATCGGACAGACATAAAGATATGATATGGGTGGTTAACATATTAACATATCCATGAGCTATTTTTTCAGTTGTACATGAAGGTTTTATGTTACCCTTTACATGTATGTATAAGGGAAAGTCTGTATCGTTTTTAATTACCCTTTTATATGAGCCCATAAAAACTACATGTATAATTATGATTATAGATAAACCGATAAGATGAATTACCGCATTGAATTATATGAATCATACCGCAGAACGTTGCTGAAACTGCATGAAATTCCATGTCAACCACCCACATACCATATACAGTATACATGCACTCATATTCTTCTGTAAAGAAAAGCCTAAAGATTTGGCAGCATTTCAGTAGCCGACAGTATCCAGCTCTACATTTTACTTCATTTCTGAAGTTCTAATGCATGCTAGATGAGCTTGGCAGCCTTGGCCTGACGTTGTCTTACAGTTATTATGGTTAGACTATCCAAGGAGCGCAGATAATGCAAAACGCTTTGCTTGCCCTGCGTTTGTTTCACTTTTCACTGGAGGGAGTAATTGTGTGGCGCTGACCATATTACACACAAAGCGCATTTTCGAAGAGGGAAACGCTGGAGTCAAAACAAAAGACTGGAGAGAAATTAAAGACTTAATGTTTGAGAAGGTGTGTTTTTTCCCTCAGATGAATGTTTGTGGGAGATTAGCAGACGAGGGGCTGATGCTAGATGCAATACAGTAGTACGTGTGTGTTTTTGTACATATTTGTCCGTGCTAAGAAAAGGTATGAGTGTAGTATTTAAAATGTCTATGTGTATTTGTTTATGTAGGTGGGATAGAATAGAATTGTGTTTGTGTATTTGTTATGAGGGTGTATTTGTTTATCCCACCTCTTAACCCTTTCTTAGCATACGAGTATGTAGGTATAATGAAGAGTGTGGCTGTATTTGTCTATGGAAAACCTCTATATAAAACACAATGGGCATCAATCATAAACACAAGCAGAACAAAATTGTGTGCACAACCCCAGCAGGCCAGGAGGGAGCTTTTGAATGGCCATCAGAGGAGAACCATTGACCAGCAGGAACTAACTGCTCATGATAATCGAACCTTCAGCCCTTAATAAAACCTTTCATTAAAAACACAAACCAAAACAGTTTTTGTTATATAAATCAGCGCAAATGTATGTGGTTGTCGGACGATTTTATCATTTTTGGATTAAGAGCCATTAAGACAGAAATTCTTTCTGCTGTGTTTCATGAATGAAGCCAAATGTAACAACATGAAAAACTCAAATCAAATATTGTAATAATCACTCAGCATCTGATTTTAAAAGCAACATTTTGGATAGTTTGCATACTTCCAATTCCCACGTGCTTTTCCTTGTTCTTAGAATCTGTCTCTTTCTTTATTTGAGGCGGGAGCGTTTGGGCGCCGCTTTAACGAATAAAATCTCCCAGTTCTCCCCAGAAATAAAGCATCAGCTCTGCTCTGCTGGCTTTACCTTCCCCAGGTGACCGCGCCACTGAATCCACGGCTGCACCAGCGCACACGGCTCCTTCCGCTGCTGCCAACCCTGAGGGTGGATACCCACCGGTGACACACACACGCGTGCAAGCACACACACAAACACAAATGCAAACACGTGTGTGCAAACACACACACAAACGAAAACACACACATTCAAACACGTGTGCAAATACACATGTGCAAACACACACAACACGTGTGTACAAACACACACGCAAACTCATGGGTGCCAGTGTCCCTCTAGTATCCCACAATGCCTCTGTCCTAGCTGCCCAGCTGGTCCCTGAGGTACACCCCACTACCCTGATACCTCTCTCTCTCTTTTCTCTCTCTCTCTCTCTCTCTCTCTTTCTCTCCTGCTGCTGTTTTCTTTGTCATGAGTGATCGTTTGCAGGTCTCTAAACACCAGGGCCCACCTGGTCGGGGACTCGCCCATTAGAACCCCATATGCGATGGAAAAACAATGCGCCTAACTTACCCTACCTAATCAACACCCCTGTGGGCTACAGTTGCTGTATGTAAATTATGCTATGCCAATATCTCATTTTATCTTTGACAATTATAGATAACACACCATAGACATGAACAGCAGATGTCAACTAATTTCAGTTTCAGATTTAAATATAACATCAGGCATTACAGGCAAACATAACATCACGATACCAAAAATATTTATTGTATGCTTTCAATCTTACAACATGCACGGTTTTGTAAATATATAAACAACAGAAGATATGTTGTGTGTATATTTACAAGACGCTAAATATTGTATCAGCATTACTCATATTACCAGGTAACAGGTGAATTTACAACAAAATACCATGCTATTTCACTTCATAATGCAACATTTGTGTGTTGTATTTAGTTTTCTACAGCAATAATAAGTAGTTGTGTTACTTAAAGTTATTAAATTTTGGTGTGTAACTCGTCTCACTGTGTGTGCCTGAATGATCATCAGAGCATGTTAAACAGAGGGATGTTGTTCTGACAAATTATATAGAGGAGGGGCAAATCATATCAGAAAGCATATAGAGGAGGGGCAAATCATGTAGCAAATCATATAGAGGAGGGGCAAATCATATAGCAAATTATATAGAGGAGGGGCAAATCATATCAGAAAGCATATAGAGGAGGGGCAAATCATGTAGCAAATCATATAGAGGAGGGGCAAATCATATAGCAAATTATATAGAGGAGGGGCAAATCATATTAGAAAGCATATAGAAGAGGACAAAATCAAAATCATATAGAAGAGGACAGAATGATATAGTACATCAAATAAAAGAGGGTCAAATCATATAGAAAATCATATAAAAGAGGACCAAATCATACAGAAAATCATATAGAAGAGGACCAAATCATATAGCACATCATATAGAAGAGGACAGAATCATATAGTAAATCAAGTAAAAGAGGGTCAAATCATATAGAAAATCATATAAAAGAGGACCAAATCATATAGTAAATCATACAGAAGAGGACAGAATCATATAGTAAATCATATAGAAGAGTACAGAATCATATAGTACATAATATAGACGAGGGTCAAATCATACAGTAAATCATATAAAAGAGGGTCACATCATATAGTAAATCATATAGAAGAGGGTCAAATCATATAGCAAATCATATAGAAGAGGGTCACATCATATAGTACATCATATAGAAGAGGGTCAAATCATATAGCAAATCATATAGAAGAGGGTCAAATCATACAGTAAATCATATAGAAGAGGGTCAAATCATATAGTACATCATATAGTACATCATATAGAAGAGGGTCAAATCATATAGCAAATCATATAGAAGAGGGTCACATCATATAGTACATCATATAGAAGAGGGTCAAATCATATAGCAAATCATATAGAAGAGGGACAAATCATACAGTAAATCATATAGTACATCATATAGAAGAGGGTCAAATCATATAGTACATCATATAGAAGAGGGTCAAATCATATATCAAATCATATAGAAGAGGGTCAAATCATACAGTAAATCATATAGTACATCATATAGAAGAGGGTCAAATCATATAGTACATCATATAGGGACAAATCATACAGTAAATCATATAGTACATCATATAGAAGAGGGTCAAATCATATAGTACATCATATAGAAGAGGGTCAAATCATATATCAAATCATATAGAAGAGGGTCAAATCATACAGTAAATCATATAGTACATCATATAGAAGAGGGTCAAATCATATAGTACATCATACAGAAGAGGGTCAAATCATATAGTACATCATATAGAAGAGGGTCAAATCATATAGTACATCATATCAAATCATAAAGTAAATATAAAGAGGGTCAAATCATATAGTACATCATATAAAAGAGGGTCAAATCATATAGTACATCATATAGAAGAGGGTCAAATCATATAGTACATCATATAGAAGAGGGTCAAATCATATAGAGTCAAATCATATATATCATAAAAGAGGGTCAAATCATACAGTAAATCATATAGAAGAGGGTCAAATCATATAGTACATCATATAGAAGAGGGTCAAATCATATAGCAAATCATATAGAAGAGGGTCAAATCATATAGTACATCATATAGAAGAGGGTCAAATCATATAGTAAATCATATAGAAGAGGGTCAAATCATATAGTACATCATATAGAAGAGGGTCAAATCATATAGTACATCATATAGAAGAGGGTCAAATCATATAGTAAATCATATAGAAGAGGGTCAAATCATATAGTACATCATATAGAAGAGGGTCAAATCATATAGTACATCATATAAAAGAGGGTCAAATCATACAGTAAATCATATAGAAGAGGGTCAAATCATATAGTACATCATATAGAAGAGGGTCAAATCATATATACAAAAGGGTCAAATCATAGTACATCATATAGAAGAGGGTCAAATCATACAGTAAATCATAAAGAGGTCAAATAAGAGGGTCAAATCATACAGTAAATCATATAGAAGAGGGTCAAATCGTACAGTACATCATATAGAAGAGGGTCAAATCATATAGTACATCATATAAAAGAGGGTCAAATCATATAGTACATCATATAAAAGAGGGTCAAATCATATAGTACATCATATAAAAGAGGGTCAAATCATATAGTACATCATATAAAAGAGGGTCAAATCATATAGCATAGGGTCAAATCATATACACATCATATAGAAGAGGTCAAATCATATAGTACATCATATAGAAGAGGGTCAAATCATATAGTACATCATATAGAAGAGGGTCAAATCATATAGTACATCATATAGAAGAGGGTCAAATCATATAGTACATCATATAGAAGAGGGTCAAATCATATAGTACATCATATAGAAGAGGGTCAAATCATATAGTACATCATATAAAAGGTAAATCTATCATATCAGAGGGTCAAATCATATAGCAAATCATATAGAAGAGGGTCAAATCATATAGTACATCATATAGAAGAGGGTCAAATCATATAGCAAATCATATAGAAGAGGGTCAAATCATACAGTAAATCATATAGAAGAGGGTCAAATCATATAGTACATCATATAGAAGAGGGTCAAATCATATAGCAAATCATATAGAAGAGGGTCAAATCATATAGTACATCATATAGAAGAGGGTCAAATCATATAGTAAATCATATAGAAGAGGGTCAAATCATATAGTACATCATATAAAAGAGGGTCAAATCATATAGTACATCATATAAAAGAGGGTCAAATCATATAGCAAATCATATAGAAGAGGGACAAATCATATAGTAAATCATATAGAAGAGGGTCAAATCATATAGCAAATCATATAGAAGAGGGTCAAATCGTACAGTAAATCATATAGAAGAGGGTCAAATCATACAGTAAATCATATAGAAGAGGGTCAAATCATATAGTACATCATATAGAAGAGGGTCAAATCATATAGTACATCATATAGAAGAGGGTCAAATCATACAGTACATCATATAGAAGAGGGTCAAATCTTACAGTAAATCATATAGAAGAGGGTCAAATCATATAGTAAATCATATAGAAGAGGGTCAAATCATATAGTACATCATATAGAAGAGGGTCAAATCATACAGTAAATCATATAGAAGAGGGTCAAATCATATAGTACATCATATAGAAGAGGGTCAAATCATACAGTAAATCATATAGAAGAGGGTCAAATCATACAGTAAATCATATAGAAGAGGGTCAAATCATATAGCAAATCATATAGAACATTATAGAGGGGCCTGAGACCAACAGGTACAAGAATATCACAAAGCACTGGGGGCTTGTTTTTACTGGGGCCTATAAGTAACCACCTAGCAACACCCTAGCAAGCACAACCAAAACATTGTAGCATCATGGAGGCAACACCTCTCATATTTTCTTAAAACAAATCATTCTGGATATAATTGTTTGATCTAATGTATAATACATTTTTATTGATTTTTTATGATTTTATTGGGTTTTTTTAAGGTTTTGATACCATCAACATTAACTGATGTTCGAACCACATTCTCCTCCATTCTGTCTTTCCTATGACATTATCAGCGCACCGCGAGCGCGCATCACCTCTTCATCTGCATATCAGCTTTGTGTAGTCTTCTACAAGCTTGTTATTGACAGTAAAAGTAATTTGTTAATTGCGGTGATGTAAAACCTCCTAAGCGCTAGTCCCTGTGCTACCCTAACAAGATTAGCTTTCATTTATTAACATCGTGAGCAGTGTGGGTGTCATCTACTGCGAAGTTCGATCGTTCCCTCACAATAGCCCCTTCAACACTGCCGTTATACTGTATTTAGAAGAGCATTTTAACAATAAAGATGCATAATATTACACGTAATGCCACACTGGCTTACTGTTTTTGTATCTAGTAGTGACAACAAAATCAAAACGCTGCAGTAAGTCAATTTCCAACGTTTCTATGTATTTAAACAAAATAATTTCTGTTCCAGCCAGCACCAGAATACGCAAAAGCTTTGATCATACTTTCATGGTCCGAAAAATGTGCAAAAATTGTACCTTTGGGGTAAAACAGCATACCAATGGGCCAGTCAACAGGAAATCTTTGTACCTTTTTTGCCCCTAAGAAGTGCACATTAGTACCCTACAGTAGTAAAATAAAAGGTACCACTATGAACCTTTTTGGGATACAAAGATGTCCTTTTAGGGGAAACATTCAAACAGCCCCGAGCTGTTTTACCCCTAAAGGAACAATTTTTGCCCATTTCTTCCGAGAATGCT
Source organism: Chromobotia macracanthus (assembly GCA_036877525.1). Lineage (NCBI taxonomy): Eukaryota > Metazoa > Chordata > Actinopteri > Cypriniformes > Botiidae > Chromobotia > Chromobotia macracanthus. Next base: position 3,865,035 of record JAZGTH010000085.1, read on the forward strand.
TATGTGCGAAATTAAATGAAACAAAAAACAAACAAAACCTGAAGCCACTCTCAGAGTTTGCGTCCCACCACACTTAGTTAACAAAAATATTTTTACAAACAAGATGATATCACACCACTCCATGATATTAATATGATATGTTCCCTGATCTGTAAAGCAGCTGGTTATCTTGCTTGGCAGCGATAAGGAAAAGTGCTGAGGCTTTCCAGTTTGTGAGCACATTTGGGCTGAATCTTTCACACGTCACAAATTGCAGATGGGACGCAGTGATCTCGAACATCCGATCACCTCTGCGTGACCATCTGACACCTTCCATTTAGGAAAATAATACTTTCTATCTTAGCATACACTCTGTGCTCTGCAGCCAGGCGGGGGAAAATATGCCTGAAGGAGTTTCAGCCTCAAACTTTCCTTTGCGCTTGGTCCTGTGCACCCTTGTGTCTTTCGATGGATTGTTTCCGATTAGCTTTCTTTTTGCGTTAGGAGCATACGTTTGTGGCGAGATCGTACATTTGCTGAAGGTACGCAGAAGAAATGTGCATTTAACCCAGACTCTCTGCAGTAGCTTGATATCCTGTTATGACTTTTAAGATTTCGTTTATGGTTTTGGATTTTTTCCAAAGCAATTTCCAAAGAATTGTGTTCCCGTAGCTTAACATGATCATGGGTTTAATTTCTAGAGAAACACAGACTGTTGAATTGTGCACTGTAAGTCACTATAGGTAAAAGTATAAGTGTAAATCAATTTACAGTACATTCATATCAGACAGTCCTCGAAGAGGTTAAGTACCTTGTTCTGTCTGTGCAATTTGTTAGTTAAATGAATTTGGCCTTGAACCTGCAACCTTTTGCTTTAGAAGGTTGCCGGTTTAATTCCATTTGATTTTCACTACTTCACAGACCTAACATTGGAACAGCAGACCTATGCATTGTATAACTATAGTGGTAAGTGTATTTATTTACAATCAAAGCTTTCATAATGTAAACAATTATGATTCATATTGGTTTGAACCTTAAAGCTGCAATCTCTAACTTTTTGTGTTAAAAATTAAATGTTATTGAGCAAGCCCAATTCACAATGATAAGCCTATAATGATTTTTATAATGATATCAACATACGTAAAGCAATGTACATAAAGTGACCTGCAATTTTATGTTTCGAACAGAGGTGGCGGTAAAGAGGCAAAAGTTACAAAGAGGAGAAAGTTTAAAGCTGATTGCAGCTTTAAATACAATTGACTGACAAATTACAAACAACTTACAAAGCCAAACAACCAGTCAGAGTTTAGGAACCGTATCCTGATTGGACAGTTTACAGCCACACGCCCGGAACGTATCTCCACATCACACGGACACATGCTCTATCTCCATCCAGAATCCAGTTCCACTGACGTCCGGCCTGCAGTTCACTCATGGCTTCAGGGTCTGTAATTCTGAGCAATAAATAGGAGTTGGTTTAACAGTTGTGCAGAGAGTTGTAAATCTGCTCTGCGTTTCGCAGTCTCAGAGGGTTTAATTAGTCTCTGGATTCTGCGTTTAACGTGATGAGGCTCGCTCAACACCCCTCCGTATCATGGCACGAGTGTAGTGCCCCTCCATCTAAAGTCCACGGGCCCCTGGAGGGCCCTGCAGCAGTTCAGAGCTTATAGACTCAAAGACGGCCATCTCAGACTGTATAACAAGTCAACAGAGAATTAACTGATGCCATATCAATTCCAGCCCTCTGGTCTCTTCACGAGCGCAGACTCTGCTGAAGAGTAAAACTGTCATTGTAATCCCAGGTACTTCAAATAACCTGTTACGTCCCTTAATAATGATGTTTGCAAGAAGAATAGTTCAGTCAAATATTTAAATTGTCGAATTATGACAAAAAGATCTTGAAATTATCTTCATTAATTTAAAATGCCTTTATAATGAGTATGTTAAAAGCTGTAATACAGAACTTAAGGACATAAAACATTCACAACGGTAAACTTATAATAGCGTGTCAAACGATGATAGCAACAGAGAGACAAAAGTTCTTTGTCACTTTAAAATGAAGAATGCTCATGCAGAATGTTTTTATCTGATGAGTGGCCACACCTGGGACACTCCAAAATGAACAGAAACATGACAAAAAAGTTTTTATTTCCGCTTTATAAGACATAAAACAGGTACTTTCTTGATTTACTAATATTTTTTACTGTACAATACAAATTAGGCTATTAAATAACTTGGAAACAACTAATATTTCTTTTTCTGTTTTCTATTATTTTTAATGAATGTCCTCATTGGAACTTGACAATCACTGGTCACTTTGATGGGACAAAATACTATTATACAGGTTTGGAATAACACAGGGGTTATAAATAATGCTGTAGTTTTAATCGGTGGTCTTTCAGGTCCAGCTGGTTAAAACCAAAGGGCAATTCTCTGTTTAAATTGTCAATCCCTAATTTGGTCCTTAAAATCAACCTAAATCTCACTTCATAAACCCTAATTATTTCTCTACTTTTCACCAAATGCTTCTCCAATACGCAGAGTGATTGTGAAAGTGTTACGAGACGATATATTTAGTGGATGATCAAAGCTGTAGTTAACAAACACCAGCAAGACAAGCATCACTATTACTATTTTTCAAACTAGTAAAACATAAACTAGCAAAACTAGCAAACATACTTCATACTAGTTAAATATTAATATTCAACATCCTGAAATGTTGGTGCATTAAAGATACCTGTTTTGTTAAGGAGAAATGTTCTAATACTTTTCTAAATGTTGAGCCTTCATTTTTCTGCTAGTGGATAACAAAACATGGGAACATGAAGCAACAAGCTATACACTCAAAACAGCCTAGCAACTACCCATGACACCCTAGCAACCATATAGCAACAAGGTTACAAAATCATTGACAACAACTTTGCAAACATATAGTAACGCCATGGCAACCACCCACAACCCTTTAGCACTGTGGCAGCAAGTTTTGCATAAGCAGGTGGCCCACGGTTTCTTCAGAAACAGAAACTCTAGATTTGTCATCCAAGTTAAAATTCACTGATGTACAGTACATGTACAGTACATGAGGTTTCCTGCCATTCAACCCAAGCTCACGTGTCTTACAGATCATTCATTTAGCACTTAGTCCTTAGTCCATGAGTGACAGTCAGCATCCTGCAGTGAGCCACCAGCTTGAGTTTTCCTGCATCCGATGGTAATCCATTTTTAACCTAGTTACCTGTTTAAGATTTTAATGAAACTGTTGGTGTTTGTAGGCCCTTATTATGTTAAATTAGCATATAATTGACTAGTCGCTGTGATCGAATTAAACAGAACTTTTGCTACATTGAATAGCAGTGCGAGGAGAACCGTCGGAGAGCATACAAGGACATCAGCTATAAAACTCTCATTAGTAACACAGGCAGTGCGGTATCTAGCCATCTATGGTGTCGGAACAACAAAAAAGCAGAAAAAACTAACAAAAAGTTTAATCCTTCACTTGATCCATATGCTTTATCTCAAACCTTTTCTTTTAATGGCTTTGTAGGCTTGATGCTGTTTTCCAGATGGCTATATAGCATTCATAAATCCGTCTTGCATGTCAAGCAACTATGCTGTAATATGATGCTTTAGAACCATTCATCTTACCTGCTAACAAACAGTACATATGTTTGACTAATTGGCCATATACATAGCAAGGCTGTGTGTCTTGTTATATTTTGTATATTTTATCATTTTATTAACATTGTAAGACCTTACATTCCTGTAGCTCATACTGTGTTCTGAAATGGAAGCATTTCATGTGCAACCAACTATGTTGTATAAAACGTTTTCTATATTGTCATTGATATACAGTAAAATTACAGTTAAAAAACAGTAGTGCCAATAACACACTATAGGAAACAAAGTTGAGGCTTTGTGTTTAAAACATGTTAGAACAGTCACTACTGAGAAAGTGTAATTGTTCTGAGGCGCTTATTCTTCCAGAATATTAAACGGCCCGATGGGTGCGGCGATAGCAAATTACTGTAAATCTTTATGCCACAACACACTGTGTCATTGTTATGGGTTGCAAAGATAATTGCCTGGAAACATCAAATATTTTAAGTATAATAACGTGCCGACATCATTTCCTGTTCAGAGACTAGCGCACAGGGTTTAAGCCATGATTTTGGTTATACTGTTACAATAAATATCACAATCCTGGAGCTCCCACATGAAAGAAACAGACTAGCAACAGTACGAGACTGAATCAAGTACGGTCTGTGCAGAATTGGCAGTAATGCAAAGCTGAAATGTATGTTTTGGCCAACAGGCAGGTAATGCAATAAGCCATGTTGCCAATGAATGCATCGCATAATGCGATAACTCTTAATGCAGTTGGCTTCTGTACAGGATTGATCTGCACTGTGAAACGCAAGAGAAAAATGTACAGATGTAGAGATGTTCTCAATCAAGATAATATATAATCAAGAAACAATTTTGGAAACCGAGCAACTACGTGGGGTTGTAGGGTCAAAACCTTTGTGATTAACACATATTAAAGGCACATAATTTAGTTGGGGTTGATGCGTTGCATTGCACAGAATGACCAAAACACTCTTCTGATACAGTAAATGTTTATTTAGCTTTCAAAATAGTTAGTGGACACACTTAGCATCTGTCAGCAACCTGTCTGTGCCTCTTCATGTCCATTTCTACACAAAACTCATTTGTCAGTGTGCTAATATGCTTTATATCTGCAGGCTATTGAAGTAAATACACAGTTGCCATGATGCTGTACAATATCATATATTGTGTAATTGTTTTTAACAATATAATTGTTTTTGTAAGAAGACACACACTGGTATTGTCACTGTTCATTAACATGGATCTAATAAATGGCTTCAGTGAATATAATAATCACTATGAACACAAAAAGCAGGTCTTCTGACAACCCAGCTCCTATATAAAATGATTTACCAACATGATCAGCTAAACATTCATTTGCATTTCTACCATTTTCACAACGCTCACTCAAGACCATAATGCAAGTTTGTCTGAAGTCCCTTGCTTCTTTTGAAGGACTAAGCAAAAGGAGAAAAAGATGGGGTTATTTTGGCGATGGAGATTAAGGCAGAGGGGGGCTTTTTGTCATTTGTGCGAGACAAGCCATTCATCCATCCCCCGTTCAGAGCCCAAAAAAAGGCTGGTCCCAGAAATTAGCAGTTTCAGCTCAGCAGCAGAGTCGCCGGGCTGTGAAGGAACAGAGAAATTGACTAATTAGCAATGCGCACTAAAACTTGACGGTTCTCTCCATAACACAGAGAGAAAGAGAGGAAAGTCTCGCCTTTTCTCCTCTCTTCCTTTTCCATAGATGTTTGAAATCGCAGTCATTTACGCTCGACAGTTTTTACAATAGCCTTGAGCCATAATTTTGCGAGTCTCTCCAGCATCCATACCCCTGCGCGGTCTCTCTCCACCGGCCATGCGCGTCCGTTTCTCTCCCCGACCGTGGATTTCCTATTACTCTCGTTACGACTCACTGAGCCCCAGGCCCAAGGATAATGATGTGTTGTTTCTTGGTAGCATAATTTGTCACACGTATATTTCTTCTTCTTCTTCTTCTCTTGCAGAAAGCACACAGCTCCTCTCACACTCACACACAGTCCTTTCTGTTAATTCAGAGGAAACGCAAATGATCCAAGGGACAAATACGCGTCAAATGAGTGCGAATCAATGATTATTATTCTGATCCATCGATCATAGACTTTCAGAAAGAGGAGCAAGAACAAAGAAGAACAAAGAAAGTGCGCCCGAGGACCCGAAGCTTTACTTTTCGTTAAGTCAGGTAAGTTTTTGGATGCTTGCTAACATCGTATTTGGACACGGGTGCGCACGGTACGCCAAGGTGCCGTCGGCCGAAAGTTGCCGTTTCTCGTACAAATAGCGCGATAACGCGCGTCCTGCCGGAGAGCCGAATCGCATTGTGTCGCGTTTCCTCGACAAAAGCGATGCGCAACATCCACGGCGATGATGATGATGATGATGATGGTTGCGGGACGCGAACTAATTGCTTTTGTATCGCATATCGGGGGAACGTGTACATGCGTTTTTCCGCGGTGAGGGGGTGTGTTTGCGTGGCCAGATAACGGTATAGCTTGTGCAGATGCGGGGATATTAATAAGTTTGTAGCGTTCACGGCGAGCTTTGCTTTCCAACTTAACGCGCGTTACCGGGTCGCTGCGGTATATCTCTCCCGGTTGGTTTCAATCCGCAGCCTCCATTTAATTTGATCGGCCAACGCATGTATGAAGAATAGGCTCGGAGATTTATATGTATATATATAAATATATATATATATCTATGCATATATCTATACATATATATATATATACATATATATATATATATACATATATTTATACACACACACACACACATAATATATATATATATATATGTATACACACACACACACACACACACACACATATATATATATATATGCATACTGTATATTGCATGCTGCAAACTTAATCTGGTCGCAATGAATGTGAAACGCATTAGGTGAGAAATGCAGTGCGGTGCACCAATGGCATTGTTTACTTCTAGGAGGTGTGCGCAGCCCCGGAGTCATGTCCAGATCGGGTGACCGAACCTCCACGTTTGATCCAACTCACAGCGACACTCTGCTGCATGGTCTCAACCTGCTGTGGAGGAAGCAGCTCTTCTGCGATGTGACGCTCACGGCACAGGGACAACAGTTTCACTGTCATAAAGCTGTGCTGGCGTCCTGCTCGCAGTATTTCAGGTCTCTGTTCTCCACACACATGCTCAACCGAGAAGATGGGCTGGCGGGCAAGGACCAGGGGAGCAGTGGCACCCCGTCTTCCTCCCCCGACGACAAGCTGTTACCCAGCCCGCGTTCAGCCATCAACAACCTGGTGCTGCAGGGCTGCTCCTCCATTGGTCTGCGCTTGGTGCTGGAGTACCTCTACACCGCCAACGTGACCCTGTCCCTGGACACGGTGGAGGAGGTGCTCTCTGTCAGCAAGATCCTCAACATCCCCCAGATCACCAAACTCAGCGTGCAGTTCTTAAACGACCAGATCTCGGTGCAGAACTACAAGCAGATCTGCAAGATCGCAGCTCTCCACGGGCTGGACGAGACCAAGAAGCTTGCCAACAAGTACCTGGTGGAGGACGTGCTCCTCCTGAACTTCGAGGAGATGTGCGCCATGCTGGACGCCCTGCCTCCGCCCGTGGAGTCGGAGTTGGCTCTTTTTCAGATGTCGGTCTTGTGGCTGGAGCACGACCGGGAGACCAGGATGCACTACGCTCCCGACCTGATGAAGCGCCTGCGTTTCGCCCTCATTCCCGCCCCGGAGCTGGTGGAAAGGGTGCAGTCGGTGGACTTTATGAGGAGTGACCCAGTGTGTCAGAAGCTGCTGCTGGATGCCATGAACTACCACCTGATGCCCTTCAGACAACACTGCAGACAAACCACTGCCAGCAGGTAAACGCTTCCCTTTAACATTATCACCACTTACAATCAGTCCTCAAGATCTACATACCTTCTGTATCTTTGAGTATTAAGTTTTTATCTTTGAGTCTGTTTTAATCAGAATCCACATTTTGAACATATTAGCATTATTTATGAGAGAAACTTTGTTTGAATACTTGGAAACCTTACTGTAGATATATTCAAACATTATAAGAGTGCATAAATGACTGTGCTGTTACACACAAAATTATTGTCAGAATCTTGTTTTTTAACAGTTTGGGCTTGGTAGAGAGGAATGAAATAGGAAAATTAAGAAAAAACTTGTGTTAGCCAGACATGGGCATGTAAATGTACAATCCTCCACCTACATTTACATGTATGCATTTGGCAGACACTTTCATCCAAAGTAACTTACAGTGAATGCAAGTTTTACTTTTTATCAGTATGTGTTCCCTGGGAATCAAACCCAAAACCTTTGCGCAGCTAAAGCAGTGCTGTACCAAATGAGCTACAGGAAGAGACACCTGTATACAACACTGTAGTGAACATAGTTCACTGTAGTGAACATCTGAACATAGTAGTACAACAACTTGGTACCTAAACATGCTCAGATACTAATAATATTGACAGGTGTCATATTATAGAAATCATTCTGTCTGCTATGGAATTTAAATAGGTATAGTAAAGACCATTTTGTTTCTGTGAATTCAATCTAGATCTAATCAAGACTAATATGTAGACCAATAGCTAGACTAATATCTAGATCAAGATATTAGTAATATCTGATCCATATTTGTTCAGACTGAGTTTTCACCCTCTGCCGTATCTGTACGATTCTCTCGCTATTCCTCATAGTGCTGTTTCAGGCTTGATTGATTTCAGCATTGTTGCAAGCTTGCATACGCAGACATTATTGTCGGCTGCAGATGGGATAATTAGCAGGAAGAGGTGGCCGTGGAATAAACTGGAATCAATTGTTGGAAAGTTTTTTTTTACTTTGTAATGGAAATTAAGATCTAAGATAAAGTCATCTTGTAAAAGATTTTGGACACACTGATGAGTATATGATTATGTATTTGCTAACACAGTTACTGTAGCTGTAATTCTATTAAGTAACAAAAGCTTAAAAAAATATTATTTTGAAAGTTCTAGGAATTTTCAAAACGTCCAGTTTTTTAGACATTGTATTAACATTATGGCTTGGTTATTTAAATGTTTTTTATTTTTGTAACTTTTTAAAACGTTCCACTAACGACTTACAAACAACGTTTTTGATATACATGATAGAAAGTGTTTAAAAAAACTTTAAACTAACATTACTGTAAGAATGTTTTTGATAACTCTGAGAACTTTTAGAGGATGTTAGCTGACATTTTGAAAGCGTTCCCTGTTCTCTGGGTTGTTTGTTGCCTTTTATTGTTTAATAAAACAATATTTTTTGTTGCCTTATCATCTCTTGTCATATCAGTCGTCCCGGCCTGTTCTGCACTTGCCAGTTTTAATATCAATCACTGAGCAGATTTCATAAACCTGAAAAGGAATCTGAATTAGACTGAATCAGTTTACAGAACGGCAAATGAATCTGTTGCCGTGTCCAGGCACACAATAAACATATGGAAACACTAGTGAAAGAGACACATTCATTTCCCCCACTTCATCTCAGAGCTGAGGGATCATAAATATTGAACACTCAGACTCAAAAGATGTTGCTGAGCTTTTATACCAGTCATTTAATCTAAGAAATAAATGGCACGGGCTAACCGCAAGGTCTTTAAACTGACGCAGAATTTTGATTATTGATTTGTTTAATTAAATCCTTTGCATGACTGAATGGACGCATATCTTGCATGTGTGTCTCTTTTGATTTATTTACTCGTTTCAGCAAGTTTTTGAATCCTAAAAGCACTATTACATTGACTAAACAGGATTGCAAGTGATTTCACTATTGGCAGTAGTCACATGCACGGTTCTGACCAATAGGAAGAGAGCATTAAAAAGGAATGAGGCTAGACCTTTCAGCATCTGTTTGCGTCTTAACATGGTCTGAATCACAATCACTACAGGCTGCTGATTTTGTCAATACACAGGCATAGCAGTTGGTGGACGAGGACTTTTACAAAATCACACTGAGAGCAAATGGTTACAAATGAACTTGTGTACCTGTCAAATGTAACCAAATGCAAAATGATGCAAGATCGGTTTTAACATGTGCTTATGTTAAATATTCATTACTGTATGTGTCACTAACCCTATTTAAATCAGTTTCAGAGCGGGTGTAGTCCACTTGAGTATGTTATCAGATTGGTTTACAATAATGAACGATCAAGGTTCAGTTAGTCTACTTAATAGTGCTTAGATGAATTGGTACATTCTGCATTAGAGACAGAGCCTTAGATCACAAAACCTTTATATACTGTAGAACCATCATCGCAGTGGGGATAATTGCTTCTGCGACTTAATCAAAATAAATAAATTAAAGTAACTACTCTTTTTGTTCTGTGGACAGGATAAACAAAATTATTCACCTGTGCTCTCTGCCTGGGTCTGGTGTGCCGTTTCCCACTTTGTGTATAAAGTCACAATGAAATCAAAATATTTAAACTATGCATATTTTTTCATAGAATATTGCAGCGTTTATTATAAATGATATATTTGTGCACGTCATTATTTTTGTTTAATTCATGTGCCCTCGTAAACTTTAATCAAATTGTGAAAATGAATTTCCCCTCTGGAACAGCAGACCTTCTCTGATGATGTCAGTCTGATGGCGTAGGAAGAGCCAGAGCTGTTAACCACTCAGTGAATCAAACAGTGAATCTGCTGCGATCTTTGAAACGCCTACTTTTCTAGACCCAATCAATTCCAAGTGAAAAAACAAACCACAGCCCCAATTTTTCTGTTTCAGTTTGAATTACGTCACAACTCTGAAGTTGGTTGCAACTTCCGGTTTATACAGACTTACATGTTTTGCTTTTGTGGCATCTTATTCGATATGTAATCGCTGTGTGCTAACAGCTAATAACAGACTTGCTAATGAATGTGTTTTCTGTAACGCAGGATTCGCTCAAACAAACGGACACTTCTGTTGGTTGGGGGCCTGCCCCCGGGCCCTGACCGCCTGCCCAGTAATCTGGTCCAATACTACGACGACGAAAAGAAGACATGGAAGATCCTAACAAGTAAGTGCTTTGCTCTTTTCGTGCCTTTCCACAGAACAAACCCTCCCTGTGCTGAGTTGTGTTATATTGCACAGCTGAATAGAGGGGAGATGCAGAGAGGTAATGATGTATCACTATCACTTTTAATGTAACTTTTTAATCAGAGCGTGACTGCCTTCACACCATTGTGGAGCTGTAACGCCTGGATTCGCTCCTGTTTTCCCCCCCTGTCTTTTTGCAAGCGTGCCGGCAAGATTAATTTTAATCTAATGATCTTGTGAAGATTCATCATCAGAAGATGACACGTATTCTTATTGAACTGCTTTATTAGGGCAAAACGTTCTGGCGAGTGCTTTTGTCTTCGCAAACGGAAGGGACAGAACCTGCAGTGGCTTTTGTTTTGGCACAACAAATTAGGATCAGAATTAGAATTAGAAAACGGATCGAATTGTTCACACTGGAGTTCAAATGTGTATGAACTATGAGCTGTGATATCATAACCAGAAAAACTAACAAGTACGTGTCAAAATAAGGAAATCTAGTAATCAAATTTGAAACTTAAAGGTAAGGTTAGGCTGTCCTACTTGACTGTCAATCTATGTATCTGCATCACTTTCCTGTGTATTAGAGGAGGCGTGGCTTTGGAGAGCATTCTGAAGGGAGGACGGGATCTGACGCTTTCAAAGCTAGCTTGCTATTGCTAACCTCTCTGAAAGTGCCTACCCTACCTTCAATGGACTTCTCAGTTATGTCTCATTTAACTCTCAACTTTGACTCAGTGACAATTGCTGACATTCGATACCGCTAGAAAATACCGCTATTAAATGTTTATGTTCATATTGATAGAAGACAGAAGAGAGCAGGAATTCATGATTAAGACTTCAGTATCAAAGTTTGAAATATTGTTGAAGATATCTTTACCTAGCTTCTGTAGGTTAAAACAGCATTCTATAGTATTCATAAACTTATAGAGGTACTTCACAATCACTCATTTACTGAGATACATGATTCTGTGTCAGTTGCACAGATATATGTATGACAAGCACCAGGTGGCTTGTGGGATAGCGATAGCTTGCTGTAATTGTGAAACATAGCCGGTAATGTTTTCAGAGACGGGATTCTTGTCAAGAGTAATCCATATGAAAACGCAGCTGTCCTCCTTCTCTTTTTAAACTGAAAGAGAAGTAAAAACTAAGTCTGTTTCACACATCAAAATAATATGTAATTTTTTTTGGGATTCGGCCAAGAGCGAAGACACCCTGATATAATTAAAATGATTCTGTAGTTTCTGTTCGTTCCAAGGCAAAACAAAAGACATAAACGAGCGTGCAGTCATTTTGTTTTATAGCTAAACAAAAAAATTAGGTTCAGCCAACCAAAGAGTGCATCCCTGAGGAAAGAGACCTACAGAGACACCTTACATTCCAAAACCTGCATGCGAGACTTTGGCAGCACGCATAACATTCATTAATGAATTACATCTGGATCTATATAACTTACACTCATAAGGTCATAGTGTAATGTCCTTTATTTCTGCCTCAGCCGTCGAGTATCAAATGGCCCATGGCCAGGCAAAGCGACCAAACTGCAAAATCATCCTCTCAACACACCAGCACCCCCTTGATGTCGTTTGGGGTGTGCAGGTTATTAACATTCAATCATAACTTTGCAATGAGCCGAAACCCAAAAGGGGGGGTACGGCGACTGATTAAAACCTTCATCAGCACTATTTAGGACGGTTCTCATGACTGCGTCTCTCTGCTTCTCTGGTTTTCTGCAGTGTATGGTTACTGCCACCTAGTGGACCCAACATGCAATAAGCTATAGAAATAAAATGGTACAGAATACAAAGCAGACCTTTCTGTTATCTGGGTTGAGTTCAAATATGCTACAGTTGTGATTATTTGATATTATATTATATTAAGTCCTTTAGGCCTTAGCTGTGTTGTCTATAATGAAATCTAATAACCAGGTCACATTTCCTCCCAAAATCAACAAAGACATTTATAACAATTAATTCCCCCCATTTCCATATTTATTTTATTACAGGAAATATTCTGTAACAGAATATTTTATGCAGATTTTAAATTTCAAATTTAAAGGTTGTACTGTAATGATACAAGTATACTTAACAAAAAATGATGTATTATTTTAATGGTAACGGTAAGGACGATTTGTTTTTTGCTAATAGTAATTTTTAATTTTAGAAATAAGAGCGTAATTGTCATTAAAACCATGTTGCATACAACTACAATAGCTTATTTTACAGGACTAATAATATATTTAAGCAGTATTATTTCTTTTGATTTTGGGGAGAAATGTTCCCAATATATTGTCAAAATAGTTTGTCAAAACTTTATTTATTCAGTACAAAGACAATTCTCAGAAATCTTAAAAACAGGGTTATCAGACTGAAATATCTTGCTGAGATCTGATACAGCCCCTTATACTGCTGAATTTCAGGAGGTTAGTGCATTTACGAGAAGTCAATATCATTTGTCTCCACATTTGGCAGGTTTCTTATTAGTTAATTTAGCCATACGTTTTCTTGATTTGTCTAGATGTTCAGTTGTGTAGATCAGGCTGTAGGATCAATAAGAAGGCCGGGATTGTGCCCTCTTGATCATTTGAATCATCTTGCATCAAGTCACCAATCACTTTCTACGCGGAGTCCGTTGAGACACGCCTTCTGTCTGCAGCAGTAAATGTCAGCAGGCCACCAAAGCCCCTGCACGGCTCCCGACACCCGAGCCGTTGCAATTCGTCCCCTTTCGATGCGAGTTACGTTGCGATAGAACAGGCCAATCGGAAAAAAGCAAGATTCAAGGCTGTCTAATTTTACAGCAACTGTGATCCATCAGGCAGGAGAGATGTGACAGTGGAAATGAATGATGGAGGCAGACAGGTGGCTCTTAGTGTACGACTGATTTACGCTGTACGGGCACAGGACGGAGATTTATGGAGTGAACATGACTGTGTTCATTATGACTGTCACCCTACGACCATTTCTCTCTATTTCAACTGGGGGTCACTTCTGCAGCAGGTGAAGAATTAGAGACGACAGAGACAGGAAGGAATACTGCTGAAAAGCAGATTGGACGGCAGCTTCCCAGATCCCAGCACACGCCTGCACCTGGGACTGTGTACATGTGGGACAATGGAACGGTTCAAATGAGGAAGTGCCGTTTGATTGGTTGAAGTGTGACAGCATCCCCAATGACCTAACGAATCAGATGTTTGTTTGTTCATTTTTTATAATCTTTAATTAAGGCATGTTTTACTCAGAAAGTGCACAAAACGATTCAATGTGTAAAACAATTCTGTAACGAGTCTACGAATGGCAACTGATAAACGTAAATTACACTACATAATATTTCCTTACACAATTATTTTAAAACATGACAATTATACATTGACAAAGATATCTGCAGATTTTGGAACTGATAATAAACAAGCACCTAAGGCCAATGGCGTCTGAAAGAGTAAATTAAAATGGACCATTGTGTTACTGTCAGTCGGACTGTTTTTGCAGAATCTGACTGATGTGTTTGTGTCTCTGTGTTGTAGTTATGCCATATAACAGCGCCCATCACTGTGTGGTTGAAGTGGAGAACTTCCTGCTTCTAATGGGTGGAGAGGACCAATGGAACCCTAATGGTAAAATCCTGAATAAATGTAATATCAGTTATTGTCTATTTGTGGTACAATAATTCCATACTGAATGTTATTTATTACTACACAATCACATTTTATAGTGCCTTTTAAAACTGTATAATAAAATTAACACCTAATAATCTAATACTAACAATCTTTGCAGGTAAGCACAGCACTAACTTTGTAAGTCGATACGATCCAAGATTCAATAGCTGGATTCAACTACCACCCATGCAAGAGAGGTACGATGCCTTCTGCTTTCTGAAAATGACTTATGATTCACAAAATAATGAGAGCTCTTCATAACACGGGCTGAAAATATGACTATAATTATTTCTTAAGCCTTTGTGATGAATTTCCTCTCTTGAGTGAGACGGGCATATTTGCTGTAAACAGTCTCCACAGTGACAGATTTTAAGAGATCTTTTCATCATGTCTTTGTTTCAGGAGAGCGAGTTTCTTCGCCTGCTGCCTGGATAAGCACTTGTATGTTGTTGGGGGAAGGAACGAGACAGGTTATCTGTCTAGCGTTGAAGCCTATAACCTTGAGACAAACGAATGGAATTACGTTTCGTCTCTGCCTCAGCCGCTGGCTGCGCATGCAGGAGCCGTGCACAACGGGAAAATATACATCTCAGGTCTGACGATACACCTCATCCAAACAGTGAATCAGTCAAAGTGTCTGAAACTCAACTAACACACGCCATTCAAGAAAGCATTTGAATAAAAAAAGTCTCCTTATAAACACCAGATTCCAGATTATAGGAATAGTTCACCCAAAAATGAAAACTTTTCCATCATTTACTCCCAAACCTGTACGATTTTTTTATCTTCTGTAAAACACAAAAGAAAATATTTTGAGAAATGTCTCAGTGGTTTTGTCTCCATGCAATGGAAGTCAATGAGTGCCACTGTTGCTTGGTTTCAACATACTTCAAACTGTCTTCTTGTGTTCCTCAAAAGCAAAAAAGACATAGAGGTTTGGAATCACATGAGGGTGAGTAAATTATGGAAGAATTTAAATTTTGGGGTGAACTATCCTTTTAAATGCAAGTTTAAGCTCCACCCAGATTATCTGTGGCATGTCTTTAATTACCATAGATGGTAATTTTGACTCATCCTACAGTGTGTGAAAACATGCAAATAAATATTTAAAGTTATGCGGTTACAGTGAAGGTCTATGGAGCAACGTAACCCATGTTATCCTATAGACTTTCATTGTAAGCAAATTTGTCAACACATATTTTGTTAATGTATTGTTTTTTGTAATAGTCAACAGCTTGCCACATATGATGTCAACAGTGCTAAACTTATGAGGTGCTTTAACGGAGTCCAGCCAACTTTTTAAAAAGCCTAGAGCTGTCACAGAGACAGGTGTGATTTTAAGTGACATCTGTCAGGCAGTAGGGGCGTTTAATGTGTGCTATTAAAAAAAATAGCTCACAACCTGGAAATAGCCATTTCAACATGGAATTTTCCTTTAAGCCAATTCTAGATTTAATTAAGTTCAGCGATTAGCTCTCTGTCTTATAAATAATTATTGTTCTTTAATATTCAAACGTGCATTATTCAAACGTGCATTATTTGTGAATGTTTTGACTCAGGTGGAGTTCACAATGGCGAATACGTGTCTTGGCTCTACTGCTACGACCCCATAATGGACGTCTGGGCTCGGAAACAAGACATGAACACTAAGCGAGCCATACACGCTCTTGCAGGCATGAACGATCGCCTCTACGCCATTGGCGGCAACCACTTAAAGGGTAATTTAGCCATAAAGCAAAACCTCAGCAGTACACGCAGCTACAACTCTAATCAATACAGTTCTTGGATATTAAATAGTTTCATTCAATAAATAATTCTCAATGTTGCTAACATAACATAAATTACAGCCCTCTCTAGAATACTGTACTTACTGTTGCTAATGACATTGTGTCAAATGCATGTCCCAACTAACAATTTTAGGTTGTAAGAACGTTTCCCAAATGTTTCCATTAGGTAACAAAGTTAAAAATGTTTTTTTAAAGTTCTAGGAACATTCAAGACCAACGGTTTTCAGATGCAATAATGTTATTGCTTGGTTATAAAAACATTATTTTCTTGTTTTTTAATTCTGTAACATTTTTAAAATGTTACACTTTTAAAAAATGTTTTTGATATATGATATTTAACTTAAACATCTACTAACATTACTGCAAGAACATGTTTTGATAACTTTGAGAGAACTTTTAGAGAATGTTAAACAAAATTCAGAGAACCTTCCTTGTTAGCTGGGGTGGCATTTTTCTTTGACGCTGATGTTCTTTGTGCAGGATTCTCTCATCTGGATGTAATGCTGGTTGAATGCTATGACCCTAAAGCAGATCAATGGAATATTCTGCAGACGCCGATCCTAGAGGGACGCAGCGGCCCTGGGTGTGCCGTTCTCGATGATAGTATTTACTTAGTGGGAGGCTACAGCTGGAGCATGGTAAACACAGTCACACTTAAACACCAAAACACTTCCTGTATTATTAGGGCTGCAACTAGTTATTGGGTGTTTTTTAATTGATTGATCGGTTGATTAAGCTAACTGGTTGATTAAGCTGACGGATTGATTGATATATTTTACATATTGTGATAATACATATTATCTCTGGTTCCAAACAATTACAGTACAGAATTCCTAGTAGAATTTCTGTCATTATTTGGAAGTGAGTCTAAAGGATCCCAATAGGTTCCCAAAAGAACTGCCATGAATGCCCCTGTAGCACATTACAAGAATTTAAATAACGATCTGTACAGTTATAAAATGCCAACAGCTCCCCCTGTGGGTGAAAAAAACTAATACTTTTATTCCATTAGAAACCAAGCAGGGTTTAGATAAACATGACATCATATCCAACAGAGCTGAAGAGAATCCTACAGGATAGACTGAAGTTTTGTGGCAATGCCTAAGATATGTTTTGAGGGTGGAAAAAATTGGGAAGAAAATTACTGAATGAATCCATCTTTCTGATTACTGAATGAAATATAAGTACGAATAACAAGTTCACAATGTTCTATTGCAGGGGGCGTATAAGTCATCTACCATCTGCTACAGCCCAGAGAAAAGCACATGGACAGAAATGGAAGGAGAAGTGGCAGAACCTTTAGCTGGGCCAGCCTGTGCCACAGTCATACTGCCTGCCTGTTTGCCATTTAACAAATAACTGTACAGAACCAGACAAGCGCAGTCAGGAAGAGGAAAACGCCGTCGGGATGGAAAGCCCATCGCTAAAGAAAATAAATGAGAAGACTCTCTCAAATGAACGCCTCCAGCTTTTAAACAGGAGCTGATGAGCTGTATAGATTATTATTTTTTTACTGGTCGGACAAGAGCACTTTGTTTCTTTCATACCTAAAAGTTTTAAACTGATATAATCATCAACTTTTACGTATTTGATGCTCACGTGTGTTGACATTCAACTGCTCATTTTCAATCCATTTTTTATCGTAAATTGTTTTCACTGAACGTGACATGGCACGCATACTTCGACCAAATCAAAAGATCTTCCATATGTACTTTGTACAGTATTTTGTGAAAACCGCTGATCAAAGACAACGAACACATTGAAGTGGGTTGACAAAGAATGATTCATGTTTTTACAAGCAAAAATCACGATTCTGTGTTCACTGTAGACTAGATATCAGCTATTTAATATATATCACATCATGTCTGCTTGTTAGATATTGTGGCCATACTTAAGTCGCACATTGTTATTTGTACAGATGAGAGGGGAATAAATGTCAATTAAAAAAAACGTTTTGTTTAAACACAGACACATTATTTATTGGTTGAACAATCAGTGTATTATTTACTTAGCCATGTGATATATATGCATGGCATTTGGTGGAAAGTTTATTGTGCTATACTGTGGGTTCATATTTGTTTGTTAATACCTATTCACATCTCACAGTGCCTATTTTTAGCATCTGGCTGGTTTATTTAGTGAAATTTCCCATCTTAACAGCCTTATAAAAAGAAATCAGACATTTTAAATAGATTCAAAATCATTAATTATTGGAATGATTGGTTTCTCTGAATCGTGATAAGGAATATGAATTTGTTGCACTGATGTTTGTTGGCCCTTTTGATGAGGAAAGGGTTTTTTCTTTCATTCTTGTAAATAATCGCTTGCAGTGGAACATTTTTGTGCTCATAGGATTTATTCTCAAATCCTATTGTGTTCTTTACATTTTAGTCTATGAAAATAAAACCAAGTTTCTGAATCAATAATCAATTCATCTGTCTGGGCTACACCAACAAAAACACAATATTTATCTCTTCATTATTATTTTAGACACACATGCAACAGATGTATGATGTGCAAACTTTATGAGAGATCCTCTTCCTAAAACACAAATCCTTCTACTGGTTACAACTGACACCTAATGTTGTAATGTTGGATTTACACTATATATAGTAATGTTGGATTTACAGTAAAAACTTGTAATGCAACAAGTTTCACACCATAAAACCTTTTGCTTCCCTGGACCCCAGACTGAAAACCACAGGCATGTGATATAGCCCAAGACTACAAAGATAACGCAGTGACAGAAGATGCAGATTAGATTGTTATATCTGCTTTAACCTAGAGAGATCTGTAAAGATAAATTCCTCATTGACACATCATGACATCAAAAGCCGTCCACATCTGTCATTGTTCATACATGCAGTGCTCTACAAAATGTCACTTATTACAAAGAATCTACCAACAAATTCACATCAGAAGACAACTACCACATCTCACTAATGTCAAACATAACAGTATTCATTAAATCCAATGCGAATATTTACTAATATTGTGCAGTCATAGTCGCAAGTGATGAAGCAAACGTTCTTAATAAACCTATAATAACCAAAAAAAGAACAAACAGAACTCTCAAATGTACAGAAAAACAAGAAAACACTTTTCTTGTACACTATATATATATATATATATAATTTATATGAATATTTTCAATGGTTTTCAATGTGAAACAAATTAAGCAGTGCCATCTACAGACAATAACCCAAACAAACGTTCATATATAAATACAGAGCCTCGTTCATACTACATTTTGACGTCTCTGTTCACCTGATGACGCAATAAAGTAATACTGGACGTAATACTGGAATATTGGCTTAAAAGACATCGATAATAATGGGGGTGGGAAATTCATTGTTGCCAACTTTTGCATTTTTAAAGTGCCTAGCAATACATCTAGCGACTTTTGGACAAATAAAAGCATCCCTGACTGAATTGGTCATTTTTGCAGACTGACACTAGTGTGAATTCAAATACTATGTGATACGTCACGACCGCAGTAAAGTTGACTTCATTTTCGCACATTCGGATTTCCGTGTTCAATAACGTTGTTAATATGCATTAAAAAGGCTAAACTTCATCATTATCTACTATTATAAGCTACAACGCGTTTGTCTGCAAACAAGCCGAGAAACACGTTGACGTCAATGGAAAGATGTGACGTCACTAGTCCCTGAGGGACCGTGTAGAAATTACGTGACGCTTCTCAGGATTGATTGATGTTTACACTCTTGCAGATTTATTACTGTCCAAGGTGCTAGGTTCATCATTTCATTAAAGATACTCAGAAATCACAACTTTTATCAGAATGTTTAAACAATGTCTTTAAGAAGTTTTGTAAACCATTTTACGACACAACCATTTTACGTCCTCCAGTTCAATACCTTTTGAAAGAAGGTATTGAACCCCTACACGTAGTAAAATCTTTATTTGACCCTAAAGAACATACTACAAGTCTTTAATGTACAACTATTTGCTTACAACTTGAAAATGAGTTATGAATTCATTTGATAATGAAAAAGAAAACGGCAGCAATATTAATTGTATTATTATCGCTTTAATATCAACAACAAGATTGCATTGCCATTTATTTAGTTCTGATAACAGCACCTTAAATTATACTCCACTTCTCACACAGCTCGTAACCAGGTAGGTAGAATGTAGCTCCTCCCCCTTACGGATAATACCATTCACAAATAATCTAATGAAACTTAACAAAGCTATTCAAAATAACAAAATAACTCTATAAAATAACAAACAAAATAAAGTGTTACTGACATTTGTTGAGAATGGCATATGATGTCGTAAAGAATGATAAAAAATCTGTGTGCACACTGCTTGATTGAGGCGAAACCATCCTGTGACGTCATCTCTACATGCAAGCACCCTTCCGGTTGCTTTGAATAAAAGGTGTAAAAAGCCCAAATTGCCGCACTGCGTGTTTGGCGAGACTTGTGAGAAGCACGAAAGTATGTTTGTAATACACGAGTGAAATTGTCATCATTAAACGTGTACTTCACATGTTTTTGCGTATTTCTCTTAATATAAACACTGTCTATTACAAACACGTCTGAATCTAAGTGAAAAGGCAATATTTTAAGTTAATCGCTTTCCCCAACATTATTAAAGGCTTAACGTGGCCTAAGACTAAGACTAAAATAGTACGATTGGAGGACCGAATCCAATATACAACTTAATAATAAAATTATTTTAATTAATAAACCTGTTTAATTATAATACTTATCGTGAAACTTTGCGGTCAGATTCTGACCTTATAAGTGTGCGTTTTAGCAATAAGGTAAGGCAAATAAAACGTTATGAAAGGAAAGTATGTAAGGAAAACGCTTGACTGCTCTACTGTATATACATCATTGATGCTGTGCAGCCTGTAGTAACCCAATTTTTTTTAAATGTCGATCACTTTAAATATCTAATCTGAGCACTCAGGAGCTGGCCTCCACGGGGGGCTCTCGGTTGGAAGTGTGTGCTGGCTGGGCGTGGAGTTTGTTACGGGTTTTTTTTAATGCATGTATGTGTTCTCTTGATACAGGGCTGGTGAGCAGCAGCGGTGGACAATGGTTTCTAGGGCCCTTGCGTAGGCTCAGTTGGATTGGTAGCCATCCAATGCTGTGGACTCAGGAGCTGGCCTTTGCAGGGGGCTCATGGTTGGGGGTGTGTGCTGGCCACACCCCTGCCTACTGGGTCTCCTGCAGGGTTCCCGGCAATGGGGTCTTCAGCTGGTAAGACAGAGGACTGGTCGCAAAGGCAGCGGAACCAGCAGTGCACAAAGTATGATTGTGTTGGATTTATACAGCTTTTCATTTTTTCAATTTTTATTTAAAGTAATTTACTATTTTCAAGTGCTTAACTTAGGTTAATGTGGACATGTTTTGTTTTAACAGGCTTGGTGCGCAGCAGTGGTGGACAGCAGTCCCGGATTTCCACACTGGGGGAGGCTCACAATGAGTATGCACAAGCAGGACAGAGAATTTTTAACGGGGTAGAGTCTTTTGAACCCCTGCTTCAGCCGCCCATCAGTTCAACGTTCTCCCTGTTGCAACAGTCCCCACCTTGCCAAAATTGTGTGTGTTGTCATCTAAATAAAACTCTACTAAACAGCTTCTGTCATAAATCAACAGACTTGTGATTTATTCAGTATTCTGTCCTCCACATCTGTGCTGATGATTTATTATAGGTTTCGTTTAAGTTTAGTTGTCTAACACTGTAACCACAGTGTACTGCTGCGATTTAAAAGTATACACTACTGGAGCTGTGTAACTTTAATGCAGTATAGCACAGTATAGAATATCCATTTGTAATTACAGATTAAAGAGTGCTTTGAAACCCTTTTGTTTAAATTGATGCTTCTTAGATGACTGTTGTCAACAATGATCTCAGACTGCGAATGGAACGGCAAAAAGCACTAATGCAAAAGATGTTTTTGGCCAAGCTCACTGAAGTTTATAGCAATGCTCAATCCTCAACTCAATGCTGCTCTATATTTTCACCAGTGCATTTGGTTTTTCTTATCAAAGCATAATATTTTTATCTAAATTGTATGCATGTACACACACACACACACATATATATTTATTTATTTGTTGTAATTTAAATCTAACCTTATTTTTGGGTCATAAAGTCATAAAGAACTTCTAGTATATTCAATGCCAAACAAGCTTCCTCCAGAGTTCATTTCTGAAGTTGTGGAAAATGTTTTTTGTATTCCTGCCACAAATAATCACCACAAATCTGTCCAGTAATTTCAAGCTTATCCGTACCCATTTAAAACGCACTGCCAACCAAACTCATACCTGCATCATCTTTGCATGAATGTAAAAGCAGTAGCCCAGCCGGGTGATGATATTTCTGGCCAGAAGCTCCATTCTCTGAGTAAAGTTACAGAAGATGATGGACTGATCTGCAGCTGTGGAAAGAACAAGTGACTGTCAGCACAGTTGCCACATGGAAATCTTGTTATGCTTTCTACATCGCAGTATAGATCCTTTTTTTGTTATAGATCCTTTTTTCGTTTCTGTAAATTTTATCAGTGTTGGGCAGTAACATCTAGTAACTATAAAATAATATAATAGGAACTTAAAAGGCACAACATCCAGTTCAATAGCTTCTGAAAGGAGGGGAATGTATTGAAAATGTATTTGACCCTACAGAAAATACTGCTAGTCTTTAATGTACAATTATTTGCTCTGTATGTTCCATTTCTACCATCACCGTCTTTATGGTGTTCTTCAGTAGCACATCATCCAGTTTAATAGCTTTTGAAAGCCATTTCCTAAACATCTTTTTAAAAGATTATTATTATTCCATTTTTTATTGTTGTTAAAGGAAAGTCTATTATTAAGCTGTAGCGTTAGAAGACAAAAATCAAGCCAATATGTGCTGGTATATCTGTAGTTGGCTAAAATGGCTTTAATGTCATAGTGTCTGCACAAAATGAAAAAAAATAACACTTTTTAGACGGTCCCTACTTTACCACCAAACTAAATTGGACATGCAGGGGACGTTCTCAAGTGGCATTAAACCATTACTTCCCTATTTTGATCATATAATTTGCACACCATAACCTTCCTGCACATATAATTGTTATTACACATTTAATTATAAAGTTATTGAACACGGAAGTCCGAATGTGCGCATATGAAACCACCTTTAACGCACTGACGTCACGGATATGTAACCTGGCGTCATTTTTCGACCATGTCTGGCTAACGAGTTGACAACAGTAAGAAAACGTAATTATTTCACCTCAAAAAAAAAAAAAAAAAAAAAAAAAATATATATATATATATATATATATATATATATATAGCGACAAATCTGGCGACTTTTTGGACAAACAATACGTTCAACGTAAAAGACGACTTTCCTTCTTTGAAATAGTGAGTTAATCAAGCTATGCATTTTAGTTAGAAACGTTGTTTCTAATGGGATTTATGGGTGTATTATCATATTTTTAACATTTAAATGTGGATATTATTAGGCATTCGTGTCGTGCTTCCTGTGCGGTAGGTGGCGCTGTCCACACATTGTATGCGCGTTCACAACGTGAGGTAGAAGAAAAGTAACAGTTCGTGCAACAGGCAATATTCAGAGAAATAAAATGCCATATGATTTATTTATGATTTTATTCATGCGATACAACTATAACCTCGGCGTTTACGTTTGACTTCGATGCGCCTAAATGACTTTTTTTTTAAATCTTTTAGTTTATTATCGTTTGTCAAACCATGTTTTATCATGTCACATGCCGTCCCAGACTTTGAACCCAAAGCTCGCTCAATAAACCCTTTAAATAACTTAAAACAATCAGAAAACAGAGAGTCTCGCTGTGCATTTGCCACCGTTTCACTATGCCACCGATTAAGAACAGCGGTTTTAAAAGGTAAGATCTCCATTTATCTTCTCGGTCTAGAGAAGCAGATCAAGGACCAAGTGAGCGGTTTTTGTGTCCAAGTAGGCCTTGACATTTAAATGTTTTTACCTCTAAATGTTGAACTACGGTCACTAGTTGATTTACAGTATGTGAATATGTTTCTCCCCAAGACCAAAACTGGACTGGAAGTTTCTTCAGAGGTTTTGTAGTATTCTGAAGATCCTTTTCCCATCCTGGTCCAACCAAAACGTGCGACTGTTCATGACGCTCCTCGGCGTCGCACTTGCAGGTATTTATTACTAACAACTAAGTTTTGCCTTGTTTTGTTTTCATTCTAGATTGCTGTATGTGTTTTACTTTCATTGCAGTGCAACTCGTGATATATCAAGTGGGTCTCATTCCGAGTCAGTTCTATGAGGTTCTGTCTGAGAAGAACTATGGGAAGTTCAAAGATCTGGTGGCGTTTGCAGTTATGCTCATTCTGGTTAATTCAATGGTAAGTTTCACTTAATTGAACAAACCGGTGCCCCATATAAGACAGTTTCGTTTAGAGCAGGACGTTTACTTGTTGAAACATCAAGATATGTAAGCCACTCACATTAGTTTGTGCACATTGATTTCTTGTGTATGGTGAATGGGTTCCACCTGCAGGTCTTTATTATCTGGTAGAATGACATAATTTCAAGGAATCGGACATTGTGTTGTCACTGGTCACCTTTTTGTCTTGACACTAAAATGATTTGTGAAATGGTTAGTTCTGCATTATCTATAATCAGTACTCTGTTTCCCAGCTGAAGAGTCTGGACCAGTACATCTGTAGCCTGCTGTATGTGAGCTGGAGGAAGTCTTTAACTGAAGAACTACATGACACGTACTTCCAGGGTCGCGTTTACTACACGCTCAACGTACTGCGCAAAGATGTCGACAACCCGTAATATATTCACAAGAAATCCTGCATGTGCAAGTTCAATATTTAAGACAGGGAATTGCAAGTTCAATATTTAAGACAGGGGATTGTCAGCTAATGTGTTGTTTTGTTTGTGTGTACAGAGACCAGAGAATCAGTCAGGATGTAGAGAGGTTATGTAAGCAGATGAGCACCATGGCAAGTCGACTTCTCATTTCCCCGTTTACTGTCTCCTACTACACCTATCAGTGCTTCAACAGGTGAGAGGAAAATAAATGTGCGTCCCCCTCTTCAAGAACATATCTATATTTATACTATAGACAAATTCTTTTATCTCAAGCCACTTACAGTGCATTCAAGCTATGCATTTTATAAATATGTGAATTTCTTGGGAAATGAGCATACAGTATGACCATGCTGTTGCGAGTACCATGTACAGAAAAACCTATAGAGACTGTGTGTGTTTTAACATATCATTCATTACATGACGTAAAAACATTATTTTGTCTCTGTCATACTTTAAGCAGATCTGTGACCACATATAAAAGTAGGGTAAGCATTTTCTGAGAGGGTAGCAATAGCAAACTGGCTTTGAAAGCATAGAATCCTGCCCTCTTCTCAGAGCGCTTTCCAAAGCCACTTCTCCAATAGTGCACAGAGGTATGCAAATACATAGTTCGACAGACAATTTGGACATCCTATCACTGCCTTCAAATCAAATGCACTGAGTGAATGAGCATTTTATGGTGCTGCGCCTTCCATAGAAGATATTCAAACATGTATTTATAACACGTTATTTAGTGATTGCTATCATTTCAACCTGCAAAACAAAAAAATGTTTCTGGGAAAAAATGGCTGTCTTTAGTATTTGGACAATAATGTGACTTCTTATGTCTGTGTTGATTCTTTACTGTTTTTATTTTGCAGTTCTGGTTGGATTGGATTTGTAAGCATCTTTGGCTACTTTGGGGTTGGAACCATCATTAATAAGATCTTGATGGGACCCATTGTATCACTGCTGGTGGAGCAAGAAAGGCTAGAGGGAGATTTCAGGTAGAACAATCATGTTTCTGAGTCAATAGCCGTGCTGTTCCTGTAACAGAATTCTTTCCAAAATTATTATTATTATTATTATAACTAACTCTGAGATCTTTGATTGGTTGTGACACTATTTCCGCAGTTCTTTCTGGTGATCTTGATTTTTCTGTTTTGCTGGTGTGATGATTCAGGTTCAAACACATGCAGATTCGAGTAAACGCAGAATCTGCTGCTTTCTACAGGTCAGCTTGTTCATTGGTTTCTTTTGCCTACGTTAAACACTACATTCTTCATACATACATACTTCAATATAACATGAGTTAGCCAAACTGTCTTGGGTAACACTATGAAGTGATGTGTTGTTGTTCAGGGCAGGGAAGGTGGAACATGTGCGAACCAACCGAAGGATGGAGATACTGTTATCCACTCAGAGAAGTCTGATGAACAAAGAGCTTTGGCTTTATAGTAAGAATCATCTTTCTTGAGAGCTGAATTAAATAAATATTCAGAAGACACTGCGACTTCAATTCCCAAGAAACATGCAAACTGATAAAAGATAAACAAAAGAAGTATATCTTAAATGCACTGAGAGTCGCTATTTAAAAAATTCTAAAACCATCCTAAAATATGGATGCTAGTAGTTAGTAATTTAGTCTGGGCTTCTATATCAGCTGTATTTTAAGTAATTAAGCTTTTGCACATACAAAAATGACTGTTGTATTACAAATCAATATACAATTATACAGAGTTTCTGTTTGTTGGACTCTAAATGCTTGTTGTGATTATCGTTAATGTTTTCAGTTGGGGTAAATACCTTTGACTATATGGGCAGCATTCTCAGCTATGTCGTCATAGCGATACCCATCTTTGCCGGGGTGTATGATGACCTTACACCAGGAGAACTGAGTGCTCTTGTTAGCAAGGTGAGATGATTCCCTAAACAGTAGGAGAGAGTCGAGAAAACCTGTGATGTTAATCACACGCTGTGTGTCTTTCAGAACGCTTTTGTCTGCATTTATCTCATAAACTGCTTCACTCAGCTGATAGACCTTTCAACCACAGTGTCTGATGTCGCTGGATACACCCACAGGTGAGAGAGACACATGGCGTGTAAGAGCAGTGCAAGGAGCTCATTGCATCAGTGATGTGACAGTTGTTCTTCAGTTATGTTCAGTGTTACTCAATCTGTGGTTCTTGTCTGTGGTTCTTATTTCCTCTGGCACTTCAGAATTGGAGAATTAAGGGAAGTGATGTCTGACATTGTTAAAAAACAGCTTGATCAGGAAAGATATGATCGACTGTCCAAGGAAACGGGTGACTTTGACAGGTAAGAGCTGGTGTCATCTTTAAATGTGAGATATTAAAATCTATTATTAAAACTCAATCTGAATAATGTTTTAGATAATGGCATTTTAATTGTCATATACTAACAGTTTATTTTGCATTATTTTGAATTTTTCATTTGCATTGATGTCTTTTGTCCTTGCTCCTTACACTGTTTATTGTTTAATCTGTTTATCTAAGGAGCTGCTAAACAGTCTTTCGATGTTTTTCTTTAACAATGATAATAAAATATTTGTACTATATGAGTACAACGACAACTTTTTTAAAGTTGTATCACTGATATGTCTAAAAGGGGTCCTGGCTACACACACAAACTTTCCATGGCAAATTGCTGATAATTACTACAACAGCAATATTGTTTCTGTTTAGTGATCAGGAAGTTCATGATATCCCAGCAGACACAGCATTTGTGTTGGATCGGCTCTCCTATAAATCGCCCGCCTCAGACAAGCTACTTGTAAAGGATCTGACCTTGAAGATCTCTGAAGGAATGAACTTGCTTGTGGTGGGAAACACAGGAACTGGGAAAACCTCCTTACTGAGGGTCCTTAACTTCCTCTGGGAACCATTTAATGGTACAAACGACAACAGAAAGAGCAAGACAACAGATTCACAAAGTTTAAAATTTTGGCAAAATTTGCATCGCTACTTGGAAACATATAGCCTTCCTGTTACTCAGGTTCTGTGGAGATGACGACATGTTTTGGACCAAGGGGTGTGATGTTCCTACCACAGAAACCATATCTAACTGATGGTACTCTCAGAGAACAGGTGTGAAATAAGCAAAGCTATGCCACTAATTACTCTTCAAACAATAGAGTCTGGTGGTTGTGGCATTGTGGTTGACTGGCATTCTTATATCTGAAGTCATATGCAAAATACAAAAACATTAATTACAAGACACATGCTTTTTAATCATGTGATGATGATAACCCTTATGTTCTGTCATTTACCTGCAGGTGATCTATCCATTAAAGGATATCTATCCAGCATCAGGTATAGATATCCCTCATTTAAATCCACGTATTTAATTACATTTTATATTTAGTCATTTAGCAGACGGTTTTATCCAAAGTGACTTACAAAAGGACGAGAGCATTGAACATTTTGCCTTGTGAGCCGACAAGCCAAGTCTGCATAGCTACATTTACAAGCGGACATTGTATTCTGCTACTAGAGACAGAATGAACTAGAGACAAGACATTTTTTTTAATTGCATAGGTTGTCCAAATTTAAGCTCATTAAAGTTGCTTAATGTTGATGATAAATATGCATGTACATTCTGTTAGTCACTGCAGACTGGTCAAGGCAATTTACGCTCTAGTGCCATTTTTCTAGTGAAAATCACGCATATTCGATGGGTGTTAAAACTGATACTGACGTTCTGCAGTTTAACAAATCCAATTCTCATCATAGGCTCTACAGATGATGAAAGAATATTTAAATACCTGAAACTCTCTGGTTTGGTAAGGCTACTTCAGTAATATTTAAAAAATTGATACAGTTTATAATTTGCTTTCTCAAACCTGTTTTGTAAGCAGCATGCCATGTGTTTCTGTATGTCAGTCGAATCTCCTGAGCAGAACTGGAGGGCTGGATGTGAAAGTAGACTGGAATTGGTAAGAAATGTCCTTTGAAGGCGAATGCTTCTCAACCCTGAGAAAGAGCATGCAACATTACAATAAGATTGTATTGTGGATGTTTGTAAATTATCTATCTTCAGCCAAAGGTTTTAAAGAGCAGTATAACCTAGAATTAGATTGATGCTTTTGGCAGACACTTTTATTCAAAGTGACTTACAGTGCATTCAGGTTATACATTTCATCAGTATGTGATTCCTGGTAATTGAACTCACACCCTTGCTGCTGCTAACACAATGCTCTACCAGCTGAGCTACAAGAACACTCATATAACACGTAACAAACATATAACTTGAAAAATGAGATTTCTGCCTTTCACAGGTATGATGTTTTGTCACCAGGAGAAATGCAGAGGCTTTGCTTTGCCAGACTGTTTTATCTGCAGCCCAAATATGCAGGTCAGTACCTTCACAAGCTCTCATTTCCTGTTGCCTTCAACAACCAATCAAATGATACCTTTGTCATGCGTTCTGATGATGTCTGTGCTAGTGTTGGATGAAGCCACTAGTGCTCTGACAGAAGAGGCAGAGGAGCAGCTGTATAAAGGCTGTAAGCAGCTGGGGATGACCCTTATCAGCTTGGGTCACCGCAGAAGTTTGGAAAAGGTGATGACCTATGACCTTCTCACATTCACCAATGTATCACTGTTGTGGATTCATACTTGGATTATGGGTGTTATGTGGTACTTTTGGCAAATCCAAACACTGATATTGAATTTGTCGTTTTTTTTATTACCAGCATCATGATGTCATGCTGCGACTGTGTGGAGGTGGCCAATGGGAACTCGCCAAACTCAAAAATGATTAAACTTTCAAAATAATTAACCAGTTTTAACACATAATATTGGTCTGGTTTGTGGGTGCATTTAGCCCAGATGTCTTGAGACTTTGTTTTAATGTTTATTAGACAACATACTGCAACTTAATTTCATACTTGCATTTCTGATGCATTATGTCGTATTAAGCTTATGTATGTAATGTATATAATACAGTTTTTAACATGTTAGCATTTTCTGCCTTATTCAGCCTGTATTGGTTGTTTCCTGCCAAAGAAATGAAGGAAGTTTTGTAATGGAGGTCATAATATTTCAAAAGTAATTTCAGAGAACAGAATATACAATATATTTCTTGAATCTTATAGTAATTGTTTTAATAAACATGATGGATAATAAAGTGTAAATGCCCAAACTATTTTTAAATGGCCAGTTTTGTCAGTGTTTTAGTTCAGTCAATCTGTAAATTTAATACTTTTTTTAGGATCTCTATATCTTTAGTTTTTGGCAACATTTGTTTAATGAATCAATCATTAAGAAAGAAGACTATGAACTGTGTTTTATGTAATTTCATTTCATGGCCAGGAGAGGGCTGACATTTTCCAGCCACAGTTCCCAAATCTCATTACCTAAATCCAATTATGATATTCTGTGTTATAAACTAAATTCAGCTAAGAATTAAACCTGTATTGTTAATACCTTGATATATATAGATGTATATGTATCTTAAAGGAATTGGTGCAAGGTGAACTGTCTGCTTCAAGACAGCAACGCCTAGAGTAACAGTTTAAATAGAACTAGTTAAGCCTAAAATAAACATGATACATACATATTGTCATTTATATAACCACCTGTTAAGTTTGTTTAATTTGTGCTTTTGCACAATGCTGGGGCTTTTTTAAATCCGACAGGCTCTAGTGTAAAAATGTAAAAGTGATGTGTTTGCGACTAAAGTAACAGAAAGCTGAGAACAAAATTACACCTCCCACCCAAGAGTTCGGCTGATCCAGCTGCTTCGGTTTCACGCTGTTCATAATGTGGCTCACATTATGAACAGCTTGAAACCGAAGCAGACTGGCCAGTCTGCCGCTGTCAATCAACAGACCTACTAGATAAAGGGAAAGACCCAATGGACTGAAAGGAAATATGAGACAATCAGACGATAAATAACATCACATCTCATAGAGTTAGTGATCGGGTTAAACTTAAACTGTCAAATGTAAAAACAAGCCAAAGTGATGTCTATTACAATATGATTGTATGAACCAAAATGAGTTTCAATATTTCTGAGTTTACATTGGATCTGGGCTGCCTGAAGTCAAACTGTTCTAGAAAACACTCGAAACTATAAACCGCTACAAAATCATGTAAACCATATAAATCCACATTAGGGTCTGTATTTTTGCCAAATTATCATTTATTTTAAATTAGATTTTTGCTATGATTTATAATTTTTTCAAACGGTGGACCAGTTGAAGGGAGTAGTTAAAAAAAACACCTAAACAGTCAGATTTAAAAACTCGCTTTTAACAAATGCAGTCCGGTACTGAGTCTGACATTGGCTCCGGTAAGTGACATATCTATTTTGAACAGGAGGCAGGACCGATAGAGGAGCGTCAGCTATTTGTCACACTGAAAGCAAAGACACTGGGGGATAAAACACACTGTCCTCGGTCCTCCAAAGTACACGGAATTTACCTGTTTAACACGGATATATTCTCATGTTAACACTGGATATTTACGAAGAACTTCATTGGTTTATAACTACTGTAGATTGAGGAGAAAAAGGTAAGAGGCAAATGTATGTTTTATAGGCTATGGTGAACCTGGTCACTTACTGTAAATTAATAAAAGAGATTTCACTTTTTATATGTGAAGTTGCTTTTTGTGGTGGAACATCTCAAAACAACCAGTTTGAGTTTCTGTGTTTAAGTTTCGTGATTGTATTTTGTTGCATTGCTTAGTCTAAATATAAATATAACATTAATTTTAATTTGAAAATCATTGCATGGTTTTGTCTTAACAGAAATATCAACAGCTTCAACTTTTATTGCTCCTTAAAAGTGAATTTATGAGATGTGTAAAAAGGACCATTGACAAAAATCTACATGCCAAAATGCATTGTTTTAGTGACGTCCTATCACAGCTCGGGCCTGATCTCTTCTACAAATGGACATACTGCAGACGGAGCCTGACAGCTGACAGGTTATTTTTGGGACAGGCAGCTCAGGGGAGTGAGGTGTCACAGATGGCAAATGTCATGATTTTCAAAGACCAACATCCTTTTGTTTAACTTATGCTGGAATTCCACCTCATTTGTATAGCTATTGTTCTGTGGTCTGATTTCAATTCATAGTTTACTCTTTTGTTTGAGATAGTAAACTTTCATTTCTAATGGGATGGTTGTGTATGTTTCTAACTTCAAGCTTGGCCAATTTCTTTTTTAGTTGATTATTCTGTGAACAGTTTGGTCAGAGTGTATAATGTTTGATTTTTGTGGTTTCCCAACACATTAAACATTGGTTTATTTGCCCCACAATAACTCCTGCTTAGGATTGTTGAAGCAGAGTGAAGAGACTGTAACAGTGTAGTATTTGTTTACAAAATGACATTTGTTAAGTTACATTTGTGAACATAGCATGGTTTTTAGATTTTTGAAAATAATTAGAAATGTTTTTTAGTGAAGGCTCATTGGGATTTTGTAGGTGTCAGAGAATGTATTACACGTAACTCTTCTCTTTGAACAGGCTGACTAAAAATGAGCACCACTCAGCTCACCATGTTTATTTCAGGAACCTTCTCGGCATGGTTATTAGTTACATTGTCATTAGTTGTGTCATCAGTAGACCCTTTTATTCACACTGACTTACAGTACACTAATTACAGAAACATTTCTACTAAAATGACATAGAGTTTAGTTACAGCGATCTCTATTTAACTCTGCAGTTTATAGGTTGCCTCAGCTAGGATCAAGTCTGCATTTTTTGTGTTGCCAGGCTAGACTCTTACCAAGTATACTCATATTTTACTTAATATTTGTTTGTCTGAGATAAAGAAAAGAAAAGCTTCAGCTGGTATGGTGTGGGGATGCTTTTTTACTCAAAATTTTGGTATATACTATTGACACATGCAATCGTGTTTTACTGTTTCAACTACTTTGCTTGCCTTAGAAAGAAACTAAAGAACTGTTTGTATGTCATGTAGCCGATACTGGAATAGAACCTTTTTTGCAGCCAATAAAAATGAGTTTGTCTGCAAAAAATATTGTCAGGATCTATGCAAGTTATTGTTCTACAAGTACAGAACCAAAACACACTGCACTTGGAGCAAGTTGTCTTTGTTTTTAGTCATTTAAATATCTTGCATGTAAGGATTATGCTGGTTACTGTTTGCAATGTTTCTAAGACAATATACAAATATGCTTTTCCTTTAGTCAGTGTTTTTCCTCTCTGCAGGAAGCAATAATGGATCAGAATCTATTTGGTGGAGCCCCGCGATTTCTAACTCGTCCTAAGGCCTTTCAGCTAAGCGTGGGACGAGATGCTTCCCTTAGCTGTACTATCATTGGAAATCCTGTACCTGTTGTCACCTGGGAGAAAGACAAGCTGATTCTATCTTCAGGGGGACGCTTCAAAACAGTTGAGGATGGTGACGTTTATCGGCTCACCATCTACGATCTAACTCTAGAAGACAGCGGTCAGTACATGTGCCGTGCCAAAAACAATGTTGGAGAGGCATATGCGGCCGTGACCCTGAAGGTAGGACTGCCGTCAGCTGCAGTAGATCGTGCTCCAGTGTTTACAGTGAAGCCTGTTTCCACCCGAGTAGGTCTGGGGGGTGATGTTACCTTCTACTGCCGAGTTTCAGCCCATCCTGCACCAAACTTTGACTGGGAAAAGGATGGCCGCTACCTGGGTGAGACCAACCGCATCAAGATTACCTCAGACAACGAATCCAGCTCCTTAAGAATCCAGAGCGTTAGGAGCATGGACAGTGGTACGTACACCTGCCGCGTGCAGAACTCCAATGGCCGTGCTCAGTCCGCTGCGGCTCTGGTGGTGGACATGCAGGACACTCATCTCCTCAATGCCGACAAGAGCACCTCTCTCCTCTCACACATGCAGAAGCGAAAAGAAGAGATGCGGAAGGACATCTCCTTCTACCGCACCACAGAAAGCTCCTCCACCTCGCTTACAAGTTCTTCCTCTAAGATCACAGAAGAACTCGGTAGCTTGGGGATTGTCTACGATCAGGAGCAGAGGGTTTCAGCCTTAACGAGTACGCTGCCCAAAGGGGTGTTTACCCGCACCTGTACAGTCACCGAGGGTAAACATGCTAAGCTTAGCTGTTTCGTCACAGGCCATCCCAAACCGCAGATTATCTGGCGGAAAGATGGGGTAAATATCAGCGAGGGCCGCAGACATGTTATGTATGAAGATCAGACAGAGAACTTTATCCTCAAGGTGCTGTACTGCAAGCAAAGTGATAATGGACTGTACACCTGCAATGCATCTAACATGGCTGGACACACCTACAGCGCTGTGCTGGTGATTGTCAAAGGTACAAAATATATCTGTTACAGTTCTTATGTTGCAGAATGTTCTGCATTCTGAGTTCAAAATAAAAACACACTCAGAAAGAATGTTTCCTAATAAAAAAGTATTATAGCTTACAAACTTATGCTTGTAAACTATAGTTTTAGTTAAAAACTATATTTTAGTTTTTTAGTAAACTTTTTCTGGTTAAAAATTAGTTTATAAGGATGATGCTTACTTATTGTCTTAGCATTATACTTAATTTATAAATATGTTTAGAGGTTATCAGTAAGATAAATTTGTCTATCAATATGAATGAATGTCTCTCAATAAGAATGACCATACTAAGATGGCTCTACAAAATCACCACCTTTTAAATTTAACTTCTATTACTGACAGTCATCTTTGCTATCCAGCTTCACCTTATTGCGGCCAAGTGCTAGCAAGACCCTTTAACAGGGTGTAGCGTTACACCTATTTTCTGCGGGTGATGATTAGTTCACAGTTGTTATGATGGTTAGCTCCAGGCTCACACCTGACGCCACTGAGCGGGTGACTTTCCATATGACGTCTTGTGGATTTTCAACAATTACTATTGATCCATAATCCAAAGTTATTGTAGAACAGGTTTTGTTAACTAATTCAACATTGTTCTGCAGCAGACTGTGTATGAATTCCATAGTCATTTCTAATTTTAGCCAGAAGTGTAGCAATGTTTTGTTGCCTTTTTCTTGTGCCTTAAGTTTCATGCCATAGGCACCTTAGAGAAAGGTCACAGAAACTAAGCCAGATGCCAGTCTGTCATTTCAATCCAAAGTGTGATGACATTCCTATAAGGATCAAGAGCATGAAGTTCATGTTATTTTTGTGTAAACAGGTTTTACTTTACATTCAAATTCCAGTTGGTTAAAGTTCAAGTTGGTAAAATTTGGGCTTATCTTTTAGATACGGAATATAGGTCTGTGTTTAATATTGAGACAACTACTGAGGCTTATAAAGTTATAAACCCAATTCCTGTCTTGGTTTATAGTTATTGTATTGGCATTTTACTTTTCCTTTATTTTAAGAGACTGCTTAATTGTCATCAGTCATTTTTGATTCTTACTGTATGACCATGTCACTATCCCTACAGTATGTGGAGACTTACTAAATATGAGAAAAGTGAAGCTGATACCTCAAATCATGACTGTCAATTGAGAAGTACTATTATACTGTAGTATGATCTTTGTGTTCATTAATATGTATTTTTATCAGAGCCAAAGATCCCATTCAAGAAGAAGCTGCAGGATGTCGAGGTGAAAGAAAAAGAGACAGCAACTCTGCATTGTGAAGTACCAGTGTCAAACACCCAAGCCAGCTGGTACATGGAAGAAACTCGTCTAGAAGAAAGTGCCAAGTACCGCATGGAAGAGGAGGGTACCTTGCGACGCCTCACAATTCACAATGTTACCACCAATGATGATGCTGTTTATATCTGCGAGATGAAGGAAGGCAGTCGCACCGTGGCAGAACTGACAGTTCTGGGTAAAATTACATTTACATATAGTTTATTATGCTGGGTAAAATTATGGTGTTTTTTCCCAGTAATTTTCTAGGAAAAACCCTAGAAAATGACCTACTCCCAAAGAGTTGCTTTGAACTGGTCCTTATTAAGACTCTTCTCCACAATTCAGGCAACATCACCAAAAAGCTGCCAAGGAGGACAGTGGTGCCAGTTAGTGATACTGTTATCTTCTGCGTGGAACTACAGCAACCAGTAGATGATGTGTATTGGACCAGGAATGGGGAGAGGCTAAAAGCAGACTCCCGAATTATCATTGCCCATGTAAACAGGCAGTACACCCTAACTATTCGTGAATGTACTGCGGAGGACTCGGGTGAGGTGGCCTTCGTTGCCCGTGACTGCAAGACCTCCACTCGCTTTTCTGTCACTGGTAAGTGTGGGATGCTTACCCCAGTTTTCGTGTTGAAATACCTTGTCTGATCACACTGTTATCATCTGAAAAGCTACCATAACATCACCCTAACATGTTTACAGAGGTTATATGCTATGTAAGGTGTCCTTCATAGTAACACTTTAATATTTGATCTTAGCACCAAGAAAACATCCCCCAGATCCCCCAGTTGAACCAATGGTGCGGAACAAGACAGATTCATCCATCACGCTCTGCTGGTCACCACCAGACAGTGAACGGCCTGTCCCTATCACTGGCTATATTGTGGAGCGTAAGAAGGTGGGAGCCCAAACCTGGGTCAAAGTCACTAGTACAATTGTATCAAGCACTGAATACACCATAAACGAAATCCCTGAAGAGGCAAGCTATCAGTTCCGTATCACAGCTGTGAATGATTTCGGTCAAAGTGCCTATTTGGAGATCCCAGGAACGTTCTACCTTGGTAAGAAATACTTTGAAAAAAAATATAGGCTTTTTAGAATGTTCAGAATTTTTAGCTTTATTTGTAAATTGCTTGTTTTTGTTTTATCTGACCAGAACCTACAGCATCAGTGAAGACAGGCCTGCTAAACTGCAGTGCCCATGTAGGTGAAGAAGCCACCTTCACTGTAGAGCTGTCAGCTGTTTGCTCTGGCTCCTGGACCATAAATGACCGAATGATCCGTAGTGGGACCGAGTACCTGATCACACGTTCAAAGACCACACACACGTTGGTCATCAGGGAGGTGTCCATGACAATGGATGGGGTGCAGGTCAAATTTATGGGTGGTGGATCTCATAGTGTTAGCAAGCTTCATGTAAAGGGTAAGAAATTAAGTGTGTGGGGTTAAGAAACAGCTGTCTATCCTTTGCTTGCAGCTGATGCAGTTTAGAGATGAAATGCATGACAGAAAAAGTTGCTTTTATGTTGTTCTATATGTTCTTTTAACATTGTCTTTTTAGCACCACCGGCACGTTTCACCAATAAGTCTTCTCAGGTGGAGGTGTTTACCTTCAGTGCACATTCCTCTGCCCAGATGTACACAGAAGTGTCAGATTCAAGTGTTCAGGTGACAACATGCACAAGAATTTACGATCCCTTTAATTAGTCAATTTCTTAATATTAAAAATAATTTTGCATGTCCTGACCTAATATGAAGACAACTATAAGAAGGACACTTGTTGGTTGATTCCAAAAACTGATCTACTTGACTATTTGTTAGGCCAAACTATAGAAGACAGGAGGCTGGCAAACCAGTTTGAATTATTATTTTTGATATAGGTCAAAAATTATACACATTTCTATACATTATCGCAAAAAGATTCTTGTAGCTGCAATAGAACAAATTGTTGATAAATTCCATAGACATAATGGTACAGTAGCTGGTGAAGGTAGTTAAGATCTTCTTGAAAAGTAACTGCATTTACTTCCTGTGCTGCAGGTTGTCTGGATGAAAAATGGAAAGGAGCTGAGAATGGGTAAAAAATATGAAGAAATGAGCGTGGAGCGCAAACGCATACTAACGGTCCACAATGTTACCCATGAAGATGTTGGCATCTACGAGTGCATGTGTGATGGGGATAAAATGTCTGTGCAGCTTGCTCTTAAAGGTTATAAAGCTATTTTTGATTCCAAAAACATTTCCACTTTAATTTCACTTCAGTTCTCACCTTTTATTTGTCTTAAATTGACAGACAGACAGTAAGATACTTTATTAATCCCCTGTAGAGAAAGTAGTAAATTATATTTTGTGCCATTTTAAAGGTCTCTATAAATAAATGCATTTTCTTGTGCATATAGCTAATGTAGAATTTTTGTACACAGTGTTACATATATAGTGTCAAGTGCACCCTGCTGTATATTAAGATTTCTGCTGTTTGCAGTGTACAGTCTGGGGATTTCCATATCCCCCAACAGTTAATATGAGTGCTGTGTAGTCAGTGCATCCTATCCCAGCTTAGTACAGAAAGTTCTAAATGTATAATGTGTAAGAGGTCAGTGGTGACAGCCAGGAACAGCTGGGCTAAAGCTACACTCAACAGGAAGTGTTGGAGGGTGTGTTGTCAGGTAACAGAGTTGTTACCGCTCTGCACTCATACGCTGACAGTCATCATATTCAATATGCTTGACTGATGACTATGACGTATTAAAATATAAATTTATTTTATACTTTTTCAAAAAACTGGTAGCATATTACACTATAGTATTTACACTACAGTAATGATGCTATTGCAGACATAAATTAAAACGAATTGGTTAAGACAGGAATTATAGCATCTTAAACACAGTCAGCTGAGCTGTACTTACCACTGATATCTTCTAATCTTATAAAATACACATCAACATTAATGTCATGAGCAAACCTAATATTTCCTGGCTGTTAAACTGTAGGGTACTGCCAGTTCCCGACCACAAGATTATGTTTCAAAATGGACACTGAATATACCTGTTTCCCATGTCATCTTTCAGAATCAAATCCATGTTAAAAAACAAAACGTTTGGTGTCTAAACCTCCATTTTCTCCTAACAGAAGAACCATCTAAGTTTATTAACAAGCCGAGAGCCCAGCCCCAGGAGAGTGACGCTCTGATGGGTGATGTGGTGTTGAGCTGTGAGGTTGCATCTCCTGGAACCACTGTGGTGTGGAAGAAGGAACATAAAGAAATAACTGAGGACAGGAGGACAACCTTTGTCTCTCAGGGGACACAAAGAAAGCTAATCATCAAGGGTGCCAAGCAGAGCGATGAAGGACGCTACTCATGTGAGACGGCAGAGGACAAGATGACATTCCTGGTCAAGATAAAAGGTAAGACTAGTACTAATTAGTCTAAAACAAAAAATTTTAATGAACACGATTAATCAAAGATGCCAAAATACATAATTAATGTCATAACTGTGGATTTTGAACAGTGCTGGTAAAGCTAAACGCTAAATGCTCATTCAGCTAATAAAGAAGTTTGAAAATGAAATTTAAAGTTATATGAAAGTATAAATATTGCCATTTATCATGCTAATGTCAGATTATATTAGTTCATTAATGGTAATTGTTCATTGAAGTGTTGAGTCTTGAGACTAAAAAATGTCTGAGAAGCATAAGCTTGCAGCATTTTTGTTATCTTTGTTTGTTTGCTTATTTGTTAAATTGATTAGCCTCCAAATCCTCCAATCTTTTTTGATGTTTCTTTCAAGCAATAGACAGTAATGATAAATAACATTCCTATGGTGAATGTTCTTTCAGAAACTCAGGCTGCATTTACAAACAAGGAATCTTATCAGAAGGAAGTGAGGGTTTCAACCTCTCAAAAAGCCACGCTAAGCTGTGACGTTTCTGACTCTAAGACTGAGGTGAAATGGTTTAAGGATGGCAAGCAGCTGAGCTCCAGTAAGAGTGTCCACATGGTGTCAAAGAGCAAGAGCCGTCAGCTGGTGCTGGAGAACGTGGAGAAGAAGGATGCTGGAGAATACACCTGTGAAGCAGGAAATGAGAAACTGGTCTTTAGGATTCAGGTTGAAGGTGAGAACATGCCAATGTTTGTCTGTTGGGCTGTCAATCAAACATGAAATTAGTGAATTTAAAACAAACGTCATGCTGATTATCCATGGAAGGCTCACTGGTAAAACTAGTTTGTTCAACCCACAAGAAGCAAGCTATAAACCATCGCCATTGTGGTAAGAAGTATGCATGTTCCTCTGCGGTTTCTCCAATAAGCAACAAGTTCATGGTTACATTGCGTGTAGGTTGCAGAAACAAACATCTCAACAGCCTTGGATGTGTAGCAATGAATAATTTGATTAAATTTTTCTTAAGTCTTATCTGTTTGTCT
Organism: Chromobotia macracanthus; assembly: GCA_036877525.1. Lineage (NCBI taxonomy): Eukaryota > Metazoa > Chordata > Actinopteri > Cypriniformes > Botiidae > Chromobotia > Chromobotia macracanthus. The sequence goes on from JAZGTH010000085.1 coordinate 3,905,024, forward strand.
ATTTGTCTTTTATGGTCAGATGTTTAAAAAATGTTTGCTGTTATGATATGATACTTTTGATACTATTGTAAAATTTTTATTTCACCAGACATTCAAGCTGCCTTCTCCAAGGACACCTATCAAAAGGAAGTCAAAGTATCTGCTTCACAGAAAGCCACACTGAGCTGTGATGTTTCTGACTCCAAGACTGAGGTGAAATGGTTCAAGGATGGTAAGCAGTTGAGCTCTAGTAAAAATGTCCACATTGAGTCAAAGCTCAAGAGCCGTCAGCTGGTGCTGGAGAACGTGGAGAAGAAGGATGCTGGAGAATACACCTGTGAAGCTGGAAATGAGAAGCTGGTCTTTAAGATTCAGGTGACAGGTATGGAAACGACCATCTTTATGTTTGTCTGCTGGTTCTGTTTCCATTTTACTTTTTCTCATTTATGGAGAACACCAAAATTACAATGAATCAATGAAGTTTGGCAAGACCAGTCAACAACTATGGCAAAAGTTTTGTGTTTGTCTGTTTCTGTTTTTTGTCCTTACGGAAAGGTCCAGTTAAAATATTTACAAAAGCCTACTTCACATATAGTAAAAGAATATGCCAAAAGAGTGAATATGCCATAAAAAAATGTTGTTTTCTGATATTGTATCTTTGTTGCATCTTGACTGTCCACCAGACGTCCAAGCTGCCGTTCGCAAACAAAGACTCCTATCCAAAAGAGATCAAAGTATCTGCTTCCCAGAAAGCCACACTGAGCTGTGATGTTTCTGACTCCAAGACTGAAGTAAAATGGTTCAAGGATGGCAAGCAGTTGAGTTCTAGTAAAAATGTCCACATTGAGTCAAAGCTCAAGAGCCGTCAGCTGGTGCTGGAGAATGTGGAGAAGAAGGATGCTGGAGAATACACCTGTGAAGCTGGAAATGAGAAGCTGGTCTTTAAGATTCAAGTGACAGGTATGGAAATCATTTTTGTGTTTGTTAGTTGGTTGTCTGTTTCTGTTTTTTGTCCTTACGGAAAGATCCAGTTAAAACATTGACAAAAGCCTACTTTACACAGAGTAAAAGAATATGCCAAAAGAGTGTCTTGTCTCTAGTTAAAGTGAGAGCATTCAGTGAGATATTGTTATTGTACTTTTATAAAAATATCAATATATGTACTTCATCTTTGCAAGACAAAATAAATTTACCATTGAGGTAAATTCATAGGCAGAAAGGATTTCTTACTCATTTCATTGTTTCAGATCAAAAAGCAAGTTTTAGTCTGCAGACTGATTTGAATTTGTTTGCTTAAAATATATTTCACACTTTTTCTAACTTTCTCAGTTGTCAAGTCCTTGGAGTTTCTGCTGTCTGTAACTCTGAGTAACAAAAATGTTGTTTTCTGATATTGTATCTTTGTTTCATCTTGACTGTCCACAAGACGTCCAAGCTGCCTTCACAAACAAAGATTCCTATCCAAAAGAGATCAAAGTATCTGCTTCCCAGAAAGCCACACTGAGCTGTGATGTTTCTGACTCCAAGACTGAAGTAAAATGGTTCAAGGATGGCAAGCAGTTGAGCTCTAGTAAAAATGTCCACATTGAGTCAAAGCTCAAGAGCCGTCAGCTGGTGCTGGAGAATGTGGAGAAGAAGGATGCTGGAGAATACACCTGTGAAGCTGGAAATGAGAAGCTAGTCTTTAAGATTCAGGTGACAGGTATGGAAATCATTTTTGTGTTTGTCAGTTGGTTGTCTGTTTCTGTTTTTTGTCCTTACGGAAAGGTCCAGTTAAAATGTTTACAAAAGCCTACTTTACACAGAGTAAAAGAATATGCCAAAAGAGTGTCTTGTCTCTAGTTAAAGTGAGAGCATTCAGTGAGACATTATTATTGTACCTTTATAGAAATATCAATATATGTACCTCATCTTTGCAAGACAAAATAAATTTACCATTGAGGTAAATTCATAGGCAGAAAGGATTTCTTACCCATTTCATTGCTTCAGATCAAAAAGCAAGTTTTAGTCTGCAGACTGATTTGAATTTGTTTGCTTAAAATATATTTCACACTTTTTCTAACTTTCTCAGTTGTCAAGTCCTTGGAGTTTCTGCTGTCTGTAACTCTGAGTAACAAAAATGTTGTTTTCTGATATTGTATCTTTGTTTCGTCTTGACTGTCCACCAGACGTCCAAGCTGCGTTTGCAAACAAAGACTCCTATCCAAAAGAGATCAAAGTATCTGCTTCCCAGAAAGCCACACTGAGCTGTGATGTTTCTGACTCCAAGACTGAAGTAAAATGGTTCAAGGATGGCAAGCAGTTGAGTTCTAGTAAAAATGTCCACATTGAGTCAAAGCTCAAGAGCCGTCAGCTGGTGCTGGAGAATGTGGAGAAGAAGGATGCTGGAGAATACACCTGTGAAGCTGGAAATGAGAAGCTAGTCTTTAAGATTCAGGTGACAGGTATGGAAATCATTTTTGTGTTTGTCAGTTGGTTGTCTGTTTTTGTTTTTCGTCCTTATGGAAAGGTCCAGTTAAAACATTGACAAAAGCCTACTTTACATAGAGTAAAAGAATATGCCAAAAGAGTGTCTTGTCTCTAGTTAAAGTGAGAGCATTCAGTGAGATATTATTATTGTACCTTTATAGAAATATCAATATATGTACCTCATCTTTGCAAGACAAAATAAATTTACCATTGAGGTAAATTCATAGGCAGAAAGGATTTCTTACCCATTTCATTGCTTCAGATCAAAAAGCAAGTTTTAGTCTGCAGACTGATTTGAATTTGTTTGCTTAAAATATATTTCACACTTTTTCTAACTTTCTCAGTTGTCAAGTCCTTGGAGTTTCTGCTGTCTGTAACTCTGAGTAACAAAAATGTTGTTTTCTGATATTGTATCTTTGTTTCATCTTGACTGTCCACAAGACGTCCAAGCTGCCTTCACAAACAAAGACTCCTATCCAAAAGAGATCAAAGTATCTGCTTCCCAGAAAGCCACACTGACCTGTGATGTTTCTGACTCCAAGACTGAAGTAAAATGGTTCAAGGATGGCAAGCAGTTGAGTTCTAGTAAAAATGTCCACATTGAGTCAAAGCTCAAGAGCCGTCAGCTGGTGCTGGAGAATGTGGAGAAGAAGGATGCTGGAGAATACACCTGTGAAGCTGGAAATGAGAAGCTGGTCTTTAAGATTCAGGTGACAGGTATGGAAATCATTTTTGTGTTTGTCAGTTGGTTGTCTGTTTTTGTTTTTTGTCCTTATGGAAAGGTCCAGTTAAAACATTGACAAAAGCATACTTTACACAGAGTAAAAGAATATGCCAAAAGAGTGTCTTGTCTCTAGTTAAAGTGAGAGCATTCAGTGAGACATTATTATTGTACCTTTATAGAAATATCAATATATGTACTTCATCTTTGCAAGACAAAATAAATTTACCATTGAGGTAAATTCATAGGCAGAAAGGATTTCTTACTCATTTCATTGTTTGAGATCATAAAGCAAGTTTTAGTCTGCAGACTGATTTGAATTTGTTTGCTTAAAATATATTTCACACTTTTTCTAACTTTCTCAGTTGTCAAGTCCTTGGAGTTTCTGCTGTCTGTAACTCTGAGTAACAAAAATGTTCTTTTCTAATATTGTATCTTTGTTGCATCTTGACTGTCCACCAGACGTCCAAGCTGCGTTTGCAAACAAAGACTCCTATCCAAAAGAGATCAAAGTATCTGCTTCCCAGAAAGCCACACTGAGCTGTGATGTTTCTGACTCCAAGACTGAAGTAAAATGGTTCAAGGATGGCAAGCAGTTGAGTTCTAGTAAAAATGTCCACATTGAGTCAAAGCTCAAGAGCCGTCAGCTGGTGCTGGAGAATGTGGAGAAAAAGGATGCTGGAGAATACACCTGTGAAGCTGGAAATGAGAAGTTGGTCTTTAAGATTCAGGTGACAGGTATGGAAACCTTCTTGTGTTTCTCCGTTGTTTTTCCGTTTCCTTTTGAGTTTTTCTTCCTAATAGAAGAATTCAGTTAAAATAATAAAAAAAGCAGACTTTATATATAGTAAAAGAGTTTGTCCAAAGTATCTAGTTTCTGGTTAAAGACAGCATTGAGCAAGATATTAATAATGTGCCTTTATAGAAATAGCAATATATGTCCTTTTTCTTTGCAAGACACAATAGATTCACCATTAAGGTAAATTCACAGGTAGAAAGAATTTCTTACCCATTTTCATTCCTTTGAGTCCAAAAACGAGTTTTAGTCTGCAAAGTGATTTAAATTTTATTGATTAAAATACACTTCACACTTTAATATAACTTTCTCAGTTGTCAAGTCCTTGGAGTTTCTGCTGTCTGCAATTGAGTAACTCAAAGAATACTGTTTTCTGATATTGTTTTTTTGTTGCATCTAGACATCCAAGCTGCCTTCACAAACAAAGACTCCTATCCAAAAGAGATCAAAGTATCTGCTTCCCAGAAAGCCACACTGAGCTGTGACGTTTCTGACTCCAAGACTGAGGTGAAATGGTTCAAGGATGGCAAGCAGTTGAGCTCCAGTAAAAATGTCCACATTGAGTCAAAGCTCAAGAGCCGTCAGCTGGTGCTGGAGAATGTGGAGAAGAAGGATGCTGGAGAATACACCTGTGAAGCTGGAAATGAGAAGTTGGTCTTTAAGATTCAGGTGACAGGTATGGAAAATCATCTTGAACTATTTATTTTAATTGTGTTTTTCGAAATACTGTGTTTTCTGAAATTCAACTTGCACTCAGAAACGCCATAACTGTTAAATGGTTCTGTCTGTTGATTCAAGAACCTTATCAGCATTTCCCATTAAGTGACATTAAGTTTTACCTTGATTAAAACCACTTGCTAAAGTCTTTTAAAACCCTTCAATGATCTGAATTTTTCTTTATATTTCCTCATTAGAGCCCAAAGCTGTCTTCATCAGCAAAGACACGTATCAGAAGGAAGTCAAAGTATCTGCTTCCCAGAAAGCCACACTGAGCTGTGATGTTTCTGACTCCAAGACTGAGGTGAAATGGTTCAAGGATGGCAAGCCATTGAGCTCCAGTAGGAGTGTCCACATGGAGTCAAAGGGCAAGAGCCGTCAACTGGTGCTGGAGAATGTGGATAAGAAAGACATGGGAGAATACACCTGTGAAGCAGGAAGTGAAAAACTGGTCTTTAAGATTCAGGTGGAAGGTGAGATCTCAGACATCAGTGCAGCTTTGTCTTTGTCAAGAACATATTTACATTGAACTTTAATTTGTTTTTTTGTTTTTTTTACAGATGTCACCGCCAAATTCCAGAAGACATCAGTTACAAAGGAAACACTGGTGGTGGAAACAACAGAGAAGATTGTTTTGAAAACCGAGGTGACTTCAGAGAGTTGTAATGTTAAGTGGTTCAGGGATGGAGCGGAACTGAAAGAAGGATCAAAATATGAGATGAAACAAGAAGGTCACTCTCGTGTCCTTGTTGTGAAATCCTCTGAGTCCAAAGACAGCGGCACCTACTCCTGCCAGACAGCTGATGACAAGATGGAATTCAAGGTTCAGGTCAAAGGTAAAAGCTAATTTGCAGTGTTACAAAAAAACTGAAATTGTTTGAGAGCTGTTTCAGTTTCCAAAAGCAACTGTGGTCCTAACATGAATTGATTTTTTTCATCCCCACAGAGACACCATTAAAAATTGTGGTGCCACTGCAGCCAGTGTCCGCAGTATTAGAAAGCACCATGACCCTTTCCTGCAGTCTTAACAAAGCCACAGATAAAGTGATTTGGAAACAAAATGGCAAGGAAATCAAACCGGGTGGCAGGTACAGCATCCGCACTGATGGCACCAACTGCATCTTGACTGTGTCTGCTGTAGCTCAGGCAGATGAAGGGGATTACAGCTGTGAATGTAAAGATGACAAGACCTCCACCAAAGTTACCATAAAAGGTAGGAACCCTCTGTGTCCATGTCTGCTTATTGAAGTTAATCAGTGTTCAAAATAAAATGAACCAAACAGCCAAGTAAAGTTGTTTTACACAATAGATGCCCTTCATTATCAATACTCTGATAACTTTCCCATTTTATATGCCATTTCAGCCCCACGTCTGGTGAGGTTCACTAGCAAGCTGAACAATATTGTTGCAAATGAAGGCAAAGAAGCCATCTTCAAATGTTCCATCACACCTCCCGATGCAAGTGTCAGGTGGCTGCGTAATGATATTCCCATAACGGCTGGTCCTAAATACAAGATTGCTCATGCAGGAAGCAGTCACTCCCTCACTATCACAACTGTCACTCAGGAGGATGCAGGAGAGATCAGCATTGATGCAGAAGGCAAAGTGTGCAAAGCCACACTGCAAGTACAACGTAAGAACTACTGCTTAAAATATCCACATGAAACACATACACCACTTTTCTGAAGTTACAAGTTCTCTCTTAACACTGATATGCACCATATGCTTCTGACCTCAATGTATAGATAGGTTTTCTTTAATGTCTCATGCAGAGCTTCCTGTGACCTTCAAGAAGAAGCTTGCAGATATGACTGTTCAGGAGCAGGAAACAATTCGGTTGGAAGTGGAGCTCAGTAAACCTTCTACAGAGGTAAAGTGGATGAAGAACGGTGTTGTACTACAACCAGGTGGAAATCTAGAGATCCATGTGGATGGTGCCAAGCAGACTCTGATCCTCAAGAGTGTGACATATAGTGACAAAGGCCACTACTCTTGTGAAACACTGGATGACAAGACTCAGGCCAAACTGACAGTAGAAAGTAAGTTACTTTTAATTTGTTCAAGTTCTTTGATTCTTTGATGTTATGTCAGCTAAGTTTAACCCAATAGATTAGGAACTATGAAAACCAGGATACAAGTACTGGACACCTGTACTTCTGTAAAGTATTTCACCTGTTTGTATTTGTTGTTTTGATATTAAGTTAAGAAGATTCAGGTAGTGAAAGGCCTGAAGGACATGAAGGTACAAGAAAAAGAGACTGTCACAATGGAGGTGGAGCTAAGCAAGGCTGATGTAGAAGGTTCCTGGAGCAAAGATGGCAAGAAACTGAGGGCAGCACCCAATATCCTCATCACAGCACTGGGCAACAAGCACTGCTTAACTATGTCTCAGCTGAAGCTCAGTGATGGGGGAACTATCACTTTCCAGGCTGAGGATGTTCATACCTCTGGCAAACTCATTATTACAGGTGAGTATGTATGCGCTACTTACACATTTTATGGTTTTTGTTTTAACCATGTACTGATCAAATGTATACCCTGATTGCCCTGTAAGAAAAAACACCCTGGCAAATGCGTAAATGTAAAATACAGAACAATTACAATCATGATTACTGGTGCTGTGTGTTCAGAACCTCCTGCGAAGGTTCTCAAACCTCTTCAAGATGTCAGTTGTCCTGAAAAGGAAAATGTCACTTTAGAATGTGAGGTGTCAAGAACCAATGCTGATGTCAAGTGGTTTAAGGTACTGCTATTTGACTTTGAGTTGCAGAAAATAAAATGTGTTGCCATATATTGCAATATGAAAGTCAAAGAAAGAGTTGTAATTGTGTCTTTGCTAGGATGACGAGGAACTGAAGCTAGGGAAGAAATTTGGCATACATTCCCAGGGCAACAAGCGCAGTTTACTCATCCACAAGTGCACCTATGAGGACCAGGGTCAATATATATGTATAACATCAGACGACAACACTTCAGCCAAGCTCACTGTTCACGGTAAAGACGAATAACGTATAACCTGAATTTTATAAATTAAACAGGGCAATAAAGGAAAGCAAGAAAGGGTTATAAGTAAGACCACATGGAATGCACATATTATCTGAAATGATGTCAAAATCATTTTTTGTATTTTTTCTTTTATATCTCATAGCCCGAGATATTAAGATTGTGAAGGCACTTCGGGATTTGGAGGTAACAGAGAAGGAGAGTGCAACATTTGTCTGCGAGATCTCCCATGATGAGGTAGAGGCTCAGTGGCACAAAGGAGACACAAAGTTCAAAGCTGGAGACAATGTAAAGATGAGGCAGGAGGGTGAGTGGAACTGAGTGAACAACTTTGCAGGGGATTAAAGGTGTAGAATGGGACAGAGCAACAGTAAGTTTTAAATTTAATTCAAACTCCATTCTAGGTAAAACATACATTTTGCTCTTCAAATCTGTGAAGGCTGAAGATGCAGGAGAAATCAAGTTCATGGCTGAGAAGGCGTCATCAACTGCTAAACTGAAGGTTAAAGGTCTGTGATTTGGAAATTAAAAATAAATGCTGTGTGAATTTTGCAGTTAGTGTTTAAACTAATGAACTAAAAGTGGCCCTGTGTAGTTTTGGTACTGCTGTCTAACAAATACAGTATATAAGATAACAGCAACAAATACTGTTATGTATATCAAGACCCCTAAGGTCTCTTATAATCATTACAGAGCTTCCCGTCAGATTTGTGAAGAAACTTAGGGACAAAATCGCAATGTACAAGCACCGAGCGCACTTAGAGTGCCAGGTGTCACGGGCCAGTGCTAAAGTCACATGGTACAAAAACAAGACGGAGATTAAACCCAGCAAGAAGCATGAGATTACCAGTGAAGACATCTACAGGAAGCTCACCATCATTGATGTGGACTCGGATGATGAGGATACATACATGTGCGACGCCACTGATGATAAGACATCATGTCAGCTACTGGTAGAGGGTAAAAAGTCTTTTCTGTAATTATTATATTTTAACATGACAGCTCAACTGCATTTAAAAAAACAGACCAACGCATTATTAGATAAAGTAACTTCACTTTTTTAAATGGATTGAGTGCACAAAATGTAATTACATTGCATGTGTTTAATTATATTTTGTTGTGTTCACATATTTGGTAACAGTTTGTAGATCAGTTTTTATTGATCTGCAACAGACTTAGTTTGACGTAGTATGTGATTTTTAGCCATATCTCAAAATGTTATTTCTTTAAATGTAATGTTAATCAAATGTGCCTGTTTACGGTTTAATTTAACTGTTAGTGTAAATTAAGTTTCCATGTTTTTGAAACTATCTAACAGAGCACTGTTTTCTTCTTACAACTTTTAGAGCAGGCAATCAGCATAGTACGAGAGCTGAGTTCTGTAGATGTGACAGAGCCATTTGCAGCCCACTTCGAGGTGGAAGTCAGTGTGGAGACGGTTAAGCCTGTGAAGTGGACGCTGAACGGGGAACAGTTGAAGGATAGTGCAGATATTGAGATGGAGAAAGAGGGAACCATGCACCGCCTTACTTTTAAAAAGACCAAGGCCTCCATGTCAGGCACTGTACAGTTCACTGCTGGAAAGAGCAAATCTACAGCTGAGCTCAAAGTAAAAGGTTAGGGATTGGTTTAATAAGAACTAAATTGCAGACCATGCAGACTTTCATAAATCCCTCCAACACAGATTCCAGATAATCTGATCTATCTAGATCTAATAATATTGATTTATGTAAAATTTTTACTGTTAATCAGTCTTTTCATCTGCCATTTTAAAACTGCAAAATATATATAGTATACAGTAGTTCTGTGTAGTTTGTATGAAAAAGTACTAAAATGTACAAAATGTGGTATTTTTCAATATATTCTAAGTGACTTGTAGAAAATGTCTATTTACGTTTCTGAAGTTGCTATTTGTGTTACCCCACAGAGCGTCCCATTGAAGTTCTGGAGCCACTCAAAGATGTGACAGCCAAAGAGAAAACTTCCACCACACTGTGCTGCAAGTTCTCAGCTCCACCAAAAGAAGTGCAATGGTTTAAGGGCCAAACTGCTTTGGAGGCTTCTAGCAAGTATATCATTAAGCAAAGGGACGCCAATGTGCAGCTGACCATCCAGGCTTTGAGCGCAGAGGACTCTGGAGAGTATCGCTGTCAGGTTGGGGTCTGTGAGAGCAAAGCCAATCTCAAAGTGGAAGGTAAAGTCATAAAGAAGGCACTCTAAGTATGTTGCTTCAAATTGCGCACCCTTTATACATCCAGCCTGTTAGGCTGCTTGTGAAAGCTAAGCTTATAATATGGCAAGCACTTTTTTTCATAGGTTCTAGTGGTGTATGTACAGTTTTTTTTAAGGGCTTTAGAAAACTGGATAGTGCAAGTTGGTTTGTGTTAAAACTGTAATCTTTTAAAACTAACTTTTGGCTTTCTATCACCATCTTTGTTTACAACATAAAATTTCAGGTTATTTTACGTTCATTTCTTTACATATGGTAAAGTCAAATGAAGCCAAACTGATCTTTCCCAGGAAATTGGACCCCACAGCTCAAATTCTAAATCACTATTATAAATTTATCATTGTGAATTAGAGTAAGGTAGGGAGACCGTTCTGAACACTGATCTGTTACACACTTGTTTAATAACACACAGTTATGTTGAGCATAACCTTATACACGTCAAATGCTAAATTCTTGTAAAACTCCTATCACCCTGATCATGGTTTTAATGTTCATGTTTCCAACATATACACAGTGCGTAAAATCCAGATCACTAAACATCTAGCAGACTTGGAGGTAGATGAAGATGGTGATGCTGTGTTCACATGTGAAGTTAATTATCCTGATGAAGAGGTCCAGTGGACACTCAATGACAAACCTCTCTTCAACAATGAGGTCAATTCCATCACCCATGTGGGTAAGACCCATACCCTCACTCTCAAGAACCTGGCACCTGAGGATGGTGGGAAGATCTCTTTTAGTGTAAGGGATGTAAAAGAAACAGTCTTCTTGACGGTCAAAGGTAAGGTTCTCCTGTATGCCTTTAAGGAAAAGAAAAAAAAGTTTTGACTTAATGTCCTATTGTTTTAATTACAATCCAGAGAAGAAGGCTGTATTCCTGAAGTTGCTAGACGATGTGGTTGCAGAGGAGAAGGGTACAGTTATTCTTAAATGTGAAGCCTCTAAGCCCAGGGTAGCCCCTGTGTGGCGCAAAGATGGTACAGTCTTAGCTGCCAGCAAAAAGTATGAGCTCCTCCATGACGGCAAGTCCTTGGGACTGACTGTCCATGACATCATGCAAGCTGATGCTGGGGAGTACAGTTGTGATCTTTGCACGGACTTAACCAAGTCCAAAGTCACTGTTAGAGGTATGACAACAAACCATTAATTTACTAATAAGCCCCAGTAGTAACAGTAAAAAAAAAATTAATGTATTCAAAATTTAACAACTTAATTTAAGTTTTTTACTCCACCTTTTAAAATACATTTTTATGAAATGTTTGCCATTATTATATCTTGGCCACTCCATATGTTCCAAATATTTCTTTTGCTTTTTACGCCAGATATTCAAATCGGGATCACCAAGCGTCTTAAGTCAGTAGAGGCCAAAGCAGGTGAAAACTGTACGTTTGAGTGTATCTTGTCCAGGGAAAGCTCAGAGAAGTGTGCCTGGAGCTTAAAAGGCCAACCTGTTACTGATGGAGGACGATTCCAAATTAGCAGTAAAGGGCGCAAGTATACATTAACAATCAAAGGAGTCTCAGCTTCTGATTCTGGTGAGGTGGTCTTCTCTCTCAAGGACCTGACTTCAAAGGCAACACTGTCTGTTGAAGGTAAGCAAACAGGTGTGGCTAATATAAACCACAGAATACGCAAACAAAATAACCTTTTACAAACTTAAAAACGTTGCTAAACAATGCATGTCTTGTTTTTATGATGGCTCAGGCGAAGCTCCTACTATTTCCAAAGAGCTTCAAGCTGTCAGTGCCAAAGCTGGTGAAGATGCCGCATTCTCCTGTGAACTTTCTCAGCCTGGACTGGAGGTAAAGTGGTCCAAGGATGGCAAGTCTATCAGGAAGAGCCAGAAATACGAGATCAGCCAAGTGCAGACACTCGTAAAGCTGACTGTTCACAGTGTCAATGAAAAAGACACTGGAGAATATAGCTGTGAGGTGATTGGTGGTCCGACTTCCAAGGCTAAACTGGAGATCAAAGGCAAAGATTTTACCCATTTCATCAAAATCATGCTCTCATTACATGTCAGATCACCCTCATTGTAGTTATCAAGAATAGACAAATTAACTTCTGTATTTCCTGTCTTCTACAGAACTGGCCAACAAATTCATTTGTGCGCTAAAAGATGCTACTGCAGAAGAGAAAGGCATCATCTCCTTTGAATGTGAGACTGCTCAACTTCCCTCTAAAGTTACCTGGCTGAAAGGAAAGAAGGAGATCACGGGAGGAGGAAGGTATGAACTGATACAGAAGGGAATGGTCCTCATCCTGAAAGTGAAGGATCTCAAGGTCACTGACAGTGAAGTTTACACCTGTGACATCGGCTCTGCAAAGAGTACAGCAAAGCTGACAGTGAAAGGTAAAAGCCTGACTATATCTGAGAGAGGAATGAGGGAATGCATTACTGATGTGTGTCCCTTCCTTTTAGCAGAGTGCCAGTTTTACCTGGTACTTTACACTGTAAAATCTGCACATGCATGTTGCTATTAGAATTCTTTTATTAATTGTATGGATTTACATGCCGTTGATCATTTTGTTTTTTGTGCTGTTTTTTGTCAATTACGTCATGAACATCATACTGTGTGTGTGGTTGGTAATGTCCATTTAGACAACATCAGCAGTGGAAATGGCCAAGATTCACTGGGGGGAACCTAGTTGGGGCTATATTTTGTTTAAAACCATAGACACAGAAAATCCTGTTATGTTTACGAAATCTGCATAGTATTTGTATGCTATTATCCCCATAGATCATCCCCCCTTGATGTCCATTCCCTAGAGTCAGTCCCCCATTTCCAGTCCTGGATATAATTTTTTTGTGTGTACAGTATATTTGTGTAGGTTTTGATTATTTGTGATACATAGCCTGGTTTATTCTGTATAACTTTGCTCTCATCATTTCACCTCATCATTCCTCCAACCTGGCTTTTGGAAATGAAAAATATGATGAAGTCATGACTGTTCATTCTCCAGTGGTACCTGCAAAGTTCAAAGAGCTGCTGAAGAACCAGCAGGTTACAGAGGGTGGAAAGGTCTTGCTTTCTTGTGTGCTCTCAAAACCTGGCTGCCAAGTGCAGTGGAAGAAGGGAGCTGAAAGTCTCAAACATGGTGGAAGGTATCAGATAACACAGAGGGACACCATGTTTGAGCTACAGATTTCAGACCTTGCGGCTGAAGACACAGGAGAGTATACCTGCGAATGTGAAAACGAGAGGACAACAGCAAATGTAGTTGTCAATGGTATGGATAAAAGACTTTTTATTGGTTTAGACTGATTTCTTGTCGACTGTAATTTAATGTTTGAATTTAGTGCTTGTTCGTTGGGTAAGCTGTGATGAAGACAATACTCTGAACTGTCAATGCATATGTAGTCAAGTAACAGTGTAAGCTCACTCCTTGATCCCTTTCGTATGTTCTTAATTTTTACACCTCTCCAATTTATGTTGGTACACAACTGCCCCTCAGCATTACCAGTGGTCTTCAAGTGTGAGCTACAGAGCCAAGAGTGTGAAGAAGGAGAGAGTGTTACTTTACACTGTGAACTCTCAAAAACTGGAGTTCCTGTGGTTTGGAGGAAAGGAACACAGGTGATCCATTCTGGGGAGAAGTACTCCATCCAACAAGTTGGCTCAGCTGTTGAGCTGAAGATTGCTGATGTCACGTCTGAAGATGCTGGACAATACACATGTTTATGTGGTGACAAAAAGACAACAGCAAACATTAAGATCAAGGGTATGAAATTAATATTTTAAATAAGCATGTCTCTTACACGTTAACTCTCTACTTGGTACAAAGCTTTTGTTTGAAATGTAACAATTACTGGTTCATGGCCAGTATTTACAGTGTCATGTTAAATGCATCAATACAATCATTTTGACTGTTATAATATAGCTTGTGTTGTACCATGTGTTGTCTTATTTTGTGTCCTGTTGTCTTCGGGACATTTATGGAAGGCTTTACATGTCAAAATTGTTACACTGTTGTACAGTAGACACAATACTAACATGTTCTTGAAACGACAATTGCTTCTCAGCCATACCTCTGATCTTCAAACATGAACTACAAAACCAGGAGTGTCAAGAAGGTGACAGTATTACTCTACACTGCGAACTATCTAAACCTGGAGTTCCTGTGGTTTGGAGGAAAGGAACACAGGTGATCCATTCTGGTGAAAAGTACCACATCGACCAAGCTGGATCTACTTTTGAGCTGAAGATCACTGATCTCAAGCCTGAAGATGCTGGAGTCTACAGTTGTGATTGTGGCTTTAACAAAACTTCATCTACCATTACCGTCAATGGTAGGAATGGAGTGATAAATGCACGCCATCATGATGTCACCACTTTTTATTCTACACATCGTCTGTTTTGAATTGTGTTTATGTCTATGTTATTGTTTTTGACAGTCAATACTGTGCCTCAAAGATTGACATTGTTAATTAGGGATTTTTATTATAATAATGGCAAAATATATGTTCTGTATTGACAGTCATTGCTTGATTAGTGGGGCTGCATGACAACAAAACCGCAAAACTATTTTATTAAGACAGCGTCTCCCATAATCTTTTTTTCTTTTCCTGGCTCCTTAGCATTGCCAGTGGTTTTCACGCATGAGCTTCAAAACCAGGAGTGTGATGAGGGAGGCAGAGCTACCCTGTCCTGCGAACTTTCCAAACCTTGGGTCCCTGTGCAGTGGAAAAAAGGAAGCCAAGTTATCCAGTCTGGAGGGAGATACACCATCACTCAGACTGCATCAAGGGTGGAGCTGAAGATCACTGATCTTAAACCTGAAGATGAGGGAGACTACACATGTGTATGTGGAGATCAGAAAACCACAGCCAATATGAAGATCAAGGGTATGAATTATTCCTATTCTTTCTGGGAGATTTTAGACATAAAGTATTCTCTTCTAGCTGGCATTAAACTAACAGACAACACAAAGAGTTGTATATTGTTGTTTGAAGTTACTTGTCAATTGGTACAGACTTGCTCAGCAATTCAATAGTTTCACAGCAGGACCTGGTTTTATTGAACTCTTCAGCTAAATCTGTCAAGAGCATGTCTATGTTTAGGCCATATTTCACTCTCAAATCAATAAAGTAATTAAAAAATTACAGCATAATGCATATTGGTATCACTTGCTGTTTCTGCCCTTAATTTATCCTCAAATGCTAAAAAAAAAATTTTCTCTTTTGGGGTGAAAAAACAAAGAGGAGAGATGTTTTAAGGAGACTGACTCGAAGTTTATGTGCAAAAGTCCTGTCTGCTGTGCTTGTTAGCATGATAATAGATAGATAGACAGATCTAAGGATTTAGTTTTGCTAAGCTTCTGGTTACTTGCAATTTGCATGGCTTTACACAGACCTACAATACTTTTTAATATAGTCTCATAATTTTCTATACACATTAGAATTCTGTTCTTTATCTATATTTGGTGTTGTTTGTGGTTTTCTTTGTTGCATTTGTCACATTGGGTCTTGACAACCTAGATTTGAGATGTAAAAAAAATAGTTTTTTTCAAGTGTCTCTAACACAGGGCTTTGATTCTTTTTTTTTTATAAATTTTTCCCAAACTTCTTCACACTTTCTAACAGAAGAAATGCTAAAGAAAGAAAAAGTAGCTGTTGTAAAACAGAATCATTCCACAAAAATGATACCTTTCTAACAATTTGTTATCTATCTTCTGGGCTGTAATGCAATGGTCTGATAGACATCAGTTTTAGTTTTGGCTCAAACATGTTTTCAGTGCTGTTTGTTGGTTTCATCCAGCTTGTAGCACATACATTTTAGAGATAGAGGGCTTAGCCCAACAAGTCAAATTCTAAATGACGTTGGCAAAAATTTGCCTATTTTAAACAAAATTTAATCTGATGCATTTATTTCTTTATGCACTTTACCTCATAGAATAGACTGACTCAGGTACTTCTGAATGTCCTTCAGAAATTTGTTGGTCTGGTTTGTCTCATCAAAACTTGCAGGTTTATGTCCTTCCAATAATTTCTGTTTCTTGTTGGCTATAGCTAATGTATATTCTTTTATTCTCTTTTATTTTGTGATGCCGTTCCAAATGCTTGTTGTCTTGTTATTCAGCATGTTTCTTGTTCAGCGACTTTGAGATTTGTACATTCCCAATTGAGCTGATCATGATGAGGATAAATTTATACACAATTGGGGTGATCAGGATCAGAATAAGTTTATAGCTAATGTCCTGACAAGAATTATACAGAATAATGCAATAGCGCTTCACACTAGATTACACTGTAGATTACAATGTGCCAGGCTGTTTTGATGTTCTTGGTTATAATTATGGTATAATTATGGTATGGTTTAATAATAATATATTATTAAAGTTTGTGATTACATTTAAAAAAATCTTTTGCCACAGTTCTGAAAGCTTCGTACAAACCAGAACTTCAGAAGCAGGCCGCTGAAAAGGGGGCCCCAGTCAGTGGTATGGAGCTAGCATCCAGATCACCAATGCTTTATGGATTCTTGGTCAACAGTTTGAATTCTTTTTGTTTGGATTCTCAGTGTTGTTTCAAATCCTCCAGGCTTTTGGGGATTTAATTCAGACAACACACCTGAATGTTGCTATAAAATAATTTTTTAAGCAAGAACACTAGCATGTTTTCTTTGCTTTGTAAAGCTGCCAAAGGCATCAGTCACAGTCACAGTTCCAAAGTTCCTCACTCCATCCACTGCCCCTGAAACAGACATCCAGAAGCAGAAACAACTCAGTGGTGTGTAACTGATGTCCATTGCCTGTCTGTGGCACCGCACCTTCATGTGCTAATGACAACATAAACTGACGTCCAGATATTTAGATATGCTTTGTTGCAAACAGAGTAGCAGGTGTGGCCAAGAAATTACTTTTGCATTTAAGGACTGTTTTGTGGGTTGTACTGTGTCTTCCTTTGTGTTTAACTTTGGAAAGACTTAACTTCTCGCTAGTGCAAAGATGTTTTGCAAGTGCCCCCTATAGACCTTATTTATTTGTTGACTTTTTTGCTGTTTAGCTTTTTAAAACATATTATTTACATAAAGATAATGAAGGCACATGTTGATAATATGATTGTCTGAATTGATTGTTAGAAGGCAATGTGTTGTTTCCAACAATGTACTTCAAAGAGAGGTATCAATGTCAGAGATTAAGTCAAATATAAGTAGACAGTCGTGGTAGGGATAGACACAGGGATAGATGCTTCAATGCATTAGAAGTCAGGAATCACACTGCTTTCTTTCACTGCTCTGTCGATGTAGAACATGAAATGTCTCATTCAGTGGACTATTTTTGTCTTTGTAGGCCAATATTTCACTCTTCCTACATGTACCTCCGTTTGATTTGATCTTGACCAGTTTGATTTGATCTTTACAATAGTCCTTTACAAACTGTTGCTTTTTTACATTCATGAATGAACTTTGATTGAAATGAACTGTGGACTGGCAAGGGCACCAATGCTTTAAATGCTGTGTATAGACCTGATGACCTGATGTTTTCTTCTTGTCACAGTCAAAACTCTTTTAAATGATCACTCATAATTTATAGTCCCTTTGCTTTATATTGATACCGAACACAAGATACTATCAGAGCAACACTTTATATTGTTGCATATGTCAAGAGCTCACAGATGTTCTAAATTTGATGCATTATCTAAAAAGAAACTAAATGGCTAATACCTTATGTTCGTTCTTTGCTGAAGTTTGTTAAATTTACCTTCTACTTCTAAAATGCTCAACAAGTGCTTACCTCAACAGCTCTTCCAGTTCAGTTTACGCAAGAACTTCTAAACCAAACCAGTGATGGAGACAGTGTTACTTTGCATTGTAAAATCTCAAAACCTGGAGTTCCTGTTGTATGGAGGAAAGGAACACAGGTGATCCATTCTGGGGGAAAATACCTTATCAAGCAAGTTGGGTCTGCTGTTGAGCTGAAGATCACTGATCTCAAACCCGAAGATACTGGAGACTACACGTGTGATTGTGGAGACAACACCACCACAGCAAACATCAAAATCAATGGTAGGACTGAGCTGTTATTCATATATGCCCTTTCAACAATGAAGATACTGTTGGTTTTGAGGTCTAGTTGAACCCCCTTCAAGAGGAAAGGCTTACTTTGTGATCTAAAATAAATGTCTTCCAATAGTTTTGTCATAGTAACATTGGTTCGTGATGGTGTATTGCTTAGTCATGCAATAAGTTGCTTTTGGAGTTTATAGGTTTTCATTTATGTAATGGTGGCCGTGATTTTTGGTATAGAACTCTTGCAAGCTAAAGCTATAAAGCATGTCCAGAAGAATGTTTTACATCCAGCACTGGAAGACATTTTGTTGATGTTCAGTACTAATGATCTCACAAGATGCTCTTCCTGGTTCAACAACTGTGCCTGACTCCTCAGCATTACCAGTGGTCTTCAAGCATGAACTACAGGACCAGGAATGCCAGGAGGGGGACAGTGTCACTTTGCAATGTGAACTTTCTAAACCTGGAGTTCCTGTGGTTTGGAGAAAAGGAACACAGGTGATGCATTCTGGAGGAAAGTACCTTATCAAGCAAGTTGGGTCTGCTGTTGAGCTGAAGATCACAGATCTCAAACCTGAAGATTCTGGAGACTATGTTTGTGATTGTGGAAACAACACCACCACAGCTAACATCAAAGTCAATGGTAGGACTGAGTTATCTTTGAAAGCACCTTCAACAATGAAGAAACTGTTTGTTTTTAATACCTACATGCTGCCCTCTAAAAATATCCTAATGTTAGTGTATAGTGCTGCGTGTTGGTTAGTCTTGTTTCACATCGTTTTGGGTTTTGTAGTGTCTGAGAGCATTGTCTATTATAATAGTTGTGATTTTTCCTTAAACTTACAAGTTGGTTAGGGAAAAACCTCTGTAGAGGAATGTTTTACATTCGGCAATTAGAGGTGTTTTGTCTGTCAAATTATTTTACAAGATGTGTTTTCTGGTTCAACAACTTTGCCTGATTCATCAGCATTACCAGTGGTCTTCAAGCGTGAGCTACAGAACCAAGAGTTTCAGGAGGGGGACAGTGTTACTCTACACTGTGAACTCTCAAAACCTAGAGTTCCAGTGGTGTGGAGGAAAGGAACACAGGTGATCTATTCTGGAGGGAAGTACCTCATCAAGCAAGTTGGGTCTACTGTTGAACTAAAAATCACTGATGTTAAACCTGAAGATGCTGGGGACTACTTTTGTGACTGTGGAGACAATGTCTCCACTGCCAACATAAAGGTTAATGGTAGGAGATTGTCAATTTTTTCATCAATATTCCATAATACGCATCACATTCCTTCAATGTTTGTTAAGTTTGGAGGTTTATTATGAGGCCAAAAAAAAGAAAACAAATTTTAACCTGTTAGTGTACATAAGTTCTCTTGTTTGGAACATGCATGTTGTCTTGCCCTAACTTGTCTGGAGAATCTGCAAGTACTCCTCATCTCTATATATGGAAGTCAGTCTATGGCATCTTATACCAATCTTTTATTTGGCAGCTCTTCCAGCCAATTTCACACAACACCTGAAGAACCAAACAGCTGTTGAGGGAGAGAGCATCATCTTCCAGTGTGAGCTCTCCAAACCGGATATTCCTATTGAGTGGTACAGGGGTGAAATTGGCCTTTGTCCTTGTGCCAAGTATGAATTCAAGCAAGATGGTCACCACTCCAAGCTGGTCATACATGACCTTGACCCTGAAGACTCGGGTGACTACATTTGTGACACTGGAGATCGGCAAAGCACTGCACATCTAGAAGTTAAGGGTAGGCTTAAATGGAACTCTCTTTCCAATCTTAATCCTGTATCTTTTGCAGACGTTTCCTCATCATTATGTCCTTGAAACACCTGTATAACATACTCACCAATTTACAGCACTACCAGCTCTTTTTAAAACGGCTCTGTACAATCTGGAAACTGAGGCTGAGGAAAACGCAGTTTTCAGAGGCGAACTTACCAAACCTGGAGCCAAAGTCACCTGGAGGAAAAACAATAATGTAATAGAAGCAAGCAGCAAATATCAGCTCAAGCAGGATGGTGCAGTTGCTATTCTTGTGATCTACAACGTGCAGGGAGAAGACTCTGGAGAGTACTCCTGTGAGACAGAACATGATCGGACATCTGCGAAACTCACTGTGAACGGTAGGGATAACCTGAAAAGACCCTCATCCCTCCTAACTTACCTCATGACCATCCTCTTTTGATCATCATGCATTCACACCATCCTCAGAACTATGTCATCTATGCTGTGTTGGTACAGAGGATTTGCTATGATACCCATCCCTTTTGTCTCTATCAAGGTCTGCTCTGAATTTTGTTGAAAAAAATTCATAGCTTTGATGTGTGTTTGCAAATAGCTATACATTGTAGATATTACAGTGATATTTGGCTAAAATGTATTTATTTTTTCAAAGAGTTGACTACTTTTGCATAC
Source organism: Chromobotia macracanthus (assembly GCA_036877525.1). Taxonomy (NCBI): domain Eukaryota; kingdom Metazoa; phylum Chordata; class Actinopteri; order Cypriniformes; family Botiidae; genus Chromobotia; species Chromobotia macracanthus. Next base: position 3,925,373 of record JAZGTH010000085.1, read on the forward strand.
ATTTGTCTTGAGGTTGCTTTTACACATTTAAACTGGTACATTTGGCATACTGTGTTGGACAGAACCTAAAATTGTGATCTTAACTGGTCTGAAGAGCTGCATTGTCAATGAAGGGGAGAATGTCCATTTTGAATGCCTTGTCTCTCATGACAATGCACCCATTGTTCAGTGGGCACTTCAAGATGTCCCACTTCAGAACAATGAGATGAATGAAGTCCGAACAGAGGGCAAAAGACACACACTCACACTAAGGAGTGTCACCCAGAAGGACTCGGGGACCGTGTCCTTCCATGTGGGTGCCCACACTTCTTTCGCTTCTCTTACAGTCAAAGGTAAAATTAAACAACTATACTCTATATGTAACCATCACAGTATTGCATTTGAATTTCAACCCCATGCACTGTTTTAGTGTTTCTTTTACTTCATTTAAATTTCAACATGTACATATTTCACACATGTATTAGATTTTGGATTTCTCTTTTTATAATGTATTCTCCTAATACATTATACATTTCAAAAGATTTTAAACTGTAGTTCATTTTGATAAATCCAGTGATGTTTCGCAGTCCATTAGCTATGTCCTGTACTACACTAGGTGGCACTGAGCACTTCTTTTTTTATGTGACTACCCTATAAAAACTGCATTCTTACCACATTACCACAGCACATTTCTGTCCATGCATGTATATTATATCTTGCCTGCACCTGTCAATTATCGCTCTTATCAGCATGACTTTTTAGTAACTGAGCTTGATTTGTTTGCATACTTAATTTATGTGTGAATGAGAGCCAAATGGCTGTCTGTTTTTTAAGAAAAGGTTCACTGTTCTCATGTTTTGTCATGAATAAGTAAATTATACCTGATGTACAGCCAAAAGTTAACACCTTTGTAAATTCTGATTCTAACATTCCAAGGCTACATGGGTAGGCCTTGTCCCTATGATTAGAAATAGCAAAGAAAGTTTTGTTTTTGTTTAACCCCTTATGATTTTGTAATATGCAGGTTTGGGGTGTTGCATATGTCCCAGAATATGTACTATAGTCTGTTTTTTACTGTTTTGCCAGCAATCCCCGTGCTATCATTTGTTAAGGACTTGTCAAGCCAAGAAGTCACAGAAGGAGACACTGCCTCACTATGTTGTGAGACCTCAATCCCTGATGCAAACGTGACCTGGAAGAAGGAAACACGGGTTCTATCTGGCGGACAGAAATATTCCATCAAGAGGGAAGGTACAATTCAAACCTTGGTGATCCATAAGTTATCAGCAGAAGATGGTGGAGAGTACATATGTGAAGCAGGAGAAAAACAAAGCAAAGCCACATTGACTGTCAAAGGTAACAAGCTTAATCTTTCTTTAGACATAGGCTTCTCAGTCTTGATGTATTTTGATGATGTTTGCCCATTTCACTTTGTTCCCTTATAGAGGCAAAAGTATGTAGTGTTTCAACAGTTCTGTTTATTCCAAATCATGAATACCTTTTTTATGTAGTTTCTTTGTTTGGCACAATTCAAGTGTTCAGATTTTACTGTTAAGTGGACATCAAAGTAAACATCAATGTGTAATAATGATGATGCCTTCCATTCTGGGAATAAACAGTGTAATGTCACTATAAAAATCCAAAGAAACTGCCTGGAAGATTAGTACATCCTCTCACATTTGACAGGTAGTTCATGTCGGGTAGATCAGTAGTAGTCAGTCATGGGATGTTTATCTCATTCGACCTTTGTGAAATATAGTAATCTGATAGTTCCTTTCACCGCCTCCCTTCCATCCATTTCCAGAACATGTAAAAATCACAAGAGAATTAAAGGATGTGACTGTGATATCGGGCGAGGACGCTGTCTTCCAGTGTACAGTGTCCCATTCAGGGATTACCAATGTCGAGTGGTGGCTCGGCTCCAACCACCTTCAAAACAATGACTTGAATCAAATCAGCTGCCAAGGGAGGGAACACAGCCTAGTGTTGAAAATGGTCACACCAGATGATTCAGGCGATGTAGCTTTTGTGGTTGGTCAAGAGAAGAGCGTTGCCTACTTGTTGGTGCAGGAGAAACCCAAAGGTAAAAAACACATGGTGGCAATCATCATTAGGTTCTGTAGTAGCTGCACTCATTTTGCGCAATAGTAGCAAGGCTTCTAACTGCTTTAATTTCACTTGCTTTGGCCATTTTCCAGCTGCGCTGCAGATTCTTGTTTTCTGTGGATAATATTTATTTTTTAGGGACAATGCATTTGTTGATTCTTATTACATTTTGTTCCAGAATTTGTTAAGATCTCCATCCTTCTCCTTTTTCTCTCAATTGTTAATTGAGTTGACCATAGGTTTTCATAAAATGTGCCTCTCAATCAGTAGGTTCAGGTTTTCAGGTTTTCTCTCAAGTACAGTAAAACTCTATTACCATCAGTAAGTACCATAAGTACCATCGTGGCTAAGCAAACTGTTAACTGGCTTTAAGTGTCTAAGTTTCAGAGTCTTCAGGCAAACAGTATGATGTGACAGCACTTGGGTTTGGGTTTCTCCTGTCCATAGTTGTATTCTTAGAAAAGCTTCTGGACATAAGTGCCAAAGAGGGTCAAACAGTCACACTGTCCTGCATGACTTCCGACCCTGAGGCCTCTGTCACCTGGTACAGAGATGAGGAGGTGATAAAGGCAGGGGGCAGGTATCTGGTTTACAAGGACAGAGCTGTCCATCAACTCCGCATCCTTAGGTTGGAGGAAGGGGATGCAGGGCTGTATACTTGCAAAACCAAAGATGCAGAAAGCTGCTCCACCCTTACTGTAAAAGGTAAATGGGTTTGTAGGCCAAAATGTTGTATCAACATTTTGAATGCCTGATAATAAAAAGAATGCAAATGGGTTCTAAGAAGACCCCACTTTGTAAATGCCTATTCTATTATGGAACGAAGATTTTTTGATACCTTCACAGCCCAGCTTTACACAGCCCAACCTTTAAATTTGGACACTTACATTACATAATCTTTTTTCTTATCCATTATTAGGACAGCCTGCATTCTTCTGCAAGGAATTAGAAAACCAGAAGGCAATAGAGGGAGATAGCATATCCTTGCGCTGTGAGCTCTCTAAGCCGGGTGTAAGAGTAGAATGGAGAAAGGGTGGAGTGGTGCTCCATCCCAGTAGGAAATATGAGATGAAACAGGAAGGATGTGTACTGGAGCTCCATATCCATGATCTGGAACCAGAGGACAATGGCTACTACACATGTGATGCTGGAGACCAGTTGACCACAGCATCAGTCACAGTCCAAGGTATCAAATATCAATTCTAAATTAGCTTCTATTTTATATCTAAGTTATAAACTGCCTCTTTAGTTGTAAAACAGATGGGACTATCCAAAATGAGTTTGGAGTTGTTTTAAACAATTTAGTAACTTTAGTAACCCTGGTGATCTAAGGATTTCTATGTCTGGTCTCCGCAGAGACTGAGGTCCTCGTAGTGTCGAGTATAAAGAATACAGATGTGTTTGTGGGCGAACAGGCAGTTTTCTCCTGCCAACTCTCTCGCCGTGCAAAAGGCAGAGTTCAATGGTGGCTAGATGGCACTCGTTTGGAGAACAGTACCTTCAGTGAGATAAGTGTAGGTGAAGACCATGTCCACACCCTCATCCTAAGGAACCTTTCTCCCAATGACTCAGGAACAGTCCTGTTCAAAACAGGCGCCCTGACATCTTCTGCCAAGCTGTTAGTAAAAGGTACCAGATGGAGTGCAGGGGCAGGTTGGGACTAAAACACTTCTGCTAAAGGCTCTGCAAAACTGAGATCTACATGTTTAAAATTTCTGAATATCCTTGGACTAACATTGCGTCCATAAATTTCTGAAATTAACTAAGACACTAACTTGCACTAATCCAGTCTTGCAAAGTGTCTAGCAAAGACTGTACCCTGAAGAAACAGTAGCTTAGCTTTTAGCCACAATAAATAATGCAATAGTGATTTTTTTTTATTTTCTCTCCAGTTCTTGGATCCTCCCCAAATTTTTGTAGCAGCTAAAATCCTTTATTATTAGATTGTCATTGCACAAAGGAAAAAAATATTTTGGGTACATCTGTCTAGTTTTACAACTTACATGCTTGTGATATGACTTGAACCTGGCTGGCAAGGTAAAATTGCTGCTAGTTACAGTGTACAGGAAGCCACTGACAATAAAAATATATTTTAATGGAAACTCATGGATGCATGTAGTTCATGTGTCATTCAGTGCTTACCTGAACCAGTCAACAGATGGCTGCAAAATAATGCCTTTCTAATGTTGTACTAATTTGGGAATTGAATTACTTAATTAGTACACTGATACTGGGCTTTTACATGGACATGATAACCTAATAAAAAATGACAGCATACTGTGGCTAACATTTTATTGATCATACTAAAACATTTAGTCCAAGTGTCTGTGCACCAAAGTTTCAGCTTTACAGTTTGACTTGATATTGCAACTAAGCTTCTGTTGGTTGTATTTGACCATGTCCTTGGTCAGTTTGGAGTAGAGAAGCTAAAGAAAGATACACTTACCACACTTCATATCTGACAAATACATTGTGAAAGATGATGAGGTTATAAATGATAATAAAAAGATGATGAGGTGCTTCAAACACAATTTCTGCTTTGAACTAAATTTCTGCTTTGCAAATGACATGCAAGCCTAGTGGTTTACTTAAAGTAGACTCAATGAATAAAAGAGGTTTGAGGTAAAGAACTCTACTCCAAAATGCACTGGGGTCTTTGGGTGAACCCAATATTTCTTATCCACACCACCCATCCTGTATAGATCCCAATGTGGAGGTGGTCAGTGCCATGGAGGACCAATATGTAGCAGAGAACCAGCCTGCAGAGTTCATCTGTCAGTACTCCCGGCCAGTCAAGGCTGTATGGAAGCGAAATGGCATACCTGTGCAAGCAGATGGTCACAGGGTAATAGTGGAACAGGACTGGACTGTTGCGCGGTTGTACATTAGCTGTGTGGAACCCCAGGATGGGGGGATTTACTCCTGTGAGGCAGAAGGGACTTCTGTTGTGGCACAACTAAGGGTGCAAGGTGAGCACACCTGTAGCCAAAAAGAAAATCTGTATGTCATTCATAAATTAACTTTAGAAACCTAAGAACCTGAAACATAAATGTCAGTATAGTGCAGACATACTGTATCATACTGTATCATCAAGTCAGATAATAAGAAAAAGGATGCAAGCTGTCAGCTCTGATGAGGGCTTATCACTATGTTAATGACTGCATAAATGACATATTGTCATTTGCAGGCCACTGTAAAGTGACATTCTGAGGTATCCACAAGTAGAATTTTTTTATTGTATGCATGTTGGCTTGTATTAAGCTGGCTATGCAATAAACAAGTGCTTTTAGTGCTACACTTGCTTTCTATGCTACTTATTGCTTTGTGATGTATGCTAGTGAAATTGACGTTGCATGTAATAAAGCTACTCTTTTAGAGAGAGTTGTTGTCGTTGTACACTGCCCTGGAAAGACTACAGTGGCTTGTCTAATGTCTCTAAAGCCAGTATCATTCTCAGAGCTCTCTTTCTCTATTTCTTGCAGGCAAATCTATTGACATTGTCCAAGAACTGAGTAACGTGGAGTCCATTAACGGCGGGGAAGCACTTTTTGAATGCGCCTTGTCTCGCCCTGAAAGCAAAGACTGCCGGTGGCTAATCAATGACAGGCCTCTGAAGGAGTCTGCAAATGTGGAGATAGTTTCCTTCGAGAATGGTCGACGCCACCTTCTGCTTTTAAAAGACTTGCATCCTTGTGAAAACACAAGGGTTACATTCCAAGCTGGCATGGCATCAACTACTGCCCTTTTGACTGTCAAAGGTGTGGTATCAGTAAATAAGTTGTTTTTAGCAGATGTGTTGGCACATTGTGTTTTATGAAAGAAAATAGTCATCCAAAGTTGATCCATTGTCAAGCCAGTTGTCTAAACAACCATGAATTCATTTATTATTTGAATTTATTTACAATGCAATTTATATTCACTAGATGTTTCAGCTTTATTTCTTTACATTACATTTACTTGCCATGTTATGAACGTATTTTATTTAGCCTGGCAACTTGAGGTGGTGAAGCCTTTGGAGGATAAGACTGCCATTGCAGGAGAGCAAGTGGAGTTTACTTGTGTTCTGAATGAAGCTGTGTCAGAGAGTGAAGTGACTTGGTATGCTAACAGTGTTGAACTTAAACCTGATGAGAACTGGACCATGCGAGTCAGGGGATGTTCATACAGCCTCATCTTGAAGAAAGCAAAGGCTCAGCCCACACAGGAAATCACTTTTGCAGCTCAAGATGCCATATCAATGGCCAAACTCACCACAATTAGTAAGTCCTTTTGTGCCATTAAAAAAAACCACGAAAGTTTCCTACATTTTGTTTTTCATTGTCTGATTTTCTTCATTTTTATTACTATTTTTTTAGCTGTGCCAGATCCCCCTGAAGACCCAGAGTTGGTCAGTAAAGGCCCAACTTTTGTCACTCTTTCTTGGTTCACACCTCTCCATGATGGGGGAAGCCCAATCCTGGGTTACCGTGTGGAGATGCGTCTTGTGGACAGTGTCCTCTGGCTGCCCTGCCATACAGAACCAGTGTGCAACACTGAATTTCTGGTTGAGAACCTCATTCCTGGGGCAGGTTACAGGTTCCGTGTAGCAGCCATTAATCGTGCTGGAATTGGAGAACCTGTCCAGTTGCCTCAAACCATAACCCTCGGTAAGTTGATGCTATTTAGGATCAAATGTTTGTCATTTTTATTAAAAGCAACCTGGAATTACAATGTTGTGTGCCCATGTTAACCAACTGCTTTATGTAAAGCAATATGCAATTAGCAGTTTGCTTTAATTTTAATTTAGAAAAGCACTAATCAACTACCCTAAGCAGGTGTCAATTGTATTAGTAGTGTTTATTAATATATGAAAGACACCTCTCTGTTCAGCTTGAATTTTTGCTGTTTCTTTAACTGTTCTTTACATGGACCTTTGGTCTTCAGATGCACCAGTGACAATGGCCAAAACGCTAAGCAACTCTGAGCTTCAAAAAGGAAAAATGATTCGTTTGGAGTGTGAACTTTCTGCAGACAACAAACCTGTCACATGGCTCAAAGACAACAGAGAGATAGAGGTTGGAGTGAAGTACCAAGTAGTTACAGAAGGCAAGAGCCAAGTTTTGCTCATCAAGGATTTTCAGTCTACGGACCAGGGTGTCTATTCTTGTGTGGCATCAGAGGAGGCAAAGACCTCGCTCAGCCTAAACCTTGAAGGTACTTTACTTCATTATTGTGTTTAAGTAATCATTTGCAAGTCATGACATGAATATTTTCTAATTTTTGACTTTCATGATTACAGTGTCTAGATAGATTTGTGTTAATGTTATAATTTCCAGTCAATTTCCTATTTTTATTAACTTATTTTAAAAAAGCTGGTCATTTTATTTCTTTTTCATCACTAACTGCTGTTGTGCTTACAATTTTTTGGACATTCAGATTTACTCGGGTAAATTATTTTTTAACAGTGCTTCTGTTTTAATACTTGGTTGTCAAAGTCACATTACAGACAATATTTAATTCAATTCAGAGTGATGCATGTTACTATTGAGACATATTTAACTATTAAAATGCAATGTGGCATTAAAACTTGTTTATTTTGCCATGGTAAAAATGCAGCTTGTATTTGGACCTACTAAAGTTAGAGTGATGCATAGGTGTTTTCCTGTTTACAGGAGACGGCATAACACCTTCTCAAGATGTGGGTAGCCAGCCCAAACTGCCTCCTGAAGCTGCCTCTGAGGGAGATTTACATGCTCTGTGGGAGGCAGTGGCGAAGAAAAGAAGAATGAGTCGAGAACCCACATTAGATTCTATATCAGAGTTGCCAGAAGAAGATGGAAAAGAAAAGGGACGAAGCACAGAGGGTAAAATGCCTGAGAAGGAAGTAAAAGAAAAGAACAGACCTGTTGAAGCAACTCCCAAAATCACAAAAGAGCCTAATCTCTACACCAGTTCTGATGAAGAATCTCTCAGTGGGACAACAAGCCTGGTGTCTTATCTTAAGAAAAGCAGCAAGTCCTCATTGACTGTGGAAAGTTCTGCTGAGACTGTTGCCTCCAAGAAACTGTATGAGCACTTCCAGATGACTGAGCAGTCAATTACACAGACAGATGTGGAGCCCCTCATGGAGGCTAATAAAGGAGACGAGTTGCAGGAGGCCGCTGTCAAGATTCAGGCAGCCTTTAAAGGTTATAAGGCAAGGAGAGACATGCGACCAGTCTTCAAAGAAGTCTTTAAGGATCAGACCAAAGAGCCCAATGGGACAATTCATCTAGAGTGCATTGTGGAAGGAAAGCCAGATAAAGTTCACTGGCTCAAAGATGGTGAACCCTTAACAGATGGCAAGCACTACCATATAGACATCTATAATGATGGCACCTGCTCGCTAGTAGTCACAGCTGCCACTACCAAAGACACAGGTGTCTATACTTGTGAAGTCACCAATAAGTTTGGAGTTACAACTCATAGTGGAAAAGTCACCATAGGGTCACTGAGAGAGTCTTCTGGGAGACGACCACTTACTCTGGGCTACAGTGCTGACAGTGAAGCAGAGAGCTCCTCTGGGAGTGAGATGGATGAGTCTTTACGACAGGCGAGTAAACGATTACGTCGACTTCTGCGTACTCGCCTTCCTCCAGATGTTGAGGAGGAACCCTTTGTGAGTGCTGACGAAGGAGACTTACCACCACCAAATCTACAGTCGTACCGTGAAGATGACCAGTATATCTACATTCGCTTTGATAACCGCAGTGAAGCTCAAGTGGCTTCACAGCGCTTTCAGGAAATGTTTACTCATCAAGGAGTGCCCATTGAAACTGCTATTATAGAAGCAGGCGTTAAGGTAGAGCTGCGAATCACAAAGATGGGCTTCTCCCAAGACGGCTCTCAAACCCCAACTCAGGAAAGGCCAATGCCTGCTTTCATGACAGGAACCCTTGGTACGACAACTCTTACACTTCTATTTGGTTTTACTATTTATGTTACTGCTGATATTTTTGATTCTTTATAAATCTGCATGAACGAAAGCTTGTTTATGTTTGTCATGATAGGGCAGCATCTGTAGTGTTTTTGATATTTACAGGTTTTGTCATGGACCCTACAGCTAGTGCATATCATGTTTTTGCCTGCTTCTGCATTCCTACTCAAAAATATTGCCATGTTCTGTTCTTTTGGTTTTGTTTGCCCTCTCCTATTTATCTTAATAACCTACCAAACTCCCAGCGGTCCCTGTCTTCCTGACGGAGCTCCGTAGCCAGGATGTTCCTGATGGATTTCCAGTCAGTTTTGATTGTGTGATTACTGGCAATCCCTCTCCCACTGTGCGATGGTTCAAAGATGGAAAGCTTTTGGAGGAGAATGACCACTACATGATCAATGAAGATTTGGAGGGCCGCCACCAGCTGATCATCACAGCTGTGCTCCCCACAGACATGGGAGTGTACCGATGCATGGCTGAAAATGACAGTGGCATCGCCTCCAGCAGGGCTGAGCTGAGGGTGGACAGTGAGTTCACTGTTAAAAGAAAGTGTCTTTTAGCAATAAAAAAATGCCACTGAGCTTCAAACATAGATGATAAAGCAATGTAATTCGAAATTTGTGTTAACTAACACTTTCTTTTACCAGTGCTACAAACAGTAAGAATGTGTCAGCATGTGCATTTAAAGAGTGATGCTTTATCATCGCTTTACAAAATTCTTTTTTGTTAGATCTAGCAAAAATATATTTGCATTTTCAACACACTTTACGTAGATGGATTATTGATATATTTTTATTCATAACACTAGGCAGAAGTTCTCACAATTGTTTGCACCTGTGTTTTCAGTTAGTCAAGTTGGTCAGACATTTAAGATCAAATTTAAAATCATTTCAGTTTGTTAAATATTGATTCAAGCTTGCATATCTTTCTAGTGTCATGCAGCTCAGACTATGACACTGCAGCTGATGCTACAGAGACATCGTCCTATGTCAGTGCTAAAGGCTATGTGTCTAGGTAAGATTTTATTTCATATTTCTGTTCTTATTCTGCCCTGGTTCATATGATGCAAGTCAAGTTTATTTGAACACATTGTAAAACATTTTGAAGCAGCTTTGCAGACAGTTTTACTGTATATAGAGTTAATATAGTTATACAGTTTTCATTGAGCAGCTGGATGAGTATTCCATATCTAGCAATTCAACTTCTGTGTTTGTCAAACAATACCAACCCTTAATGTAACACTGATAAGTGTAATAAAATAAATGTTTCTGCTGTTTTTGATTAACTAGCTCAGAGCACAGGGACACAGAGGCCTTTGAGTCAGTGGCAGAGGACGAGCAGCTTCCTCAGGTTGTGGATGAGTTACATGACCTGTTCCTGAGCCCTGGAGCGCCTATTGCCAAGATGAGCGTTAAGGTCAAAGGTCAGTATTGTTTTCTTTACGGATGCTATTTCTTTTTTATTTCAGATTCTATTTATTGATGTAGAATACATTAATAAACATTACTACAACAGAATAAAGATTTCATAACTTGTAGTGTCCCTGAAACGACTTTATTTAACCGCTGCTTAGCTTTGGGAAGTAAATCAATTGAAGCACTTAAAACACGTTTACCATAGAAATGAGTCATGTTAAGGAGGTATATAGGTTGACTTTTCATCTTAAACTTCTGCAGGATTTCCCACACCAAGGGTTTACTGGTTTAAAGATGGCACCCCACTTCAAGCGTCCAGTAGAATTTTATTGTCGACCAAGCGAGACCAGCATAGTCTTGAGATTCTGGATGTGAAACGTGAGGACAGCGGAGAGTACTCAGCGTTCATTAGCAACATTGCTGGCTCCGCCTACTCTTCTGCACGACTGAATGTACTGGGTAAATGTGACTTGTATGCTTCAGACCTTTAATATGCTAGCATTAGTCTTTTGTATGTATGTTTGTGATCGGTATTCCAGGAAATGACAAACAGTTAACGTTATTTTAATTATATTAAAATAAATATAATTAAAATTATATTTATCAGTCATAGTTATAGTAAAACATCAAATCAATTTTTCTGTTTTATTGTAAGCTTGATTGTAATATATTTATTTTCTATGTCAATAACACTACCTAAAATGTATTTCTGTTTGTTTGTTTATTTATTTATTTTCAATAGGTCCTGGAGAGCGTCCAGCGCCTGAACAGGGAAGAATAAAAGGTAAACACCTATATTACATCACATATTCTTGCATACATCATATGCAATTATGAAATTTTGCATTCATGTGCGAACTGATGCAAATGCAACGTTAAGGTTTCATTTGTGTTGAATTCATTATACGACTCAAAACTGTTTTGTTTTCAAACTGTTTTGTTATTAAACTACCTTATTGATATGAAAGATTACGCATCCTTTGGAATACCAATTGTATTCTGCCCCTAACAGATTCAAAGGTGCCACTAGTGCCACCACGCTTCCTAGAAAGGTTTAGCAACAAGAAGGTTAAACAAGGATCCAGTATAACGCTGTCAGTCAAAGTGGAAGGTACTACGTCAAAACACAATGTTCAAATAGCCTACCTATATGTGTGTGTATATATATATATAATACCCATTAATACCCAGCATTAAGCATGTTAAGGTTTGTATTACATTTACGCGTTCCAAAGGTTCCCCAACCCCCTCTGTGAACTGGTTAAAGGAGGTGTCGGTAAAGGATGTTCTGTGGATTAAGGCAGACACACCAGGTTACAAAGTGGCCAGTTCTGGCAGTCAGCATAGTCTAATCCTCATGGAAGTGGGAAAGGAACACAGCGGCATGTACACCTGTATTGCCACCAACCGTGCTGGGCAGTCAGTCAACACAGCCCGACTGGATGTGGAGTCTGGTCAGAAACTCATGGTTGAATTACAGAACATTAAGGAACATAGAGGATAACATGTCTTTTTATTAATAGTATCTTTATTTTAATGAACTATTCTTACAAATATATGAAAATATACAGTTTTTATAGTGTGACATCAAAAATTCGGACAATGCATAAACATAAAAACAATTAAGTATAAGTAGTATATAAATACTTGGTGCCACTGTATATAAAATATTAATATAAAATGATGTATGTTTATATGTACATTGTTTTTATTTACTCTTGTAATTTTACTACAAATAACCAGATCTCCCTTTTGCAAATTTTTATCCTGCCTATACTTTTCTCTCCAACAGCACCAGAACAAAAGAGCAAAGTAGGACCAGAGTAAGTTTAGACATAAAAGTTTACAACTGTAAATTTATATCATTTAATTTATATAAACATTCTAAAGTTTTGCAGTTTCATATTTTAGGTGACCAACAATGTCATAGATTACTTGGATATAAAGAAATATTAAGAAGTTATAATATATTTGTTTCCAGGGTTCTTGGCATTACTATAAGCCCACCTGAGGAAGAGGGCAAAGGTGAATATTTGATCCACTTCATATTTTTATATATTTTTCTGTGTTTTTATCAGAGTGACTATGTCATTAGGTATTTATGTAGTAATTTGCAGCAGTACAAATGAGTATTGTGGTAACATCTCAGGAGAGATCAAACTACCTTACTTGGGTGAAGTGGGAACAGAGGAATTTTTACAAAAGCTCACAACCCAAATTACGGAGATGGTATCTGCCAAGATGACTCAAGGTAAGAGAAGTCGCTATCAGCAAATAATAGTGAGCTAAACATTTTTGTTAAATTGCACTGCCACAGTATTGCACTGAATTACAAATGTGTAAGTATAAATATTGCCTATTACTTTAAAATGTGTGCTTTTTACTGTTATTTGTATGTCCAGTTGCTGACATATTAATATGTTTATCTTTTTAATGTAGTCTGTCTTTACAGATGTGTTCTAATATTCACTCAAAACAGTCTGTGCTTTGATTTTGAGTGAGCTTTGTGTGTCCAGATACTTTAATATATGTCACAGGGTGTACTGAGTACTGAAATGGAGTTACACCTGTCTCAAACCCACTTTAAAATGCTTAATTATACCCTACAGTCTTTCCTTTTTCAGTAAAATTTTACTGGACTTTTGTCTTGTAAAAAATACCACCTCTTTCTGGCTTTCGTAACTACTTCTCAATTCACTGACTCCATTCTTTTGTCTGTCCATCAAACTATCCCTCCCTCCATTCTCTTCTCCCTCCATTCACTCACATTCTCACTGAAGCATTGATTTATTCAGACAGCTCACAGAACCATCAAGTGCTCCAGTGGATGAAATCTTGGCCCAAAGTAACCAGTATGTATCTGCAGAACCGCCGGCGTAACACAACAGAACCATGACTTTTTTTCTGTAAGGTTATGCAGTCAATTTACTATTAAAAGCATTGTATAAAATCCAAAATGCATTGGGTATGGCCCTATGGTAATAAAAGTCATGGTTCTATAAAACCAGGGCCTTTTGTCCCAGTTCAGAATAAACTTCTTTGGGAAATGCAGTCATCTCATTTTTTTTACACAAAGCAGTAGGCCATTAAACACTCTCAAGGTGTCTCTGTTTCAGTATACACAGAAAGAAAAGGGTTAAACGCTTGCTGCTATATACATTAAGAAGTATGGAGTTGCATGAGCAATACATTAGTGTTTGTGTGGACACAACTGTGTTGTTGCCAATGGTTGTATTATGGGGACAGCATAAAAGCCCAGTGCATGCTAAATCACAACCAAAATGATGAACTTATTAGTAATTATATCCAAATTTAATGAGATCTTACAGATGGCAAAGTCAATATTGTTCTATGGGCATTTTTCATCACTTTTGTAGATAGCATCAGGCTTTATTCCTAAGAAACGTGTAAAAATCTCTCGTTTCACTTTGCAAACCACCAACTCTGTATCTTAAAGACATCCAGTCACACGATAATTGCATACAGATGCACAAATATTGCACTTTTCATTCGTTAAAAGAGGCATTTTATCCTCGAATATGAGAGAAATGTAAACACGTAGAATAAAACGAGAAAGACTGAACTGCTGCTTACCTTCTCCTGTGGAGATGGATCTGCATGATGTCGCGAAATTTATCATCAAATTTATGAGGAAAAAAGTCCTTTTTCCTCATAAATTCTTCCAGCAGTCACCCTTTAGCGATATTATTACCATAAATACACATTAAGACCGTATTTCGTCTTATATTGAGGGTCCCTTTATGCGTGTCAATAACGGAGGCTGCTGACGCCTGAACCGTCCGTTCGCGCCAATTATAAAAAAAGCGCCAAAATGTGACGATATATAAACACGATTAATGTGTGACATTTAATTTGTCGATAAATGATAATGATAAAACAGGCACATTTCACTTGTAATATTAATTCAGTTTTAATATAGGATGTTGTATAATTGTATGTAATATTTATATCATATCATATATAAACACTGACACCCGTGATATCAATAATGATAAAACAGGCACATTTCACTTTTAATATTAATTCAGTTTTAATATAGGATGTTGTATAATTGTATATAATATTTATATCATATCATATATAAACACTAACACCGTATATCAATAATGATAAAACAGGCACATTTCACTTTTAATATTAATTCAGTTTTAATATAGGATGTTGTATAATTGTATATAATATTTATATCATATCATATATAAACACTGACACCCGTGATATCAATAATATAAAACAGCATTTCACTTTTAATATTAATTCAGTTTTAATATAGATGTTGTATAATTGTATATAATATTTATATCATATCATATATAAACACTACACCCGTGATATCAATAATGTATTTTTTAATATTATTCAGTTTTAATTAGGATGTTGTATAATTTATAATATTTATATCATATCATATATAAACACTGACACCCGTGATATCAATAATGATAAAACAGCCACATTTCACTTTTAATATTAATTCAGTTTTAATATAGGATGTTGTATAATTGTATATAATATTTATATCATATTTTAACCCTGCCCCCCCCCCCTTTCTCCCGTGTATCAATAATGATAAAACAGGCTTTTTTCAGTTTAATATAGGATGTTGTATAATTGTATATAATATTTATATCATTCATATATCACTGACACCCGTGATATCAATAATGATAAAACAGGCACATTTCACTTTTAATATTAATTCAGTTTTAATATAGGATGTTGTATAATTGTATATAATATTTATATCATATCATATATAAACACTGACACCCGTGATATCATTAAACAGGCACATTTCACTTTTAATATTAATTCAGTTTTAATATAGGATGTTGTATAATTGTATATAATATTTATATCATATCATATATAAACACTGACACCCGTGATATCAATAATGATAAAACAGGCACATTTCACTTTTAATATTAATTCAGTTTTAATATAGGATGTTGTATAATTGTATATAATATTTATATCATATCATATATAAACACTGACCCCGTGATATCAATAATGATAAAACAGGCACATTTCACTTTTAATATTAATTCAGTTTTAATATAGGATGTTGTATAATTGTATATAATATTTATATCATATCATATATAAAACTGACACCCGTGATATCAATAATTAAACAGGCACATTTCACTTTTAATATTAATTCATTTTAATATAGGATGTTGTATAATTGTTATAATATTTATATCATATCATATATAAACACTGACCCCGTATATCAATAATGATAAAACAGGCACATTTCACTTTTAATATTAATTCAGTTTTAATATAGGATGTTGTATAATTGTATATAATATTTATATCATATCATATATAAACACTGACACCGGTGATATCAATAATGATAAAAAGCACATTTCATTTATTTAATTCATTTTAATATAGGATGTTGTATAATTGTATATAATATTTATATCATATCATATATAAACACTGACACCCGTGATATCAATAATGATAAAACAGCACATTTCTAAACTTTTAATATTAATTCAGTTTTAATATAGGATGTTGTATAATTGTTATAATATTTATATATATATTTTGGTTTATTTTTTATGTATATAATATTTATATCATATCATATATAAACCGACACCCGTGATATCAATAATGATAAAACAGGCACATTTCACTTTTAATATTAATTCAGTTTTAATATAGGATGTTGTATAATTGTATATAATATTTATATCATATCATATATAAACACTGACACCCGTGATATCAATAATGATAAAACAGGCACATTTCACTTTTAATATTAATTCAGTTTTAATATAGGATGTTGTATAATTGTATATAATATTTATATCATATCATATATAAACACTGACACCCGTGATATCAATAATGATAAAACAGGCACATTTCACTTTTAATATTAATTCAGTTTTAATATAGGATTTGTATAATTGTTTATAATATTTATATCATATCATATATAAACACCCCTGATATCAATAATGATATAATAATGATAAAAAGCCTTTTTAATATTAATTCAGTTTTAATATAGGATGTTGTATAATTGTTTATAATATTTATATCATATCATATATAACAAATAAACATCACTGATATCAATAATGATAAAACAGGCACATTTCACTTTTAATATTAATTCAGTTTTAATATAGGATGTTGTATAATTGTATATAATATTTATATCATATCATATATAAACACTGACACCCGTGATATCAATAATGATAAAACAGGCACATTTCACTTGTAATATTAATTCAGTTTTAATATAGGATGTTGTATAATTGTTTATAATATTTATATCATATCATATATAAACACTGACACCCGTGATATCAATAATGATAAAACAGGCACATTTCACTTTTAATATTAATTCAGTTTTAATATAGGATGTTGTATAATTGTATATAATATTTATATCATATCATATATAAACACTGACACCCGTGATATCAATAATGATATTGTCAATAATGATGATATTTAATAATAATTCAGTTTTAATATAGGATGTTGTATAATTGTATATAATATTTATATCATATCATATATTTTGGCCATTCAAAGACTATTCAAGAGATTGACCAAAATGGCAAATACGTTATGTTAAAATATGATTATTTTTAATATTCATATAATATTAAAGAATATCTAATATATTTAATGCTTTAAGATTATAGCCTTTATCCATTTCGCCTAACAAATGGTGTTTTTATCTATTTATAACCAGATTATTAAATTACATAATGAAAAGGTATCAGTTCATTTAATATTAGAATCTGAGTGTGGTTGCCATCTCATGCTGATGAGTAAACCCATGCTGTCAGAACTGATACTTGCACATTATTGTGTGTTGTCTGGTTAACACCTGATCTCTGTCTTTCTCTTTCCTTTTGTTTCAAGCTTCATTACGTGTCCCAGGAGCCGACAGTGATGATGAAACCAAAACGCCTTCCGCATCTCCATACCACGGCCGCTCACGTCCACCCTCTCTAATAGCAGACTCATCCTCTGAGTCTGATGAAGGAGATGCCAGAGGAGAGGTCATTTATATATATATATATATATATATATTCTATAACCTGAATAAATATTTATTAATTTTTATTCATTTATAACTTATTCTATTCTGTTCATACTGTGTTCAGAATAAGTGCTGTTCTTTCCTTCTAAATGGATGTTGGTTCTTGTACTTATTCAGATGTTTGATATCTATGTGGTGACTGCTGACTACAACCCTATGGGTGTCAGTAAAGAGTCCATTGCTCTGAAGGAGGGCCAGTATGTGGAAGTTTTGGACTCTGCTCATCCACTTAAATGGCTGGTTCGCACCAAACCTACCAAATCCACCCCGTCTCGGCAGGGATGGGTCTCACCTGCATACCTCGACAAGAGGCTAAAGGTTGGTGAACCAATGTGGCTCCATTGATGTTTTGTTGTACAATGCAATAATATTGATTCAAGTGCCTGAATATTTTTGTTGAGCGACTGTATGTCTTATGAGTATTCTTTCTAATTATGGACTTTTGTGTTGTAGCTATCTGCAGAAACATCAGACCTTCCAGAAACCACCAGAGAGGAAGTCACTGAAACAGAATACAAGAAGAAGCTGTGGTAAATTTAGATAAATGCCAAGAAAGTCACTAATCTGACAGGACGTAGCTTTACTAATCACATTTATTTATTATGGTACTATAGGCCGTCTAATATATCACACTATCCAGATAAACCATATATGATTAAATAATAACAGTTCACTATAATAGAAATTCACATATGCTGCCTCTGTTTCACTTGTCTTTAGTCAACTTGTTCAGGAGCTGATCAGCACAGAGTCTGAGTTTCTGAAGGAGGTCGAGTTCCTCACGTCACACCATCTGAAGCATGTTGGGGAGGAGAGCACACCAGCTCATATCTCCAGCCACAAGGAAACTATCTTCCGTAACATAAGTGATTTGAAAGATTTCCACAGCAGGTATGGACAGACAGATAGGCAGACTGATAGATGGATGGATAGAAAACATATAAGTATTACAATACGTGATAGCCTATGACCTATTTATATGTATTGTCATGTATATATATTTATACGACAATATAAAGAGTGCGGTTTGCTTTCCAGCTCTTTGTTGCCTGGACTGGGAGCATGCATTACAGATGATGACGTCGCTATGCATTTCCTGAAAAATTCTGAAGGTTTTGAGAAATATCTGCAGTACATCACTGGACAGACCCAAGCTGAGGATGCTATCAGTGAGAAGGAGGTCCACCAATACTTTAAGGTGGGTCCCAATATTGATAAAAAATTCTTGAAAATGTTGGATTTCTGACAGCTACAATGAGGCTTTAAGAAAACTGCATTAGAAATTAAAGTGACATTTCTTCTCTGGTGATTCTGTTTCTCTGTTGTTTTGTCTGTAAACTGAAAGAAACATCTGTTACAGATTGTAACATGATTTATGATGTTTTTCATTAGGATTATACAGTCTCACAGCTGGCAGATGTTGACCCCTCAGAGGGTCCTGTGCTGAGCATTAATGCCTACCTTCAGAGACCTCTGGAGAGAATTCAGAAATACAGAGCTTTGTTGAAGGTACAGAACAACTGAATAACACTCTAGTTTCACTCATATTGCTTTTGCAAGGTTTGTTTATAATTCACTGTCTTTTATTTACATTTATACTTTCACTTACAACCATCTGCATTACATTCTCTTCTATCTCCACTTCTATCTCCATATTATATAAAATGTATTTAAGAATGGTGTTATCCAGTATGATAAATTCTTATATGACATTTGAAAATAATTGTGTCTGTGATTTTATCTCAGGACATGATACGGAACAAAGCGAAGAACGGCCAGAACTGCTGCTTGCTGGAGCAGGCCTATGCCATGGTTTCATCTCTATCCCAGCGCTCAGAGAACACACATCATGTGTCCCTCATAGAGAATTACCCCGCCAACCTGGAGGCACTCGGAGAACCTATCAGACAGGTACAGTGAACAAATAGCACAGACATGTCTTACCTCAACTCCTTAGTTTTCAATAAATTGTGATAGATCGCACTTGTATATAATCTATTTAACTTACACCTAACCATTTTTGTGTAGGGACCTTTTATTGTTTGGGAAGGTGCTCCTGGAATTCGAACATCTTCCAGAGGTCATCACCGTCACGTCTTTCTCTTTAAAAACCATGTGGTCATCTGCAAGCAGAAGAGAGACACAAATACAGATGCCCAGACATATGTCTTCAAGAACATGATGAAGGTCTGTGTCCCTCAAAAACAGCTTTGACCAAGAGGCTTGGAATTACATGAGAACTATGTCAAAACTGAGGACGTAAACACATATACAGTGTTTGAATTTAAATAATGTAATCTAATGCCTCTATCACTACAAAGCATAACTTATTTTAAAGTTCATTTGAAATTGAATAAATTATTTTTCTTTCTAGCTTACAAACATTGACGTGAATGAGACTGTGGAGGGCGATGAGAGAGCATTCGAGATCTGGCATGAGCGAGAAGATTCTGTGAGAAAGTACACACTGCAGGCACGGACTGTTATCATCAAGAACTCCTGGCTGCGCGAACTCCGTGACCTTCAGCAGCGCTACAGCATGCCAATGTGGTGTAAGTCACCCACTTCTGCGTAGGCCATGTTAGCATGCCAATATGTGCAACCGTGATGCAACCATGTGTCCGATATACCGTAATGTTTATTCAAAAATAAGTCCTGCAAATTTTCACAAACACAACAGAATATGACATCTGGTGTTATGCAGAATTCTAAATGTTTCATTTCAATTAAAAATGTCGCAATTTGATATTTGGTCAGTCCTTCACTGCTACAGAACATACTGGTAAACTGTGCTGGTTTATCTGCTTTAAATAGGTCCTCCAGACTTTGACGCAGTACTAACAGATTGTACAGCTGAGCTTGGACAGACCGTTAAACTCGCCTGTAAGGTCACTGGTGTTCCCAAACCTCAGGTCACCTGGTATAAAGGTAAGAAACCAAAAGTTGAGTTGATTCTCAAGATGGTTTCTGTTGTCCTTCTTGTAACTGATGGACTTTAAGACCAATCCATCTCTGGTTCCAACAGACGGGCGTGAAGTAGTGGCAGATCCTCATCACATCATCATCGAGGATCCGGATGGCTCCTGCACGCTCATATTAGACAACATGACAGCAGATGACTCGGGCCAGTACATGTGTTTCGCTACCAGCTCTGCGGGCAATGCCAGCACACTTGGCAAAATCACTGTGCAGGGTGGGTGATCTAAGAAACTGGGTCATCCTAGTAAAGCTAGTAAAGATTTTCATTGTGTTCGAAGTGCTTATTGAATTAATGTCAGAAATGTGGTAAATGAAAAACAAGCACTGATGTTATCACATGTCAAAGGTTGTAAAGGTTAATTGCAGTAATTGCATTACAATTCCAGCTTTTTGATGGAATGATATTTTTGACGAGCATCCATTTCTTGAAATGGTTTAAAGATGGTGTCAACTAATGCAGTTTTCATAATTTATTTTCATACAGCAGTTCCTGAGTCAGTAAGGACCTGCCATTCTGACACCTGCTGTAGCATTCACTATGTGTCTATATTAAGATACATTTACTTGCTTAACATTGGTGTAACAGTTTGACTGCAATCCTATAGATGACAATTTTTACAGCTAGCAATGCTAATTACAATGAAACCATGTATTTTATGAGATTAATGTTTTTCATTTCTTTATCTCAATACTGTTTTTTCTTATACTGTTTTTTATACTGTTTGCACTAAAATGTTTATTCAGCCACTTTGCAACAATGAAAATTGTGAAAGCGCTATAGAAAATAATTGAATTGACTAAATGATCATTTATATCCATTTATATTCCTGTTCGTTCTCTTCTAGTACCTCCACGTTTTGTGAATAAGATCAGGAATGCTACGCTCTTTCCAGGAGAAGATGTTCAGTTCTCCTGCACCATTCAGAGCGCACCGAGTCCCAAGATAAGGTATTAGGAAGTTTATATATACACATAAAAGCGTTTTATGAGCAACCTCAAAGAACCACCAGTTTCACTGACAAAACATAGTGACACACTGTTAAACTATGCCATAATTCTAATCTTCATGGACAGATGGTTTAAGGATGGTAAACTCCTGACAGACCAGGAGAAGTTTCAGACGTACAGTGAACCCCGCAGTGGAGTGCTGGTACTGGTTATTAAGAACCCCGGAGAAAGAGACCTGGGCCATTACGAGTGTGAGGTATGAACCTGTGGAATTACCAAACCAATGACATTACCCCTGCACTCTAAACAATGCAATGAAAAAGGCATTTTGAAAAGATTTGGTCATGCTTTTGGTCATGCAAGTTCACACTATAATTACAATAGTACTTTGTAATAAGTTTGTAATTGCATATTTCTATTGTTATTGCTATTGTAAGTTTTTTTAATTGTAATGTTTAATATATTAAACTGATCAAATAACTCCTACAGTTCTTTGTTTAGATTACTTTTTACTGTTTTGCTTCATTCATTCTCTTGAGAAACAAGCTAATGATGATTGCATTGTTTTACTGCAGCTGTCAAATCGTCTGGGCAGTGCCAGGTGTGCAGCCCAGCTGGTCACTCCTGCTGTGGCAATGGCAGGAGAACGCAAGGCTGGTCAGGCCATGACTATAGAAGGTAGATGACGTCTGTAAAAACAGTCAAATGTTTGACAGCATTTTCATCACATTTACATCTGTTATCACTTCACTTTACAAAAACTTTAAATAGATTTAATAAAAATGCAAAGACATTCATCATTATAATCTTAATCTTATATTTTTTAATATTTAGATTGTTAAGGAATGATTGTAACTTTTACAAAATCATCAAATTAGCTATTTGATACTTTAAAAAAGAAACTGTAAACATGTCATGTCTATTAACACCGTTATTATTTTATTTAAATTAGTAACAGAACAGGAGACAAAAATGCCAAAGAAAACCATTATAATGTAAGTATAATTTTTGTGGTTTAGTGCCTAAATCTAACCTTGTTTAGTGATACTAAACATGTCCTTGATATACCTTTATGATTTGATTAATAGATCATTTAACTGGTGTGCTTTAATGTTTAAAACTATAAACATTCAGTTATGATTTCTTTCTGATTCTTTAAACAGTGACCCTCCATTTGAGTGTCAAAGTAATGACAAGCCCCTGGTCTAAATTGTAGTTTTGTTGTCATTTTATTGTTCAAGACCTTTGGTGGCATTTGATTTTGCAAAAAACGTGCCAATCTTGCTGTAGTAACACACATGTGCTTCTTCTGTTATAAGTGAAGAGACCATAACCACTGTGGTGAAGAACACGCGCATGAAACGGCATGCGTCCCCCCGAGCGTCCCCCATGGGAGCTTACCGTTCAGAGACCTCCACACCTGAACCGCCCAGGCAGAGGCGAACACTGGCTAGAAAACCTGTTCCAACCCTGTATGTTCAGGAACCCGAGGGGGCCACAGCCAGGAACCCCAGATGGGTAGAAGTCGAAGAGATAATTGAGTATAAAGTGAACAAATCACCAAAGTTACCAAGGAGAAGGGGTGTTTCCCCTGGTAAGTTGTCACCATCTGCCAACCCTAACACCAATAACTCTAACAACAAGTTAGTGGAGTCGACACCAATGGGCGAGGTGACTTTCCAACCTTCTGCTGGTACAAATGAAGAAGGTGCTGCAGAAAATGCATTGGAAGTAACATCAGCAGTCAACAATATGACAACAACATTTTTACCCAGTAGTGGAGAAATGAGTGACCCGTATGTCTCGGATCTGGATGGTGACAATGAAGGAACTATTATCTTGGAGCCAGAAGATGAGCGTGATGAACTTGGCATGCATGATTGCAAAATACTGACTGATGGGAATCGAGTTCTCACTCTTGAAGACCTTGAGGATTACGTCCCTCAGGAAGGTGAAACGTTTGGTGGCGCTACAGATCAGTATGCTGTTGAGACACCCTGCGAGATCTCCGTTGTGCAGAGGGAAATTAACGAGCCGGTCATTGGTCAACCTGTTCTGTTAAATGTTGGCTGTCCCATCATACCCACAAAGCCTCGCATGGGCATCTTCAGGTCCTTCAAGGAGCATGTTTCCAGCATGTTCACTTCAGGTTCCTCGGCAAGCAGTGGCTCTCGACCAAGGCAAGAAAAGACCATACCCATTCATGTGACAGGAGAACCTTCAACCAGCTATTTACGCCGTTCAAGTGATGAGGGTCTCAACAGCTTTGCAAGGTTTGAAGTACAGCCAACGTACCGCTCTGAGGTCCAGAGAGGGAAGGAAGGGGGTCAGCAAAGCTTCAAAACACAGGTTTCTGCGCAAACCTGCAGCTACACACCATCTGGACACGTCACTCTGCATATTACAAAGAGGAAACCATCTGAAAAGCAGTAATTGGGAAGGAATACACAGAAAACGACTGAGGGTTTGCCTCCATTGCCTGTCTCCACCATGCAAAATTTGGATGTACAGTAGCTTCTGTAAAATCTAGCATACTTGTCTGTAACTATCCTTCAATTGTAGGGCATCTGTTAATAGCAGATCATTCCATTTTGAAACAACACTTATTCAAAGGATCGAGCTGCCAAACTCAAAGCTTTTATATCCAATCCAGTAAAGTCTTCCTAATTACTCAAGGGTGAAATCAAATTTGCAGCTGCGCTTGGGATCGGTGAGCAGTCTAATACAAGTGAACACACAAATAAGGACAATACATCTGTCAATAAAAATAAATTGTATGTGTATTGTATTCCAAAGGACTGCTAAGGACAACGTAACTAGCTTGGACTCAACAATATCTGAATGTTATTTCTATATGGAATAACGTACTTCAGCAAAAAATACTATATTTGAGCGGATTTTGCTTGACTGTATATGGATATCTGGACTGCTAAATCAAATGTCCTCATCTCATAAACCAATAAGGTGTTTGCATAAGATTTCTTGGTGTAATGCACTGAGGGTGAATCCAAAATGTGCTGTGAATGATGAACCAGATAATAAGATCTTTGTGATGTCATCTTGCACTGAAAACATTAATCAGTGTGGTTTGCATTTCAGTTTCACTGTTAGCACATTTCAATGTAAACGTAAGGAGTTTTTTAGCCTGGCAAAGATTCTTTGATGTTGAGACATTAACTTGAGAACCATGTAACACAAAATCTATTTTATGGCTTTAGAAGATTTATTTTAAAAAGTATTTCTTGTGCAACATGACTTTAAGCACATAGCATTTACAAGTTTAAAAAGTTTTGGATGCAGTTTACTGGAATAATAACTAATAAATATATTAAACATGTTTGAATTTTAGATACAAATATTAACTTTGTTTCAACCCAAATTTGTGTGTGTAACATAATTTATCTGGTTTTGGTGGGCCTGCCTTACTTGAAAGGTTGTATTAAAAGCAAAATAAATTAGCTTTGTTTCAGCTGACAAAGAAAGAAAATAAATCTAATAAACATGTTTGTCTTGAAAAAATTAGCAAATTTCAAATGTTGTTGATTTACAAAATAGAGCATATTTGATTGTGTGTACTATAAATCAGATTTCCAGTTTGTCCAAATATAAACTGATACCACAGACAATGTCGTTATTAAAGCAATAAAACAATCTGTTTACTATCGCAGTGTAATATTATATTAGTACTGCTGCCGATTCACAAAATCCTCCAACAGCTGAATTATTTTTCCTGTTTTGTGTATGATGGCATGTAAATTGTTGGAGACGCACAGTTGCTTTCAATATTGCACTCTCATTTATTCATTTCACTCTAAACATGCTTACCTATGTGTCTTCACTGTATACACACAAAAGTATGTATACACCACCACACACATAATTAAACATGTAGAATTGTACATATATATTTATATAGACCTATAAATTTACATGTACGCACATTTATAAAAGAGTGCACACAATGCACTCTTGCACACATGCTCACACACACAACACATACAAATGTCATGCGTCTGTGGCTCGATGTTTGTCTCTTGTGTGCATACACACCCGCACAGACACAAACGTGTGTGTGTGTGTGTATATATATGTATATATCTCTCTCAAACATACTTCATATCCAAAAAGGTTCCTCTGAAAACAACACCAGGTTGTGATTTTGGACACTTACATTTTTTTTCATTTTTTGCTTTTTTAAAGCTGAGAATTAAAATTAAAAAAACAAAAACAAGAGGAAAGGTGGTGCTGTTTTGTGTGATCATAACCGCAGGTAAGGGGTCAATTTGCATAATGTATACAGGTTTAAGGATGTTTTTTTAATAAAGACCTTTTCTATCTTTTTATATAAACAAAGCAGATAAACAAACAAATAACTGAACGCAAAAGAAACGAAACTCTACGGATTAGGTTCCCATCCACAGTCGCTTCTGCCGACGGGGTGACATCAAGCTGCACAGCGCAGTCAAAAACGTACGTCTCAGCTTCATTTACAGGTACAGCCATAATCAAGGCACAAAGATCTACAAGTAGATTTTTTACTCTCTTTCAATAAAGTTGTACAAAATAATATAACATTTTTTAAGTCTGTACAGGAAAGAACACAGGAAAATCGCCCTTGCACAGTTTGCACAAGTTAAGAAACTAAAATAAGAAATGGGACGCTCTCCAGGGACAAGTGTTGAAGCACTACGGTCTTTATGTTGCCAGACTGTTACTCTGATAACGTTCCCAGAGTCACTCCCCCTTGTTATAAACCACTGCCCTCGTTATGCAGGCTCCACCCCTTCCTGTTAAAGAGGATGTTAATGTCACCCTCTGGCCACCATCAGCATCCTCAAGCGGGACAGAGAAATTCATGGTGTGATGCTACATTGTGTCCATCTTCGGAAAGAAAAAACGTCAGTTAAAACTTGATGGAAAAGTGCATTGCGTCTCTTTGTGGTCCTTTTCTCCTTTTGCCAGTGTTTGACAATCCCTGCGCCCCAACCACGCCCCACACTGCCTCTGTCCATGGGCGCTCTTCAGTGTCTGGACACAGAAAGCAGCAGAGAGCCCTAGAGGTCAGAAGCTCAAAGTTCAGGGTGCAAAACTAGGGCTCCTGGAGGTCACAAGGTGATGCGATCTTCATAAACCGACAGGCGGTGGCACGTATATATACACAACTATATAATTTTTATTATAATAAAACGTAAGGAGGTAGCCAGAGGCTTCGTGGAATGGCGAAAATAAAGGGAATCCAAAACAAAAAAAGACTGAAATAAAATCACGTGGGAAACCCAGTAAGCATCTCGTCCTACACCCAACGAACCCAAACAACCATTTGAAAACAAACAAGCAATTCAAAGACTTCAAAGGCCTTCCAAACATCAGTAGTATTCTTCATCTGCAGTTTAGGCCTTGTTTGGGGTGTAGGCGGGGCAGGGGAGTTTAGAGACAGGTTTATAAAGAGCATAAGGGGAGGGAGATCACAAGAGTTCGTACTGCCGCAGGTGCATTCTCTGGATGATGTCTCTGCAGTCGTTAAACACTCGCCGGATGTTTTCTGTGTCCACTGCGCATGTAAAATGGGGGTAGCAATAGTGACGGCCCTCTCCGCTCTCTGTACTGATCCTCTGTGGAGAGAGAGAAAAGGAAAAAGCTAAACGTATTTAACAGATGCTGTGTGCTCATTTTAACCTGTATATTACAATTCCAAAACACTAACCAGAAACTCGTCACGGATGAAAAATTTAGCTCTTGTCACTCTGGGGTCTTCTCCAGGTTCAGGAATTACTGAAATAGAAAGTCAACTACAGTTAAAAATTACATTTACTTAAATAATTCATTATCAATAATATGTGAAAGGGTTTGGATTCTGTTGTACAGAGCCTAAAAATAATTAAACACAGACCAATAAAAAAAATCATAGATCACAAGGAAGATCTTTCTTTGAAAGATATATTTATTTATTTGTATAAATGAAGTAAATCAGATTAATTTTGATTTTTTTGACATTTGTTAAAAATACCATGGTAAAAAAACTGTACCTTTATCCGGTATGGTATAACGAGCATAATCAGGGAAATAATCTTCAATTTTGGATTTTCCAGCTAATACTTTCTCTGCCAGCATGTCCTGTTTGTTGAGAAACAATATGACAGAAATCGTCCGTAACCATCTGCAGAAAGATGAACAGAGATACAGAGGTCAATAAAGCCACACTTTCATTAAAAGCATCTCCTAAACCCTTTTGTAAATGCTATTGCTGAATAACGTGGATTGACATGGACACTTTCCAGGAACTATGTCTGTGTACTTCTGAGGAACAGAATGAGGATTTAACCTGTTATTCCAGATACTGCGAAACAGATCAAGTGCCTCCCGCAGTCTGTTTGTGTTGTTGTCTTCCCTTATGACCATATTATAGCTGCTGCTCGCTACTACAAAGATGATCGCTGTGACGTCTGCAGAGAGAGAGACAATTAGCACCCAACACACTCAGTTTGTACCGCTTCATGTGAAAGTCTCTGTATTTGGTTTTATCTATTACAATTTATGCTTGCGACTAATTGATCCCAAAGCTAGATAAGTACATACACACACACACACACACACACACACACACACACACACACACTCAATATACCATTAAAACACTGAATCCATTTTCTCCTTTCGTCTCTCTGGCCCCCTACATCAAACATGCTGAGAGAGAGAGAGAGAGAGTGAGAGAGAGAAATTAGACTGTAGGATGTCTCCCTCTAATGGACAAGCAGTGACATGACAACTCAAATGCAACTGTACAATAGTGACTTTTCATTGTTTTAATATCTACAGAACAAACCCTAAGTACTTTATTTAGTACATGTTTAATATCAGGTGGACTCACTGAAAGTTGACTTTGTCTACTTGAAACCGGGTCTCAAAAATCCCTGATGTTAAAACTCTGCAGCGAAGGAGGTCCTGAGAGAGAGCAGAGAAAGAAAAACAGATGGGAGAGAGGTAGATGAGAGAGTGAGAGAGAGAGAGAGGGAAAACAAAGTTTGGCTTCTAGAATAAATTTCTGGAGAAAGTTTATCATAACATGACATACAAAATACATTTACAAAGTATCTCATCTGTGTCTAGAAATGAACACATTATGAACTGCTAAAAGTCTCTGTTTATGTACCTGATCTGTTGGAGTGTATTCATTCTGTCTCACTGCGTCGATGCGATCAAGAAAACTATAAAGACACAAACACAGATAAACTAAATCAACGCTGCACATGGACAGCTTGTTTCATATATGAACATTTTTCTTATGACACAGCTGTGTGGTTTCGAATCTATATCATCTTTTGCAGCACTTTTGTGTGTTTTCCTTTCTGTTGTTGCCATTTTCACCTAAACTTCCCAATCAATAAAGAACCTCTGTTCGACAACTAACTACATATAGCACAATGAATCTGCTGTTAGTAATACTAACAATCAGAACTGCACCAATATATTGACCAGAGTAACTAACCAGTCGTTATTTGTTCATTTCGAGATTATCAGTGTCGTATGACAACTGTCAAATTAACCAGTTAATCGTGCTGTTATCTACCCCTTCTGTCAGTTATACAATTTATCATATCAATAATGAATAAACAATTTCTGTGTTTATTTGAAAATAAAGTAAATTTTATATGAAATAAGTGCTGATCTCATTTGTGGAACTGTGTGCGATAGACATACTGAATCTATTTTGGTCATTGGCCACCTTGAGCACATATGTGGAAAATATCTTTATCAACTTCACAGATCTAACTGCTAAGTTTTGCATATCACAAATACAATCAATATATCTTACAGTTTCCCTATTTAGTCACATGCTCAGCCAAACACCTCTCAGCTAACAACTGCCTTCAAAACCCTATTTTTGCAAAAACATGGACATAGTCAAACTCCTAATTTGTACCTACTCTGTGTCTTAAAGGAGACACAGATATCAAAATGAACCCAAATGAGAACTAAACACTTGAAAACATCCCTACAGCTAGTGTGCTGAAGTATGTTAGATAACAAACGATCAGTTCTTCATCCTTAGTTTCCTGCAGAAAGGCAGAATGTTAGCCGACACTCTGTGACCATCATGTGATATCACTGCTATCAGCACAAACGCAGACAAATATAGACTCGTCCCACAAGCTTGTGACAAGACAATCTGTAACAACAGTGCCAAAAAATGATTAAGAGATAAAGGAATTTGGAGATCTTGGCTCATTTTTATTTTCAATTTTATTTGATTTAGATATGACAATACATACAGAACATACAAGACTCAGATCAAAGACTAATGGACATTTTGTTCCTTTTAACTCCTGGGTCAGGAGACAGTTCTAGTCACCATAAAATCAAAAATAATATTCCAATTTATTTAACAATTGTTTATTATAAATGATTTATTTGTAATTTTTTTTAATTCGTGTGCCCTCATATTCTTTAAACAAAAATGTAAAAATGAACTTTTGTTTTAGAATAGCAGACCTTCTCTGATGATGTCAGTCTGGCGGCTTGGGTGGAGCCTGAGCTGTTAACCACTCCCCTTATGGTCAGTAACTGCAAGCTTTAAAATGTCCACTTTTCTATTTCCAGTCAATTCCAGGTTAAAAAAAAACAAGCCACGCCCTCAATTTCTCTATTTCACTCTGAATTGCCCCAACACTGCGGTAAAATCGTCTGGAACTTGCGGTTCATGTGGACCTTAAAGGAATACTACAGGTTTACTGTAACTTGACTGTACTGTAAAGTGAAAATGATTTTTTGTGGCAATTATCGGCAGACCATTTCAATCACATTAATTAAAACAGATACAAATATCACTCTGAGAGGAGCAGAACCGATCGTAAAGAGGAAACAGCGACGTTCCAGTTGTTGGTTATTCCCAAACATTTGACTGTATGACAGTTTCAAAGCAAAAACGTTTTGGTCAAACGCATCAAGGAAGTGAGGCCAGTCTCATCTGCTCAAATATGTCATTGTGGAATCCAAATATTTCCTCTACTTGTCACAGAATATGACCCACAAATTTGCAAATATAATGCTCTTTATAACAACAGTAAAACCATCCAACAGAAACCATTAACAGATATTGATTTATAAAAGAAAATACATTAAATCATAGTCTTTTAAGCTAGCCTTACTGTTTAAAGGCAGGTTGGGGTTAGGGTTAGGTTAGGTGATTTTTTTCAGAAACATTTTTTGTTTTGCTGGTTAAAAGTCTGTACACATCCTGATAGCAATCACTAATACATAAATGCTAATACATAAAAATATGTCTTATGTGGAAGGTGCAGGACCATAAAATGTTCATCCAATAGGACAACATCTAACTTGCCAGTCATACTATGTATGCATTCATGTATTGGAGGAGGCGTGGCTTTGGAGATGAACCGAGGGAAGCATCTTAAGCTTTCAAAGCTAGGTTGCTATTGCTAGCCTTTCCACAACTGCTTACCCTACGTTTAAACTATGGTTGTAATCCACAACCAAACGTGCTTGTGTATTTCCAGCATTGAACTCCAGAGGGCACATGTCTGACCTGCTGTAGTAAACCTCACTGAGTTAACGGAGATCTCCACCCTACCTGATCTGCACTAATCTGAACCTTCCAGAGACAGAACCACCAAAACTCTATCAACATCTACACAGCCCAATGTTTCAGTCTTTTCCTCTCGACCGCTCTGTAAACCCCCATCAGTAAGCACGTGTTTATGATAGCCTGAGTTACATAAAACAACATATACTGTAGAATATAGACTGACTGTATAATCTCAACAAAACCTGACAGTGTAACAAAACAAACGGGTTTGCTTTTGTTTCATCAAAGATTTTATCAAGACACCGCTGGTTCCAGTACTTTGAAATTCCCTGAAAGGATCTTAAACAAAATGTAATGGACTATATTTACTGAAATGTAACAACTTACACGATATAACAGAACTGTTCTGATTGGCTGTCACAGGCTATTCAAATATGGCTCATCCAATAAGATCCGGAACAATTCTTAGTATATAAGTTATATTGAACTTGTTTATTTAAATTTTTATTTCATCTCTGCCGGTCGCTCCTTTTGTTGAAAATAACATCCGTCACACTGTTAATCTGATTTATCACAGTGGTTTTTACAAGCGTGAGCACACATCTTCAGAATGTTCTGTACAAAAGACAAGATAATTAGAATGGACTCAATGGCCACTGTGTACAGTGCATATCAGAAAGCTGATCCTAGATCAGGAAACACATGAAAATTGCAACTGGAGTCATTCCAAAACCAGTCAATCTGGTTCACACTAAACAATAAGAGAACGTATGAAAACATTTTACCTGTCGCAGTGACCTCTCCGACCAAGAGTGTGGAAACGGTCACTTTTTCTTCTCAAGCAACATTAATAAATATACACATTAAGCACAGCATTATAAGACAGCGGAGGTCTTTTTACACAACCCCAACCCAGTGAGACATTACAAACTCTGAGTTTGAGCTCTGACTTTGAGCTTGTATTCACTAAGATAAACATTATTATTACAAATACATTTTAACACAACCTGTTCTCTGAGTCCATGCATGTGGGTCAACTCGCATGAACGGGAAATAAAAACAAAGGCTGTAATTTTAGGCCGAGGTTGGATTTGGTCTGAACCGATGGGAAGACTTTTGCTGTTTTTGCATTTGTTAAAAACAATTTTTTAATTGCACATACAGAAACGCTCTGTATGTTTGAAGACGTCTGTTTCAAAGCCTGTATACTTTAAACATTTCAGAACATAAATCATTATATCATTTGGACTAAAATTTCTAAAGTTTCAGTTCAGTCTAAAATAAAACGAATACATGACATGCATTTATATAGTAACACAGCATTGATGCATTTTAAAGTAACATATTTGGCACAGTGCACTTGTACAATGGTCCCACCATAAGCTATAATTAATATGATGGCATGACGTTTCAAAAATCGCTGGGTTTTTGCGGTCGTAAGCGCTTCTATTTTTCCACCGAACGCTGACCAATTTCTCCGAAACGGGAGCGCAAACGCTAAAAAAGGATTCATAATCTGCTGCTATTTTTGTCCTCTGCACGTGTGCCTGTTTGTTTGTGCGTCTCCGTGAAAAGGCAGGAAAGGAGAGAGAGGGAGCGAAGGAGAGACAGAGACTCGCTGTTTATAAGCGAATGTTTGTCCCCGTTAAGCACTTATAAGGGCCTGATATGGGCGCGCACACACGGGCCCTTTCCGCGCCTCACCTTCTCTCACTGACCTTCCTTTGTTTACGCGCATTGCCGGTATCCTCCCTTTGATTCGGCGGCGCGCGCGCACACGTGACGGCCTCCGCCAGTGAAGGCTCCGCAGTGCTGAGCTATAAATAGCTCCTGCTTGGCCAGGCTGCTCCGCTCTGTTCCTTTACATAAGCTCTGGCGGAGGGTGAGAGGGGGGGACAGACAGCCCAACCACAATCTCTGTACAGCCTGCGCACACAACCGGGACCGATCGCCGGGCCTCACGGTTTCTCCAATAACCTGTGCGATCGCTGCATCCCAGCTCACTTTTACAATCACTGTCACAACGTTAGGCTGCAAGAACATTTCCCTAACGTTCCCATCGAGTAACAAAAGTTCTGTGCACATTCATAATCTTAGACGTTGTATTAGCGTTATTGACTGGTTATAAGAACGTTATTCAAACTTTTTAATTCTGCTAAAAATAAAACTGCTTAAAAACAACATTTTCGATATATGATATGTTTTAAAAATGTTCTAGCAACGTTGCTGCAAGAACATTTTTGACATCTTTGACACAACACTCGCCCACACTCTTTTGTACAAAGACATATTGGTGCGCATCTCTGTGGTTTAATGCTGGCAAGCTGTTGGTTGCTGTGTCACCCAGTTTCTTTTGCTATTTTTAGTTTTAAAATAGACAAACAATAGAAACCGACACAGATGGATTTCACAAATGCTGAAATGATCTCGCAGGTCAAAGGGCTGTCGAGTTCTCTGGGTGAAATGAGATAAACATTTAACACACAGACTCATTTTATTTGCACAGAACTTTATGATTGTGATACTATACACTATGACAATATCAAATCTTGCTGTGAGTAATATTTTCAAGTGCTAGTTTTCTTTTTAGTTTTTTTAACTTTGACTTTTAACGTGTAAACTGCCAAATTTTACATATATTATAATTGTTATGATCACGACATAATAACAAGCAACACTATTTCTGCTTAAACACATATATGATATTTGTAACAACTATAATTTGGACTCTTACAACTGTAATTTTCATATATAACCTCTGATAACAGACTATGCTGGTTTTGTAACATAGAAAGTGATATGTATTGTAAAAAAACACTATAAAAATAAACATGTATTAAATATATGATAACGAATCTAAACAATACCCCAAAACACACAAACAAAAACCAAATTGTTACATAGAATTTGTCCAGAGTTGTCCATCTTTTTTTCCAATGGTTTACATCTGCCCCTTCCTATTTGTTTGTGTGTGTTTCTAATGTATATGGACTACTGAGGAGAGACCTACTGTTTAATGACAATAAAGCTACATGCACTGAAGGAGAGACCTGAGATCGACAACCACCAGCAACATTATAGAGACTTTGATCTGATCTCTTGTTTTACTCAAGCCCCCAGAACTTGGGACAGCCATGTGCTTAAAACCCCTCAGAACACCAGCAAATACATAGCAACACCCTGGCAACCGGCC
The DNA here is from genome assembly GCA_036877525.1 of Chromobotia macracanthus. Classification (NCBI taxonomy): domain Eukaryota; kingdom Metazoa; phylum Chordata; class Actinopteri; order Cypriniformes; family Botiidae; genus Chromobotia; species Chromobotia macracanthus. The sequence goes on from JAZGTH010000085.1 coordinate 3,959,615, forward strand.
ACAATCCCAAGCATCACGGTAATGAGTTTTACATGGGCAAGCATTACTCACATTCTTCAGATATACTTCCTATACTGTAAAATATAGTCTTAAAGCCATTAAAGCCATCACCAAGCCCACAGAGAATCACAAAAACAAACAGGAAGTTTGTGCCCTACAACACACGTGATATAGCATAATGTGAAAAATCAACCTGATCTCCATAAAATGCTAGAGGCAAAATGATTATTAATAATGCAAAAACATTTTGTTGTTACTAAGAGCCGGTTAAAGCTGCAATCCGTAACTTTCGTCTGCCTACTGTCATCTCTGTTTGAAACATAAAATTGCAGGTTACTTTTCATATGTTTAAGTCAAATAAAGCCAGATTCGTACCAGACAGTTCAAATTATAAATCATTATTATAAACTTATGGTTGAAATTGGGGTATGGTTAACAGAGTTATGTACTTGCTTATTAACTGATTTGTGTTCATTTTTAACCCCAAGAAGTTTTAAGGAGCTGAAAATGAGTTTTACCTCGAAGCTTTTTCAAATAAACACAAATACTGTATGAATCATGGATTAACCTGGATCACAGCAAACATATTTGAGCAAATAGTCATTTACAATTGTATAACAGAGGAATTCTCAGCATTGTAAAAGTCTTCCACAGGGAACAAGCTGTTATTCAGAGCAGCTGGGTGTCTGTAGTTTCTCCAGGCTTCTCTGATGGAGAGACAACAGTCGCCATTATGTTTCAGGCACTGAACTAGATACTGATGATATCTGTGTTCTATAAAGCTGCTGACCAACTCTCATGACCTGGACACCTCCTCGCTGCTTTATACCTGACAAACAGACGCTTATCTAAACCAGAACTATCAACACAACTACACCAGAAAGAAATGCTTGATTCTGTAGCTGCATGTTTCAGACTCAAAGCATTTGCATGAAGAAAGTTGTTTTCGCAATCTGCGATCGTCTTACAAACCTGATATATCCTTTAGTCAAGTCAGTTTAGCTAAACAACTGCTGTAACTCGTATAAACCAGAATACCAACAGATTCGGGAGTTAAGGCTAGTGCTGATACTCACTATTGTGCACAGTCGATCAGCTGATACTCGTTGGAGCGCTCGTAACACGCCTTCACACCTTCATCATTCCAAAGCTTCTTTGCATGGTCAAAAAACTCCTGTGGAGAAAACGAACATGTTTACCAAAATGTTTAAAACAACATGATGTTTAATTACAGCCAAAAATAATAGTTACAAGTTATGGCACTATTGCCTTCTTAATTCTTTTAAGTATAGATCACAAATAGCAGCTGCAATCACAAAATATATTGTCTTAAAATTAAAATCTTTTTAACTATTCGCTAAAAGCCTTCTGCCTGTTCCGACAACAATCTAAGATCCACCGCTAATACACAGTCAATACTGTATGCATCACCTGTTGAAAACATGACTGTATCACTATAACCGGCTCCCTAAACAAACACTGAATATTTTGAATGTGTCAGTATTAGGAATGTAAATGCACAAACATTTTAAAAGCTTCCTTTAATTCATAAATATTTAGAACGTATTTATGATTAGAACTGATAACTGATATTATAACAGGACTTAGTTTCTTAACAGGCTTTTAGTTTCTTGACAGGGTGTGTGTGTGTATGTATGTTTCATAATTTTTCTGTTTTCTGTGCTTTTAACAATGCAACATTGTAAAAAGCACTGAATTGAATGATAAACACAAAATGCTAAGACAAATTCATCCAGTACTGGAGATGCGATGGAATTCGTCTTATTTTACCGTATTTGATCCCCAGGACAACACAATTCCAGAGTTGTCATGTGATGCTTTGAAACTTGTGAACCTTTTTCTGTCTGTGTGTTCTTTACTGACTGACAAAAAAAACATTATCTGCATATCTAGTGTTTCAATCGTCCACAAACAGCACACACTTAACTATTAACACTTAAGTATAAATAACAATATAACCCAATATAAACTGAAATATCTCACTCATTGACAGACAATCATAGTACAGACTGAGCGTAAGCTAAGAAAACAGCACACTAACCCTAACACAATGTGCCTCGTATCTGATGGAACTACAATGTTTTGACTACTTAAGCAGAAAATGTGCAGTTAACAGACTTTTCCATTTTAATCATCTTTATCAAGCCCGGTTTCACAAAATGTTAAGAGTAAAAACACATCTATAGTTGATGACTGTCTATCATCATTAGAACAAATGGTTACAAAGGATTTTAGAAAGGAAGTCATTGTTTTTATTCTCAGTGTCTTAATCTACAAACCAAAACACTGTGGGAACACATTTTATACCACAACAGAAAAATGACTTTAATTTTGAAAAGTGCCACAACATGGAGGTTCACATCTGTCTTCCCCCAAAGTAACTTTCTTCAGTGAGATAATTAAACTGTCCTCTACAGGTGGACACCACAAAAATGTCCATATGCATGTGGAAAACAATCACAAATGACGTGGAAAAGCTGTACATCTGAACTACAATAGCAAGCAGTTTGAACATGACCTCAGTCAAAGCAGCTGTAGCCTTTAGTGTGAACATCCGTATAAAGATTTAAATGTCATTCAAAGCAACCTAGGTTAAGTATGGAAATGAGGCTTCTTACCTGTGTGTAATCAAAATCAGACAGCGGAGCTATGCTTTTGATGTAGTCCACCCTGAACTGGTCCTCTGGATTTCCGAGTGGAACAGGCGGGATTAAAGTGCTCATTGCCGACACTATGGTCTAGAAACAAAAGAGTTACGAGCAATGAGACAGAGATTCCCTCTAGAAAATCAAGTGTAGAGACAAACAAGTTATGAGCAATGAGATCGAGATTCCCTCTAGAAAATCAAGTCTAGACACAAACAAGTTATGAGCAATGAGACAGAGATTCCCTCTAGAAAATCAAGTCTAGACACAAAAAAGTTATAAACTATGAGACAGAGATTCCCTCTAGAAAATGAATTCTAGAAACAAAACCGTTACGAGCAATGAGACAGAGATTCCCTCTAGAAAACGAATTCTAGAAACGAAACAGTTACGAGCAATGAGATAGAGATTCGCCTAGAAAACGTATACTAGAAACGAAACAGTTACGAGCAATGAGACAGAGATTCCCTCTAGAAAATCAAGTCTGGACACAAAAAAGTTATGAGCTATGAGACAAAGATTCGCTCTAGAAAAATCAAGTCTAGACAAAAAAAAAGTTATGAGCTATGAGACAGAGATTCGCTCTAGAAAATAATGTCTTGAAACAAGAATTATGTGCAATGAGGCTGAGACCCCACCAGTCTAGTAACTGAAGTTATGATCGGTTAGACAGAGATTCACAATAAAGTATAGAAACAAAGAACTGAAAAAGTATCACTTACCACGATGGCATCCTTCACATTTTTGCGAATGTCTTGAATTTTCTGTTTCTTTTCTCTGCATGTGAAAATGTGAATTCAAGAATGAATTAACGCACACATCCAGTTCTACTGTTCACGAGTCTTATTTCAGAAGCAGAAATCAGGAAAACAGTTTTCCCACAAAATATGTCAATCACCTTATGTTTTCATTATTTACAGGTACCATGAACTGTATTATATAGATATGAATAAAGATGCTTTAATTAAAAAAAAAGAAACATTTTTAAAACAAAAGACAAAGCATAAGGGAACGTAACAACATACAAACAAAAACATACATTTCTGCTAAACTATTGCTTTTAACTAACAGCTCCACTGTCCATTTATAATCATATTCATAACAAAACAAGTCAGCCTGTTTATGATACTGTCACACTGCAGGCAAGTTTAGTTCAGGATATACTACAGCATTGTTTTGAATGCCCGTTTTGTTTTCAAGGAAGTGGGCATGCACTTTAACACCCAGAGGCCTACCTGCATTTCCCAAACATCACACACACCATAAACACCCCGTTTGATCACAAGCTGATCATTTCCAGTATAGAAGATCCATACCTCAGAAGGCCTTATCTCAATGTAACGCCCCGTACACATGCGTGTACCGTTATATTACATGACATTAGAAAAGCAAATGTCTACTCACTCTGCGTTAAAGCCATTGACGTGAAGGATCCTCATCTGCTTAACGATGGTGCTTTTGCCCGATTCACCAGCCCCTAGAAAAGCAAACACAGCCATATCAGTGCATGCAAACAAACAGCTCACATGCATGCAGGCGGATAGTTTGAGATCGCCGTGTGATCTTCGTATGTGCAATCCGACATGCCATTTTGAACTGTCAGACATGGTGCCTTTAGAAACATGTTTTATCACCCATATACCCCCTCGTACCTAATAACAAGAGTCGATGCGTGGCTTTATAAGCCTGTCTTTCCTTCTGCAACTGTTTGTCTATTTTCTTGTTGGTCTCTCGCTGGGCTTTCTCGTCGATGCGCTGGTCTTCGGTTTTACCGTTCCCGAAACACCCCATCTTACACCCTGAAACCCGGTCTGTGCGATGTCCCTACGAACGATATATCCGATCCCGACCCCCAAAGAGAGACTTAAATACACGACGAGGCGAAACGATAACGCAAATAAAAGGAAAGGGCGAAAAAGCAGGTCCTCCGTCGCCGGGAAGGTTTTTTTCACGTATCATCGATGTATCAAGCAGCCCGGATCATCTGGCATCACTGAGGCGGCTGAATTGATGGCGGCGATCACATATCGATCGGCGGGGTGGGATATGAACTTGTATCTGGATCTTGGGGGTCTCCACGGGCCCCTGCCAGGAGCTCTTCCCGTCTCTTCTCTCGCCCTCTCTGTGTATTTCTATGTGATTTTCTCCGCCTGTATCTGCTGTGGTCTGTAACTCAACACCGCCTCTATCTGTGACACCTGCTCATAGCCGCTATGAAGCCAGGAAACCCGTTAACAGTCACGATAAAACACCGAAACAAGCCGAACGATAAAACATCCAAACAAACAAACAAACAAACAAACAAACAAACAAACACCGACCAAACAAACGAGCTGACGTCATGAATGCGCGGCTGTTACAATGTAACAGCGCGGCTTACTGAATGTTACAGTAAGTGAAACATTGTGACGTGTAGAAAACAAAGCAAACGTGTATTAGTATGTCTGGGTTTAACATAACATTAGTTTAACATTATTTATTCTTCTTGGTTGTCGTTCTTCTATTCTTATTCTGATTTTCTAATAGTAATAATATAATAACTATTCTAATTTTTCTAATAATCTTCTATTTTCATTCTAATATTCTAGTTGAGCATTTGTTTAAAAGAAAGAAAGGTTTGTCTCTGTTGACATTAGTAAATGCACAATGAACTAACATAACAACATAATAACTAACTGTATTTGTATTACAGTTATTTGTATTACTCTGAGCAATGTCTGAAACTTGTATTGTGAGAACTTATTGTGTCTAGTTGCCTTTTCAGGTTGACTCGCTTGTTGTATTCCGCACTTGTAAGTCGCTTTGGATAAAAGTGTCTGCTAAATGAATAAATGTAAATGTATTAACTAACATTAACAAAGATGAGTAAATGATGTGAAAAGTCTGCTCATTGTTAGTTCATGTTAACTAATGCATTAACTAACTGTTACTGAGTGAGGCCCTGTTGTGAAGTATTACCGTATGTCTATTATAATATCAGTTTGTTTTAGCAAAACACAAGGATTCATCCTATGATTTCTGAAAAATGAGTGAAGATTAAACTGTAAATGTGAAGGTATGTGAGAACAAGAGTGTTGTATGCTAACCGTCCTGGAGTCTCACTTTTGTTGTGATGTTATATTCACTGGGGATGTAAAAGTGCAGCTTTCCAAAGTTTGGGAAATGTTACAGAATATTAAAAAAAATTACAGAATTTAAAAAATGTTTGGATAACATTTTATAACCAAGCAATACGATTAACACAATGTCTAAGAAACTGGATGTTTTAAATGTTTCTAGAACTTTCACAATAACATTTTTAACGTTTTGTTACTTAATAGAAATATTAGGAAACGTTCTTGCAACCTAAAATTGTTAGCTGGGGTGTCCTCCTTGTCACTTAGACTTCTTTAAAACATCTCAATTCTAGTTTTTGTACGTTCTACCTAAGAACAGCTATGACTTTCACTTCTTATAAAACTTAAATAACTATAATAACTATAAAAAGCTCACAAGTTCTGAATTAACCGATAGACGTTGTTTTGTGGAACAATAATGAATTTCACAGTTCTGTCACTTCAACATGAAGTAATTGTGTGAAGCCATGTCAAATGACCACCTGCAAGTTCTTACATAAACAATGACATGTGGTTTGAAACAGGGGCCACAAAAGGAAGAACAGTTTAAATTCAGATTCCCCATTCATGAACTTTTAGGAAGTCAGATGTAAATAAATGTCTCCTGATGGCTGAATTGGTTATAACTGTACAGAAAACTTTAGCATGGTGCAAATAATGGTTCAGTGTTCATATTAAAATGTTTAAAACATGAACGTTATTTAGGTTTTTAACAACAGTCAACAAAACGTTTCATGTTGTACAATGAGAATTTATAATAGAAACACTGATAATCCTCGTGTTGACCTTTTGACTAAATGTAAGAGCAATATCCAAGCTAACAGTTTTAGGTTGTAGGAACGCTTCCCTAACATTTTCTTTAAGTAACAAAAATGTTAGAAATGTTATTTTGAATGTTATTTTGAATGTCCTGTTTTTAGAAGTTTTATTACATTATTGCTTGGTAATAAGAAGGTTATTCAAACTTTTTTAATTCTGTAACATTTTTTAACTGTTCCACTAACAACTTAAGGATAACTTAAGTTTTGTACTGCAAGATGATTTACTACAAGAATGTTTTTTAAATCTCCGAGAGAACTTTGAGAGAACTTTTAGAGAATGTTAGCCAGCGTTCTGAGAACGATCACTGTTAGCTGTGACGATGCCTCAGAACCAATATGCATTCATTAATAACCTCAGTTAATGTGAGCTATCATAATTCACACACTTGCTTTTGGCTAAATGGTTGATGCTTTGTGAATGCACCATTATGTTTTCACTTCAGAACGTTGCATATATGTTTCTGACCTTAAGTTCCGATCTTTCAAAACAACACAGCATATTGCGTAATACTTTCACTACAATTAGCAAGCCATATGCTGTAAGCCACACTAGAGCCAAAGTACACCTTCAGTAAATGATAAAACCTATTTACAGGGTGACAAAGTTCAGTTTACAGACCTCATACACATCACATTGCAATGCTGCAAAAAGGAACAATAGCAGCTTGTGTAGACAGATGACAAACTCCTGTTTGTTTCTTTAAAGATTCTCTGCATGGTTGGGTACATCATAATCAACCTGTTTTAACAGTTATAAATGGAAACTCTGATGCATTACAAAACATAAAAAATGCTGAAACTCTTATACTTTTAATTATTAAATTGATAAAATATGTTCTAATTTTGTGTTTTCATTATGCATATCCTACTAGTTACAGGTTATAGTATTGAATACCTAAAATAGCTTAGCCTGTAGCCTATATTACCTGTTTTCTCTATCAGAATGAGATAATATTAAGACTGTTATCTAGTACTTGATATAGCAGATACTAATATAGTTAAAGTACAACTTGTACAAAGACATTCCCAATGATGTGTCATTCCTATGAACTAAAAATAACTGCACCATAAAATTTAAAGATAACTCACCAAGAGATTCTATTTAAGTTAATTTATAATCCACATCTTGGATGTCTTCTCTCTCTCTCTCTCTCTCTCTCTATCTCTCTATTTCAATCTCTTTTCGAAATTTTATTTCTAAAACTGACAACACGTTACCACTAGTCAACATTGTTTAACTGGTCTTAGTACACTGATCTAGGATCAGGCGTCCTTATGTGGACTAACAGAGCTACAGTTTTAAATGATACAATCTGAAAAAAGTTGAATCTGTGATGTCCATATTTGGTCAACTATGGCAGAAATCAACTGAGCATGTGCCAGTAAAAGTCACTTTTCCTCTCCTTTCCTAAACAGCTACTGTACCAAATCACAGCTGGATTACGGTACTGTGAGTTAGTTAGATCAGATTACCAAATCCTCTGTCCATCTTAACCTCAGCTGCCACTTGACATAGCAGCAAATAACAACATATATAATGTGTAACAGCATGTAAAAATATGCCAGTGCATGAAATGAATGAATTTAAAATGGCTGGGAAGTCTTACACTGTTAATCTTCACCAATCGTGCTAATGGAAACATCTTCACACACTGTTTTATTATACATGCACCATGCTCATCACTGACTCAGGGCACATGACTATAAAGATGTATCCAGAACAAACTCACAATAAAGCTGAATTTAAAACTGTTACATTGCAAATACTAAACATTGTATTCATCATACATATGTGGCTTGAAATTAAAGGTGAACATTCTTTACTTCTCAGGTTCCTCTGCTGATCTTGTAGAATTTAGCTTCCAATAGGTCTGAAGACTATCAAGATATGTGTAGAAATTGTCCCAAAGGTCAACAGAATACATTCTTTGTACTTTGTACTAATACTGGTATATTATTAAAGCACGATATCCGTGTTGAGCTATTATGTGATATCTTCTTTAATTGCAGACACTAAACAAGGCTCACCTACGTGTCTTAATGAAGATCAACCATTGAATGGAGAGGAATATTAGCTTCTCCTCTATTCAAGGGCCTCTTATCTGAATATAAGATCAAACTTATGAAACAAACCTCATTGTGGGAAAACTGCAACCAGGATGTTACATTTTACATTCAAAATAAACAAAATAGGCAGATATAATGGATAAACAGATCACTTAATATGAAGCCTGTCAGCATTACCAATGTATTCATATTGTAATATAAGCTATTTTTCTTTATCATTAATAAATACATCCCAGTTTATAATTTCTAAGCTCACTTGTGTTTACACCTTATAAAAAGCGAACACACTTTAACATTATATTATATTAACATTATAACATTATATAATTCTGTCTGTTCTACTTGCATTTGTGTTTGCATTGAATATTTGTATTGTGACCGTGTCACAATGAGCCTATATTTCACCAACAACACTTATAATTTGATTATAGCAGTCAATACGATGTGTAATAATAATAATAATAATAACAACAATAGATTAAAAATATAATGCATATGCATGTTTTATGGTTGCAGTCCCACAGGGATTAAGTCGGCTCTGCATGTTCGAGTTTGGACGAGACGAAACTGTTCAATCAAATTATAATTGAACAACGCAACAAGTGCCACTGAAAATGTCTCTGTAGTGTTTTAGTCTGGACTTAAACGCTCGTTTTAAAGTGTTGGCATACATTTTAGTAATCCAGGCTTAATGACGTCAAAGTCGCCCATGCCTACACACGTCACGCCAATGCCACGATAATAAATGAATGAACGCGTCCCGTTATAAAGAAAGCCCGAATCGGGTCAGCATCACCCACCTAACAGCAGCAGCCGATGGGTCTGTTTATATTCCCGTTTGAGCTCCTTCAGGGCCCGGTCAATGTTCTTACTGACTTTCTTGGCTTCCTTTTCGGCCTCTTTCTCCTCCACGGCCACCAGTTTGTCCCAGTTTTTCTGTTTCTGGGCGCTGTTGGGGGTCTGGAGCAGCTGCAGTCTCCTCTTTCCTCCGCCTCCTCCTCCGTTCTGGATGAGCGCTCTGTCCGCGTCTCCACGGCGGAGCTCCCCGGCCGGGACCTTACCGGCGTCCCCGGTGCGTAAAGGGGAGGCGGAGGATCTCTTAGCGCTGCTCCCCCCGGAGTCCTCGTCGTGTCGGGATCCCCGGACGCAGGACGGCATCATAATCATCCCCGCATCAGGGGACTGGTGATCTGAATCCGAGTTGGCGTTGGAAATAGATCCACTCAGATCCCCAAATAAACGGGGGCGCAGGCTGTAACAAAGCCCCATGATGTTTGATCATAAATGAAGAATAAACGCTCCAATCCAGCTGCGATTTAGCGCATCATCACACCAGTCGACGGTACGTGGTGCATTTTCCGGCCATGCATAATCCAAAATTGATGCTCCTGTATTTACAAAATGTCATTTTGTGTTTTTTTACCGTCCAGCCTACGCGCAGGAGTCGGCGGATCACCTGACATCTGCTGGCTGACAGTGCAGCTCCACCTTACCGTAATGAAACCAAAAGCCCAGCCTTCAAATCAGCGGACCGGGGCTGGACACAGCTGTGGCCGTCTGGATGCACGGACTGCATGCATCTAATGCCTTTTTTTTTTTTTTGCAAAACCCTGTTAATAATCTAGACTTTGTGAGCATCAGGGTTGTCTTTCACCCCTGAGACCTCATACAGACTCACTGATGAGATATTTGATGAAGGTGCTTTAAGGTCTGAGAATGAAACATTATAATAACAACAGTGGGTCACTAACATTATTCAAATCAATAGCTGCAGTGGTGAGAAATTTGCCCCAGACAAACAATAGGCATCACAACTACCTCCATATAAAATCACTGAAAAAAAAATATGTTGAATAGCTTTCTAAAGAATAATTAAGTAACAAATTAATTAAAATTAGATTAAAATGTCCTTTTAAAATATGCTGCACGACATGTCTGTGACTTTTTTTAAATACAGGTGTATTTAAAAACGTGTGCAAAGGTTTCGTCCAAATGAAAAGGTATAAACAAAAGGGACTAAATGTGATGCTGTAAATGTTTATGTGCTGTAAAATCTTCTGCTATTTGTGTAAACGATTATGGCGCCCTCTATAGGTCAAAGTAAATGAATTAGTGAGTAGCAACTAGTTTGAGCAAATGTTAGGTCAACTATCAAGACAATTGATCGAGCAGAATACTGTTTATGTTACCTGTGACAGAAACAGACATGCAAATGACATGACGACACCACCACCAAAGAGTTAATAAAATTGTTTATTGCATTTTTTGTCGTTTTTTCTTTTTTCCTTGCTGTTTGGAGCCTGCTGTTTCCCCCTCTATAATGACAACATCTTCGGCTGTGATTCGCACTCTTTTTCCTTTGGCAGGCACCGGGGACTCTGAAACGGCTAATGTGAGATGAGAGGAGACGTATGTATTAATACGTTTAGTGCTTGCAAGAACAATCACCTGAATGAGAACAATAAACACCCTAAATGAGCCACAAATGAGCCAAATCTGGACCTGTTGCTACTAACAATGTATATGAAACCGCACCCCAGCTAACAGGGAGTGTTCTCAGAATGCTGGCTCTCTAAGTGATCTCAAAGTTAAACCATTCTTGCCGTTTGTAGGACTTTTATAACATTGTTTCACTAACAACTTAACGTTATAAATATTCTAAAAAGTTATAGAATTTAAAAAATGTTGAAAAATGTTCTTATAACCAAACAATGACATTAATACAACATCTAACATCGAAATACAACTTACAACTTAAAATAACTTTTTTTTTACCTAATGGAAACATTAGGGAAACATTCATACAACCTAAAATTGTTAGCTGTGACATCACTCAATAGTATTTCATGTTTATTGGACATACTCTCTGAGGTTGCAGGCTGGACAGGTGGTTCCACCGCAGTCTCCTTCTCCTCACCAGGCATCCAGACACACAGACAGGTGAGTCTGGCAGTTGTGTTCACCTGGCCAAGCAGAGATGCAGTCTCAAGGTTCTAAGAGAGGGAAAACAGATTAAGTAAATTAGGAATCAAATCAAATTAAATAAAATGCTCAATACAATTAATTACTGAGCTCAAAATGGCTTAAGACATCATTGTCCAGAATGCAACATGGAGAACTAACGTCTCAGTACCTCAAGACTGAGTTTCCACATCTTAATGAATCCATCGTTTGACGCTGTAACCATGACACAAAAATCGTCTTTCATGAAGCTCTCCATGGCTTTGACTCTAAAATAAAAAACGTGACAAAAAAATTAAAAACAGTCAACTAAAAAAGTTTTTAAATTCTAAAAAACTGCTGCAAGAACAATCTACAAAGGATCATTATATTTCTGTTTACAGACATGAGGTAACAAGTCAAACTGACATTTCCCAAGAAATCAGACCTGACAGCTCAAATTATAATATGTCTTATATCTTTATTATAAATGTACTGTTGTGAATCATGGTACGATAAAGAGACAGTTTTGAACACCAATCTGTTACGTACATCTGCCATTTTTGTTCATTTATAATCAACAAAAGCGTTAAATGCAGCTTTAAATATGTCTACATTATATACTATACAATTTGCAGAATATAAAGCTTGCATAAGCAGCAACATCTGACTATTCAGCTGGTTTAAAGCAATGATTCTACCTGCTCTCATGCGCTTTAAACTCACAGACACATTTCTGTGAGTTCACGTCATAAACTCGCACACTCTCATCATCTCCTGCCACAGCCAATAGTGAGCTCTGGAGTGAAAAATACACAACAGAAACCATTAAAACTTCTCTACAGTATATGTGGATGTACAGTTCGCAGCACTCGAATGTTCACCTTCAGAAACTTGAGGCATGAAACTCTTTTTGGGAACTCTATGGTTCCAATGATTGTGGCGGATTCCAAGGTGTAAATATCGACTTTTTCATTCATAACCACAGCATATTTCTCTCCATCTGGTGACCACATCACTATCTCTGCATCTAGAAAATATTGTTTCATTTCATTATTTTCAAACATATCAGCAAAACATTCATGTATGCAGAACGACAAAACGTAACAGCCTGTATCTTACTTTGTTTGATATTCTTGATGAAGGCCGATCTTCCATCAATTAGATTCCATGTACTGCAATATGATCACAAAAAACAATATGTTGTTTCAAGTATTCCTTTTCATTCTCTACCAAGAACAAACTGAAACCCACTGAATCCATTACCAGAATTTTCTTTTTTTTGTTGAACTGTCCCTTTAAAAATCGGACTGACACATTTGATAAAATAAAGCATTTGTTAAAGCTGCAATCCGTAACTTTTTTTTGGTTTAAAATAAACAAAAATCAGAAAGTGCATGACAGAACAATGTTCAAAACAATCACCTTACCCCAATTCACAACAGTAAGTTTATAATAATGATTTATAATTTGAGCTGTCGGCTCACATTTTTCTGGAAAATGTCAGTTTGGCTTCATTTGACTTCAACACACAGAAATGTACGCCAACTACCCTGCAATTGTATGAGTCCGCTAGAGAGGCAAAAGTTACAGACTGCAGCTTTAATATTTCAGATATGGTTTAGTATGTGTACTTACCGTAAAGTCTTGTCTGTTCCAACAGAGAGCGCAAGTTTTCCTGATGGGTGTACGGACAGTGACCTAACCTGACCCCTAAAACAATAACACCCACATTATTTAATTCAACTCAAAATCACACAATCACCAGACAGTTTGCCTGCTGAATAAATGCATTTATAAATGTATTTTCTTTACGGTAACATGTAGATTTCAGGGCATTTCTCACTTGTGGGCTTTGATGGATTTCAGACACTCCCATTTTTTGGTGCTCCACACACAAATGAGACCATCTTCACTTCCACTGAGTAAATGAGACGAGCCGTAGAACTCCAGACATGAGATGGTGCCTGTCAAAAACATGGGCTGAGGTTACCCGAAACCACACGTGAGCTGAACCATGCTGTAGATGGGTCTTAAATCACAAACCACTGAAGTTTCCTATAACATGACTGCATTGTCTCAATACGAAGGATAATGTGTGACCTGCCCTATCATGGCAGTCAGTCTGACCCATTCTGAGTCAAGGTTCAACCCAGCTTTCTTATTCACTTTAGTGCCTCAAAGTGATGGGGCAGGTGAAATGTTTTGTTCGTACCATCGTGGTGTAATAAGGCTCCATGTTCAGTCTTTTTGCTCATGTCATAGAGGTAAATGGTTTCATCTTTGCTTCCTGTGGCGATGAAGCGATGGCTGGACGCGACGGCCGACAGGGAGGCGGTGTGTGCGTGATGGGTGAAGCTGGGCTCTGCGGTCCACTCCTGCAGCCAGATGAGATCATTAATACATTTATTATAATATAATATGATTATTATTGTGTTTTTGTGCCTCTCTCTCTCCACTGCATTTCCAAACTAAGATGACTAGCGCATGCAGCATGTAAACCAATTGACATTCACGCTTAAACTGAGCGATTACGACTGTAAAATAATCGATCAGATATTAAAGAAATAATCAATATTACCTTTCCGGTGGTGCACACGCTATAGCCAAAGACTATCTGCTCATAACAGCCTGCGACCAACTCAACGCGATCCCCCATGATTACAAAACAAGTGCTGCGAAAAACCAACGGCCTTCGTGAGATTATATCGCCGTGTACGATGTTTTTGTAATAATGTTAATAAAAGTGTTAATAAAAATAAATAAATCTGCTGTAATCACATTAAAGGACAAAACGCGTCTCATTCTACAGTAACGTGCGCCGCAGCCATGCGATTACCGGAAGTGACGCATTTCATACTTGGAGTGCACTTCATAATAAAAGTCCACTCGCTAGTCGTCCAGAGGCGGATGTTTATCGTAGAAGTCAACAATACGGATACAAATATAAAAATACGGCCTCGTCGAGTGAGCGAAAAAATAATACATATCTTGTGTATCATTTATTATTCCACGCATCATTTTCAACGACTATGTTAAGTGCAAATTCACACTGCATTTTAATGTCAGCATATAACCTGTATGCAGCAGAAACTTCCTTCTGAAGTTTGTTGGCTTATCTTAAAATCAATGTAAAACTTTACTGTCGTTGCTCCTTGCCCTTTATTTAGCACATTATGACAAAATATTTGAAATATTAAAATAAGATCAACCCTATTTTTCTGTAATTAAATTGTAATAATTGTGTTTTTTAAGGATGATGGATTTTTTTCTAGCACTATTAAAACATTGTTGTTAAACAACATAACCAGAACAACATTGCCTTACTTAGTGGCGTGTGATTATCTGCTTGTCTGACCAATGGCAGATGAGCAACTATTAATTCCTGTTTAAAAATCCATTTGGTGATGCTAGTGGACATAAATGACACAATCCACCTTTAAATCTGAGTGATTTTTCACTTTTGTTCAGTTGTTCACAAACTGACACACAGATAAAGACAAATCCATCTGTAGTTCCTTTCCATGGTTAAATCAATATAATTCAATCAAAATACATATACATACATAAAATCATTTGAAAAATATTGAAATGAGATGTAAATACTCTGACGTGACAAACGGTTTGGTTTATTACACTCATGTGTTAGAAACAAATTAACCAAATTTATAGTACCCGATGCTGTGCGAAACTACCGACTTTTACAAAATCATCTGCTGTCTAGCAACGTCGATGCCATGCGCGTAAACCTCCTTAATATGCACATGGAACACAATGTATCAGGAAAATATGCTCTCTTTGAAAATAGTTGACATGACTTGGGGGTTAAAGGGAAATCTGATGACGATACATGATTTTCAACCTGAGTTTTAAAAGCAGTGACAGAGGCATTGCTTACAGTAGTAAAGTTCACACGCCTTCCCATGTTCTGGGAAGAAGCATTTACACTGATTTTGCAGTTGTGCACGGGACAACATGGCTTCCACCAATAGGAGGGTCTTAAGACAGGCTGCGACCAAACCTGAGTGTACAGTTTAGATGTTATTCAAACAATGTATCAGGTGCTACTGTGTAATCCTATTGAAATACAAAGTCAACTGGCCAACGTGAGGGTTTGATATCAGAGTCTATCTATGAATCCTCTATTTCTCCAGTGAGGAGGCGGGGGCAATGTTTGCCAATTAAAATCTGTCTTCATGTCTTGTGTTCTCTTATTTCGCTTCTGCACTGTTTGGTAGTGAGAAAAAGTTTGTCTTAGTCCAGTTTTTTCTCAAATACAAACATTTCGAGCACTGAAGTGAGCACTGATGCCATGCCCACATCCTGTCAGACTGGGCGATTGCCACTGACAAAGTTGTAGACCAAAAACCGAGAGGTTCCGCAGTAATGTGTGGCGAAGAGTTTTCCATCAGGCGTGGGGTCGGAGAACGCGATTTCATCTTTACTGAGATGAGACCCATAGATGAAATTATTCCTGCAAACCAAGAGGATGAAGAACAAGCATGAGTGTCTGCCTCTTAAAACAAAATTTATTTAGTTGATTTTAATGTCTAAAGAAGAAAATTATGAAAATACTTTACTTGAAGTCCACACAAATATAAAATACACTATAAAGCATTCATATTGCCTTACAATGCATAATGTTGGGCTTTTTTGTAATGAATGGGCATTTTTTGTAATGTAATGAAAGATGTATAATGTATTTTGGCTACAAAATACATTATAAGACTTAATATGTTCATGATTAAAATACTAAAGATATGAAAGATTGTGGTAATCATGCTTTTTAATGCAATATAATCTTTATATCAATATATATAAAGTCATTAAAGATATTGAATTTTACTTATTAACCTCACAGCATTTTAAGTCAGCATAAAATCTTAAATAAGCTGTACACAAATAGTTTGCTGCTGATATTAAACACCAAAATTATAATGAATTCATTGTGAGCTTTTAATTTCACCAAAACCACAATTTAACCCAGAATGTCAATTATGCCAAGTACAAAATAAGCAGTTTTGGGGTTTACAGGGGAGTGTATTTAAGGCTGCAACTCGTAACCTTTGCCTCTTTAGTGCCATCTCCGTTTAAAACGCAAAATAGCTACTTTATGTACTTATATTTATGTGTTGAAGTCAAACTGATGTTTCCAAAGAATTCCAACCTGGCAGCTTCAATTATAAATTATTATTATAAACCGTGTTAATTAGGGTAAGGTACAGAGATGGATTGCGGCTTTAAACAGGAGTGTTTCTGCTCTTCCCAGATTCTCGGCATGCACCTCAACAGCCCAGATTCCTGCTTCACCTGAGGCACTCAATCATGCGTGAAGCGATTCCTCTCCTCCTCATCATGCTGCACACCCAGATCCGACTGATCCCACACAGCGCCGGCTCGGGAACGGTGGAGCAGCACCAGGCCCTCTGACGCTCAAACATGACCATCTCCCCTTCAGAGCCATGTGGCACAGACTCCTCTATCACCCTGTATCCCTGCACACATCAGGCAGAAGAGCCCCATTAGACCGAGAAACTAGTGCTCAACTCCAGTCCTGGAATCCACTCAACATTATGTACATCTCCCTGATCTTAAACACTTTGCTCAGTTCATGGATCTCCACTAACGAGCTCATGAGTTGAATCAGGTGCGTTAAATAAGGGAGACATACAAAACATGCAGTGGATCCCCAGGACCAGGGTCAAGAATCAGAAAACTATGACACAGAAGCCTATAAAGAAGCCTGTTAAACATCTGCATGTTGAGCTGACCTCCTGAATGTGCTCAGCAATGAGGCATCCCACTATTTTCTTATCGTTTGAAATGAAGAGGAAGGTTTTGGTCTGTGATGGGACATTGGTCTCCACCTGGTGAAAGCCCAGGTCATTGTCCACCATTTCTCTGATCTCCTCAACCTTCAATTAACCAAAACATAAAGAAACATGGACCAGAAAAGCTATAAGAGATATTCCAAATGTGTCATTTGTCTGAAGTACACGAGTGAAAACAAGCACCTTTTTCAATGCGTATTTGGGATCGTCAGGCAGGACAAGGATAATTTTGCCATCTGGATACTCTCCCAGAATTCTCTCTTTCTTCCAGCCCTAGAACAGACGAGACACTGACTGAGACATGAATAACGTGGAGATTGGCACACGCTTATTTTGAAAGGGCACATTTGAAACTTCAGATCTCTGTACACATGACTGAGGATGAGATGCAGAAGACACAAGACACAGAACAACCAGTGACGCACCACATATCTGACAGCGCTGATAAACTGATTGTGAAAAAGGAGGTGTTGTGTCTCGTCCTCTGGGCTGGTGGGTGAGTACAGCATCCCACACACGCTACACGTCACGGCACCAAACGTCTTCTGACTGGCATCCTGCAACCACATAAACACCCTGAGCTCCAGTCTTCCTGTATCACGGATGATCTTTCATGTTGGGTGTGTTGTATTAAACATCTTTCCATGAATCGTTTCATTGTTTACTTTAAAACAATGTGAAGTTAATTGTATCACTGAAATGATTACATCTCAATGAACTGATTTAAAATACACTTACATTTGCTACTGTACTTGTAGGTTTTGAACTGCTTTTGGCCTCTTTCATGTCTGCTCCAGGTTCAGTACATGGATTTTCCCTGAAATCACAACAAAACAGCTTCAGCAGATGTGTAATAAACATTTTGGACATTTAAGTTACAGCTTTTTTAAACAAACAGACAACACAACAATGCAAACCAACATCCTTATGTGGATACTATTCCTGAAATACAGCCTTTAAACATATTACTAGCTTTACTTAGCTCATCCAGATGCTTTAAATTACCTGTTGCTGTTTTCTGTTTGTGTTTTTTGGGCAGGTTCTTGTTGGGACAGGTGTTTTGCCTTACTGTCTGTGGACACATGCAACACAAGGAAGATATAACAAGACACATTCTGATTTATTACACGTTATAATGAAGAGCGAGATATTAGCATGACGTTAAATGATATGTATTTAGTGCATGTGCTACACTGCATGTGCTAATGGGCTGGTATCAGGCTGGTAATGGTCTTCTCAGAAGATCTTCACCTGTGAGAACACATGATTTCCTCTCCACTGATGGCTTGAGCTGCACTTTAGCTGATGAAGAAGATTGCTCTGGTTTAACCTGTATAAGGAAGACACATTTATGGTTGTTCAGACCTTAGATTTTATGCAAACAATAACAATCTTTAGTTTACAACATTAACTTTGGGTTTAACCTCATTTTTGGGTGCTGCTGGTTTGCTCGTCTCTTCCTCAAGACCATCCAGCTCAAAGTCATCTGGTGAATACTTGCGTCTTGGGGTATAGGGTTTATACTCAACCACTGGTTTGGGCTTTGGGCTGGTGATTCCATTAGGCATGGGCGGGGCCTGAGCAGGAAGTGCCCGTCTGGGTTCATTTGAACCCACTTTGGGCACACTCTCTGGTACGGGAAGCCGGATGGGGCTTGCGGCCTGGCTGGGTGAAACCAAGACAGCATCTGCCTCCTTGGGAGAGCTCGCTTGATTTGCCTGGTCTGACTTAAGCTTTTTAACACGAGTCCAGGTCAGCTTGTCTCGCTGAAGTTCTAACTGCCTCAGCTTCTGAAACCGGGACAGTTTCTTTTTCTCCTGGGTCTTGAGGGGCAACGAAACTTGGCTGAGAAAAAAGCGTTTCTTGGGTGTGTTATCCAGGGGCTTGGGTTCAGCAGTCTGCTCAATGGAGGTCTTAGCGGGAGCGCTGCTGTCGGAGACCGTTTGTGACATCACTTCCTGTGTTTCACTTTTGGTTTCGTATACCTCCATCGACTCGCTCCCCTCCGTTTGTTGCTCAGTATCTTTGTCATCGGAAGCCCCCGGAGCATCGGAAGCAATATCGTCTGCGATTTCCTCACACAGTGCCAGGAGGTTAAGCTGTCGGGGTGGGGGTCTCTTGGTGGCAGCTGCCCTCTCCTCCGCCAGGGCGGCCAGACGTGCCTTTGTTCGGGCCTGCGGGTTCATCGCCTGCTTTTTAGAAGGCCCTTGTGTGGAGTCTGATGCACTTTCTTGGGGTGAAGCTGAAGAAAGTACCTCCATACTGATCACAGTTTCATTTGTTTGTTTGTTTGGCATCTCCTCTTCAACACTCAGCTGCTCTTCTCTGTCAGACATCTTAGAGTCGCTCTCCGAATCCTCGTAGGTTTCGATCTCAACAACACAATGTTCAATTTCAATATCATCATCCAGAAACGCATCAGACTCCTGGAGAAACACTTTTGCCACGTCCGATATCTGGGTACTTTGTACACTATCCTGCAGGGAACATGTATTCACCACCTCTAACTCATCCATGTCAGAAATGTCTTTACTGGAGAATGTGTGCTTGGTGATGCCACCCTCCTGAATGACTTTGAAAAGAGCCTCTAGAGGTGGAGGAGACCTGTTCATCACATCTACTTTTGCATCCAAACTCACAGTAATTTTCTCAATGGGGTTTCCTGATGTCTCCTGTTCGTCAAGTGATACTTCAGCTGGGCAACTGCCATGAAACACTGACTGCAGATCAGTTACACTGGCCGCATGGTTTTTGTCAAGTTGGGGTAATGTGATCTCCTCACTTTCCAAGTCAAGAAATCGTCCATAGTTGTGCTCAATTTGCACGGGAAATAAGGCAGCTGTTACAGTCTTGATTGTTTCGGAGACAGAGGGTTTGTCTCGCTTCACTTTTGAAATATATTTCTTAGTTCCTTTTTTCAGGACAGTCAAATGTTGAGATGATTTATCTCCTGCTTTCTCTAAGACTTTGGAACCTCGTTCTTTTGGTTTGCTTGTATCAGATGCTTTCCGTCGTCTTCCTCTTGCACCCTTTTTCTGTGTTGGTTTAAGCCGAGAGGACCGTCGAAGAGCCTTTCCGTTTTCTTCCCTCGATTGTGGCTGATGTTTTTGTATTTCCAAACCTTTGTTTTTTGGAGGTCTTCCCCTCAATGGCTTCTGAGGTGTTTGAGATACCTCAGCGGATTTATCAGACACTGCAGGACTTTCCTCCATTCTTGTCTTCTTAATCTCAGGTTCACTGGACGACATTTTTCTTTTCTGTCCCGGCATCCTAAAGAGACAAGACAGCAACACAATGAAGCACGCAAGGAGCCTTTTGCTTGAAAACACACTCAGATTAAGGTTATTGCAAATAATAATATTAAACTGGGGACTAATTTTCTCGCCTGTCAACACGATTCAGCCATAAGAACTCAAAAGAAATGAACAAGCATTACACAATTAGTTCAATCATTAATACAGTAACAGGAAGATTCGTCAAATTGTAATTTTGTAAAAAATTATAACCGGCTTTAAAAATATTCCGTAAGTGACAGCTGAGACAACATACAATAAACGTTGCAAAATGTATACCAACAAGACCTTTTAATATTCAATATCCACAAAGTCTTTTTGCTAATTGAATCAATAACGAAAAAAAGCATCAGATCTCAAGTGTCATCGAGTTGACAGATGAAGTTTATTTCCCTCACATAACAACTGAACATGGCTTCTTTATTCCCATCATTAGAGTATTCATTGGCTTTAGTGACAAATAAACACTTTTCTAAACCTAAACACGAATTAATGTCGTATTATTTTAGAGCTGAAATGACATGCAGTGGTTATTCAGTCTGACGTCGAGTGAAAAGTTAGCAGAGCTGGCTAACAATGTTAGCTGCTTTTTTATAAAGCCTCTGACACGTACTATTGTTCATTACCTATATGAAATAAGCACGATATGTAAGAATGGACATTACTGCAATTACACAAAAAACAGAAATGATAAACTTACGTTTCCCTGTTTCTAAACAACAGCTGTTTTCCGCTGTGTGGAGCGAAGTGTAGCCTCACTTCCGGTGCTGCGACTGCGCCGCTCAACCTGCTGCGCCGGAGACTGCAGAGCGACACCCGCTGGACTGGAGCATTACTACGCCGATACCTTTCACTGGACACAACTCAATATTCACTCTTTATTAACTCTTTTCTGTAATGTCTTGTTAAATGCCTAGTTATAAACGTGTTTATCCTATTCCGTTTTGTTAACCATTTAAGCGATTATTGCGTGTAAAACAATCTTTCCATTAGAGCACTCTGAAATGGAAACCAAATCAGAATAATTTGGTTTCAATTTTCATATGCAAACCAATTGTCGAATATATGAAATTGTCGTGTGTGTGACTGAAAAATTAAGAATTGTGTGATTTGTGAGGGTTTATATTTGTGGCACTTCCGCTGGTGGCCTGCGGGCGGCAGACGAGAGTCACCGAGTTCCCAGAATCCTCTGCGAGGCGCGTAATGCGAATGTTTTCACGACGGGGCTGAATTGACTTGTTTCTCTTTTTAACATTTAAGTCTGCGATTATAAGTGGATATATCTAACATATTATATAGCCATGACACTCCTAAGAAATATTGCATTATAAATGTTTCTGTTTTTATTATTGGCTTCATCTTACACCATCATTTGGACAATAAAAACCTTCAGCCTGACTGACTGGAGCACAGAAGAGCTGCACGTCGGTTTCCTGCCAACCTGTGAGATGATATGAATGTTATTATGTATGTGTTCATCTAACTGTGATTTAAGTAGCTTAAGTTGGAGTTTAAGTAGCTGCTTGACCTCAGTTTGTGAGCAGAAGACAATAGATCATTTGTAATAGATCAGACTGAAGTGTGTCTGATTAAGTCTGATTAAGGATGAGTGCTCCAGATCTGAGCTCCTCCAGCACTGCGGCTGACTCCAGAGAGAAGCTCCAGGATCTGTTGACTGCTGTGAGGGATCTTCACGAATCTGCCCTGCAAGGTACAGAGAGAAATTCATTCCTGCATCCTAAAACATCTTCAAACTGCTAATAACAAAATTATTTGTTAAAAGATTGTTAGTGTTATAACAGGCAGAATTAATGAAGTATGTATCTGTGCTGTTATTTTGTTATTTTGGATTAATCACAGCAGTTTAATATGAACTCCTCTAGCCTGTTATTGATGCATGAAATGTTTTTGCTTTCATTCTGACTGCGGAAACTTTGCGTATGTTTAGAATTGCAGGCAAAAGTGTCCAAACTCAAGAAAGAGCGCTGTTTGTAAGTATAATACTGTATCAGACTGTAATTGATCACATATCTCTGATGCTCATTGTAATGAAACAGTGACATGTTTTTAAACCACACGCTCAGATGTCATTGAACAGGATGATACAATAAAGTGTGTGTGGCATGTGTTTGGTTTCAGTTTAAATGTGAACAGGTGATGTGATGCTCTGACCGTTTAATTCTGTTTCTCTCTTAGAGATGCACAGAAATTGAGTGAATTCCACAGTAAGAACCAGCAGCTGAGAGAACAACAGAAGGAGATGCAGGAGAAGATCAGACAGCTGGAGGACAGGTGCAAACATTATCACGGTTAACACTGATGTATTCATTCTGTGATTAATAACATGTTTTATTTGCGACAGGGTGCGATCTGGACCATGTGATCGATGCACTGAGACAGAGAAGCAGATTAAAAAGACAAACACGGACTTTGAAGATATTGAACAGAAAAATCAGTGTCTCATCTCTGAGCTCGGTGAATGTGTTTCTTGTTGTATACCATGTTGTGTTATATCAGTATGTAAAACAGTATCCCACTCAATACACTTTGTCAACTACACTGTTTAGAGGCAGAGAGGAAGAATCTTAGGGATGAAAACAGGAGATTGAGTGTTGAATTGGAGCGACTCAGAAAGTCCCAGTGAGTAAAACAAAAGATTAATATAGATTTATAATATAGATTATAAGATATGTATTTATTCCTGCAGTGTGACATGTTAAACTTGACATCTGAAACATTTTTCTTGTTCTGTCACCTAAAACTGTAGACAACTTCTATAGAACACAAAAGAAGATATTTGGAGGTCTCAGGTAGTTTGTCTCTGTGTAACTCAGTGGGCACCACTGTTGTTTGCATACTTGTCAGCATACTTGAAAATATCTTCTTCTGTGTTCCTCAGAAGCAAAAATGTCATATAGGTTTGAAATCAAATTAGGGTGCGTAAATGATGAAAGAAATTTCTTTTTTGTGAACTCTCCCTTTAAGATCTCATAAAATTGCATAATACGTGTAATGTGTGTGTGTGTGTTTGTAGATCTCCTCAGAATGTGTTCTCTGACGCAGAAGAGGGGGTGATTCCAGACTCTCCCCTGCGCCCGCTGTCTTTACCCGTGATGAGTAAGATGAAACGGAGGAAAGATCAAACTCACGTCCGCTACACTGAGAGACCGCTGTCACTCTCACACCCCGGTCAAGAATTTAACCTGCCTGCATCAAATGACAAAACAAACCGGTTTATTCTTGAGAAGTTGTTTGAAATGTTCTCTTTTCTTTGATTAGAGTGCAGACGGGGAGAGCCGTCTGCACCGTTCGCCTGCAATGGCACAAGTGTGTTAGTTGCTGAAACATGTGAAATGGATGTGACTCATATTGCAGGTATTATAAATCTATGCTAAGCAAATGAGATTGTAATAGTCACATTTAAAAGCAATGCATGTTATAATCAGTGACATTATCACCACAATGCCTCAGAGCCTGAGAACAGAAGACATCGCAGGACTGTGGTTCCTGAGACCTGCAGAATAGACGTCCAGCCAGAGCAGGTTCTTATCTTACTCACACATGTTTATGCAGCTGTCTTTGTGAGGACATTCATTGACACAATAGAATCTCTAGCCCCAACCATAACCATCCCAACTAACTGCCTAATCATAACCTAATTCTAACTTTAAACCCTAAAACCAAGACTTAATCCTCAAACAGCCCTTTAAAGTGGTGTTAGGAAGTGAGAACAGGCCAAAATGTCCTCACTTTACTGTCTTTGTCCTCGCTGTGATGTTGTAACTGGTCACATTGGTCTTCACAAAGACAGATGTACAAGTACACACACACACATATATACATTTATGTATGGGTGCGTGTATATATACAATATGTTGTTGCTGTAAAAACTGTATTTGTATTTACATTAAACTGCTTAATATCATATTGGCAGTGTTTAGGAGTGAGTTTGCATGTTTTATTCCCAGTTTGATGATGATGATGATGATGATGACCTTCATACTGCACGCACTGACAGAAGTCAACACCCAGACGCATGCAACCACACAGCGATGTAAGCAGACACCCCATTTTTGTTTTAGATTTGAGGCCAGCTACATGCTTTGTACTAATAAAGATTTTGATGATTATATTTTATCAGTTCCAGGGCCTCTGTGGTCAGTAACGACATATCTCCATCTGTTTTGCGTTGTGGTGCGTCGAGTTCTCGAGACCGGCAGCAGCCATCGACAGGCGCCATCCCGCAGACACCCACACACAATGGCTCACATCTGCCACTTAAAGGAAAGAGAAAACACACAGCATCCAGGACACATGAAGAGAAGAATTCAGAGAGCAGCCTGGAAGATCCTGATGAGACGGGAATCAAGGGGCTGATATTTGCTTCTACTCCAGCTAATCGTCATTTAGAGAGCAAATCTCAGGAACTCAACAAGACCCACGATCAGACAGATCTGATCCAGATACAGCAGGTGGGCGAGACCTGTTACGACCTGACTGACACTTTTCATTTAGTTTTGCATTCAAACTTGAGTTGGGATTTGGAATTTTATGCAACAAATTTTTCTAGGATTCAAAGAAGAGGAAATGTTTGGAGCCAAACCTGAACGCAGGACGCAAAACTTCTCCTGAGAGTCAGAACAACACGCCCCTTCCCTACGGTGCGCGTGTGCATGTGTGTGTACTTGTGTATGTGGTTTATGTGTATAATGACACTTACTGTGTCCTCCTTTAAAAACGGCTTTAAAAACGTACTAACTGGTGTTTTATTAAATAATGACAAACGTTTTCTGTGAAGGTTAGGTTTGGGGTTAGAGGAAGGGGATAGACAATTTTATTAGCTCAGTATAAAAATCATTAATCATGTGTTTTTCTAAGCATTACAGACCCTTTATATGTAGTTCCCCGATAGTCTTAAATAGTTAATTGATAAGAGTGAGCGTATTAGGATGAATTGTAAATGTTTAATTCTTGCTTCTCTTCCATCTCAGATCAGAGCTGGAGTGTTGATCCAGAAGCTGATTTGGCTCAATATGATTCAGAACGTCACCCAGAGGTACCAACATACAATGAAAATGGATCCTCAAACAGTTTATGTTCCATCATTAATAAATGTCATTTTAAAACTTGTATTTAAAATTTGGCTGTGCCATTAAAGCAAACATATCAAAACAAATAATTTACCAAGACTGAATGACATGTTGTTAAATTCCTTGAATAATAATTTGTTTCAGTGAGTTTGTTTTAATCATGTTTCAGGCCAGGACAGATTTAGAAACACTGGACACGGACTGTACATTTGTGAGCCACAGTCTGCTGCTGAGAGGACAGAAGAGGGCGGAGCGAACCCAAACCACAGGTGAGAGCTAAGTGAGGGTGGGGCTAACTCAAACCTCAGGTGAGATCAGAGTGAGGGCGTGACAATATGCTTGAATTGTAACTTCTACAACGTACATGTGATCCATCATCAGGAATCGGACAGAAAGCAAACGACAGTCTTGCCGACATCTTCGATAAGACGGCGTATGGCGAATATGAGTCATGTCCTCAGTATGAGAGCTGTAATGCTGATCAAGACCGTACGGACGTGGAGGAGAGAGAGGAAGAGGAGATGGAAGAGGAAGAACAAGTGGAAGGTGACCATGTTGAAATCTAACAGTAGATGACAAACACACATTAAGCTCCCTGTAGCTTTGCATTAACACACTGTGCCTGTTCAGAAGAATCCTGCAGGCCATTGGACAGAAAGCAAATGTCCAGTGATGATACTTCTAGCAGGTGAGTAGTGTATGATCCGGTTGTATTGCATATAAATATTCTTTGTTAGATTGTCCTGGAATTGTATAAGGTGCTACACAAATTTTATTTGTAGTTTGTTATGTAAAGAAAATTTGATTACGGTGTTTTGAAAGCAAACAGTATCCAGAAAATGAGTGTTTCATAAAGTATAAATTTAAAGATATTGTATTTTTTAAATCACTTTATTTATTTGGCAGGAATAAGTCTTTTGCTTGCGTGGAAGTTGTGCGTAAGAGAGACGAAAGAAGAAAACTGAAAGGCCACTATTGTAAAGAGTGTGAAATAGTGAGTCTGTCTTCTACACGTCTTTTCAAAGGAACAGATTGATCACAGATCAATTAAAACTCATCAAGACCAAACTGTCTTTCAGTATTATGCGGATCTCCCAGAGGAACAG
Organism: Chromobotia macracanthus; assembly: GCA_036877525.1. Taxonomy (NCBI): domain Eukaryota; kingdom Metazoa; phylum Chordata; class Actinopteri; order Cypriniformes; family Botiidae; genus Chromobotia; species Chromobotia macracanthus. Next base: position 3,986,545 of record JAZGTH010000085.1, read on the forward strand.
AGACAGAAAAAATTGTCTTCCTGCTCACGCCATCGTTATCGATACATTCCACCCGCCACTCCGGAAAACTTCTGGGAAGTGGGATTCCCATCAACACAGACCTGTGTGGACAGAGGTGATTTTATCATTTTAAGAAAGAACTTGTTCTCGTTGAAACTTGAAAACAGGCTACATCACATTATTAATACCACTTTGTTAGTATACATATTTTTCAGTATATAGGTGAAATATATAGACTTATTCTTAGAGAAAATAACTTTTATCTTGATCATTAGTGACTCTTCATTGAAGACTGTTGGTAACGTTCAGTGTTTTGATCTTGACAGGATACATCAAGGAGGACGAGCAGCCAGATGTGCGGATGCGACGAAGGCGACCATATGTCGCCATGTTCTCACCAAAAGCCAAGTCACAAAATAAGCAGCAATGAGTCGATCCATTATGAGCTCAGAACATGCGGTTCCATTATGGATAAGAATCCAGTTTGTGATTTGAAAACTGAATGTATTGAAAACTGAATCACAGATGCTTATTTTAATTTTACGTATGTTTCACACTAAGTAGATTTTACGACATTTGACTAATAAATGAACCTCATCTTTAAATTTTCTAGGAGATGTAAGAATTATGTAAATAGTTTTTTGACCTTTTGTATTTGACTTTGATTGTCATTTGTACAAAAACTTTAAATGATTTATTTACTGTGGTACAATTGTAATAAAAATGTTTTTGAAACCATGGTCATGCATTTGATATAGTGCATGCACTCACTTAGCAAAATCTAGTTTCAGAAGAGAATCGGTCGAGAACTACCAGCTTTGTTTGTTATCAAGGGAGCCATGTGTCACACCTGAAGTGTGCTTCAAGTTAAGAGCTTTCTCTTTTGTGACGACAGCTGCAGAAAACAGCTAGGTCTTTAGTGGTCAAAATGGAGAACAGAAGGAGACAGGCGGCTCTCTCTTTCCTAAACAACATATCTTTGAATGGACAGCCAGTAGAAGAACATAGGTTCCACAGCAGATCTGAGGATGGTGCATCTGCTCCAGCCACAAGATCACAGACAGATTCAGGAGACCCAGGGAACAGTAAGACCAGAGATGTGTGTTTGGAAGACCTTGGAGGCCAAACAGGAAACTCTGTGAACCAGCCAGCTTTGATAACAGCAAGATGTTTGTCTCATAATCCTGCCCGTCTCAGGCAAACATCTCATCGTGGTGTTCCTCAGGAAAATGAACCTAGTGTGAACATCTCCAGAGAGCTTCAAAGGTTGGTCGCATTTTTCCACCCAAAACTTTCTTCAGACTTCCAAACCTTTAACACCACAATGAGTTAATATGGAAAATAAATGCATTAAAGATGTAACATAAAGCTCACTGTGTTTGTTGACAGCAAATTTGGCACATCTGTCCCCAGACCCAGGAGCACCAGAAGGGTTCATTTCATCAAAAACATGAGACAACATGATACTCGCAATGGCAGGTACAGAAACCCTGCTTAAAAATAAACATGGCAGGTCATTTCACGTACAGTTCATGACGTAATGCAAAACATTTCCCGGGAAATCGGACCCGACAGCTCCCATTTTAAAGCATTATAATAAACTCACGGTTGTGAATCGAGGTAAGATGAAAAGATCATTTTTATAATGACGGATTGCAGCTTTAAATCGTTTCCTATTAGAAAACAATGAATGAATGAATATCGCAATGGGTCCTCCTGCAGGATCGTTTTGATCAGTGTCAGAAGATCTCCGTACGGGATGTTCTCGGTGCTGCCGTACCGGGACCTCAGCCAGATCAGGTATTATATATATGTTATATATATAATATATGTTGTTTTTTACATATCTGAAGTCATAGTTCAAGCAGATCTGTTGGCTTCAGGGACGAGAGATCGGACAGCATCGGTCAGAAGCACGTCGGTGGAGCAGCGGCTAGAGATGCAGTCATCGGACTTGATGGTGTGGAGCTTGGAGCCAAAGCAAAAGTGAGGCAGATGTGCATTATAATTAACTTTTAACTTTATAACTTTTGTGAGATACAAACTAACTTTTGTGAGTTACTGTAAAAACACTGTAAAAAAACAAAAACTTGCCTTACTTACTTACTTAAAACTTGCTGCCTTCATTTTTATGTTTAATCTACTTGGTTTTTATAAGTCATTTCCACTTAATAGTTTAAATCCTGACTGGTGCTGTAAAATAAGTCTGGTGTAAATAAGACTGGTGTAAAATAACACATTTTCAACTGCTTTTAATAAGTTACAGCAACTCAAGACCAGTCAAGATTACAAAGAGTTGAAATGACTTGTGCAGCCACGTTGATTAAACTTAAAGTTTGAAGGCAGCAAAGTTTTTTTTTACAGTGTAAAAGTTTTCTCAGAGTTATCAAACTTTCAATGTTGCATGTCAAAATGTTATTCTTAAAGAGTGTGATGATTTCTAAACATTACAGAATAAATGTTTGAATGCCGTTACAATAACATTAATACAACATTTAAAAAACTGGAACTTTCAAAATAACATTTTTGTTACTTAATGGAAATGTTTTTACAACCTAAAATGGTTACCTCGGGATTTCAGGAGTAATGTTAGCTTGTCTTCATTTGACTTGTGTAAAGAAAAATACGTAAAGTAACCTGCAATTTTCAGAGATGGCGAAAGAGAGGCACAAGTTACAAATGCAGCTTTAACATTTGTTTCTGCTCGTCAGACGGTGTCGTACACAAAACTTTTGTGTCACACTAACGCATTAAGCGGCAGCAGAGATTGTGATGTTCTCGCACAGCATTCTGGGATACAGTGTGCCTTCAGCGGCCCAGCACATGGTGCCGTCCCCCAGACGACTATAAAGAGAGGTCAGTGAAGAAAGAGCTTCTCAATCTGATTCACAGATCCAAAACGACTGGATTCATGTCATCATGAATTGAATTCAATTCATTTTTAACCATTTTATTTCACGTGCAGGAATCAGAGGGAAAGACGCTGATGATTATGACCCAGATCTCCTGGATGATCCACAGTGGCCGTGTGGGAAACACAAACGAGTGCTTGTCTTTAAATCATATATGGTGAATTCACACGTCTGTTATATGTAACATTTCTAGATCTAAAACACCTTTTAAAGCTCCATGTACTTCCTCAATAGCTGATTTTTGTTTATTTTTAACAAAAAAAATTACGGATTGCAGCTTTAAACAGTTTTCAGTCTGCTTTGCTAAATATCCTAATAACAACTGAGGAAAACGACAGCATTGTGCTGTTAAACATTTAAAGTTCTCTAGAGATCATGTAAATAACTTCACGCTTCATCAACTCTCCTGATTTACCACTCGGATGAAACAAAGAGCATCACAATCGCAGTAAATTCTGCAGCTTTTATTCAGAGATCCCTTCATGTTCCTCCAGACAACAGTCATTGAGTATGTGAAGCCATCCGACCTGAAGAAAGACATGAATGAGGCCTTCAGTGAAAAGTTTCCACATGTTCATCTGACCCTCAGCAAAATCCGCAGGTTCTAGCTTCAGTTCCGACTTCAAATATTGATATATTGATGCAGTTTACTTAATATGTTTTATGTTTTGACATTCGCAGTCTTAAAAGGGAAATTCGTAAGCTGGCCCAGGAGGATTGTGGGTATGAGGAACCGACGGTTGCTATGGCTTTTGTCTACTTTGAAAAACTGGCCCTGCAGGGTAAACTGGACAAACAGAACCGTAAACTTTGCGCAGGGACCTGTATCCTTCTCGCAGCCAAAATAAGCAATGACCTCAAGAGACCTGATGTCAAGCACCTTATAGAAGTAATGAACGCACTCCATTTAATGTTGTTTTCCGTCAAGACCAATAAACCATCAATGTTATGTCTTCATGTCCATTAGAGGCTGGAGGAGAGATTAAGACTGAATCGTCGAGAGCTTCTGGCTTTGGAATTCCCCGTACTGGTGGCACTTGAGTTTAAACTGTATCTGCCCCGGCACGAGATCTTACCCCACTACAGACGTCTCCTGCTCACCACCTAGATCCAGACAACCACAGAACTCAATCTCAACCTTACGACACGCCAGTATTGAGAGGTTGCACTGTTTGTTGTGTAAGCGTAGATAAAATGTATGAGATACATTCTGTGTTCGGTCATTGACTTTTATTTTGTTAGAATAAATTTTGAAAAACAGGGTGCAAAGTGCAACTTTATATGAAAATCTTTGGAAATACAATACACACACTGCAGTTTGGAAGTACAGTTACTGTCATCTACTTCAAACATTAATTACAGTAACTGATGCAAAACTCATTTTAAGACAGCAGTTTATAATTACAGAAATTTTGTCACCAACCCTAATAATACATGTCAAGGTGACAGTACAACATATATGTTGTTCTAATGATGACTGTTGTTATAAAAACTACTAAAGGCGTTTTTACCTCTCTGTAGAAAATCAATATTGCAGAAGTAGGTGTGATGTTATTCAAACTGCAAATCAAAGTATTTTAAAGGTAAATATTGCAGGACAATAACATACAAAGACTGAACACTTACAGTAACACTTAAAGAAAATTTGGTGCAAAAACACAGAAGTAAACAGATTACAGTAAACAACACCCAAATATAAATTCAGGCTAAAAAAAGAGAAGAATTTAGAAGTCATTACAGATAAATGATGTGTAAATAGCTTTTAGCACTGACACATCTTTTTTTAAATGTTGCTATAATGTTGAGAATCTCATTAAGGCAATAACTGGGGTCAGTCCCATGGTCTTCCATTGTTCAAGACAATGTGTGTAATGTTACAGCTGGCCTGCAGTGATAATGACTGATCTGGAGTGTTTTATACAGATTATATGACAGGAGGGACTGATAAAGAGTCTTTAAAGGCACTGGACACATTCTTTTTACAATCTCATTGAAATCTGTCAGAATACAGAAAGAAGGCCTCGCCGGTGAGGTTCAGGATGATGCTAAAAAGAAACGAAAACAACGTCACATTTATTTTATCAGGTCACATCATGCTCCAGTCAAAATCATTGAAACTTGCGCTTTTTTTCTAAACACCACTGGTCAAAGTTTTAGAGTCACCAGACTGAAATATTTCTTGTGATCTTAAAAATCTTTTCATCTAAAGGTGTTCGCTGAAATGTTTGAAATGATTTTTGTACATTATAAATTAAATATTACAAATATTAATAAAAATATAAAACAAATGTTTTTCAAATAAAAAGAAAGCAGCCAATAAGAGCCCAGAATAAATGGAAACTTTTAAAACAGTTTAAAAAGCATCCCAAAGAGACTCTGAAACAAGCCTGTTGATAATATTTTTGCAAATTCTAGGCACAGGTGGGTTACTTTGAAGATGCCAAAATATAACAACGTCTGGTTTATTTTGAATGTTGTGTAGTTATATAGTCACGTGATTTCCAAAGTTACATTTGTGTTATTCCATTTTGATTCCGATTTGATGAGTTACTATTATTCCACAATACGTTAAAAATATACATTAAGAATGAATAAGTGACCCTAAACTTTTGAACCTGTCCATATATTCTGTATATGACATAAATCTGTCGTAATCTCACCAGCAGAGTGTCACAGAACTGGCCACAGTGTTGAATGGTTTAAGAAAAAGGGAAAGACTTGAAGCCAAAACCTGCATTCAAACAAAGAGATCAGCTCCTGCATCACTTACAAATCTACAATTCCAGGATAATTCTAGTTTATTTCCATTCTTTATAACCTGGTCATGAGAAATCTTCAGAATGACACACTTAAGAAGAGAGTGAGACATTTGTAGTTAGGGTGTCACAATATACTGATATCTACAATAACTGTGATGTTAATAGCCATAATTATTGATATTGAGTTAAAACCACACATATGATAATATAGTGAATAATCCAGCACCAGTATCTGATTGACACTCCAACACAGTAGGAGGCATAATAGTTACAAACTGTCTTTCTGCCTCCCTACACTTGACTTTTGAATGCAATTCATTGGCCATTAAAAGAGAAAACACAAAATAAACAAAAATTAAAGATGAACTGATAACATTATTGTTTATTTTAATAGATACTGTGATAATACTGGTCCTGTGAATTCTTTTGGCCATGATAACCATGTAGTGAAAATCTGATACCTTGACAGCCCAGTTTGTAGTTACCTATACATGTACTATACATATACACTACACATATACTATATGCTACACATATTCTATATGAAAGACATATACTGTATACTAAACGTATTTAATATACTAAACGTATACTGTACATATACTATAAACATACAACCTATACATTTCAGGTGTGTGTCTTACCTTAGCCAGGAAGAACCAGACGCCACAGTGTTCCTGGGACATACTGCTCTTTAACTTCACAGTTAACAGCACCAGAAAAAAGCTGAATACAGCACTATTAAAATGAAACCGTTTTGCAGTCAGTTTTGCAAACACAATCAATGAGAATAAACACGTCTTCAAAAACACTAACACTGCTTTCAAACTAAGAATTTAATAAATCACACCAATGTTTCATGCATATGTTTACAACAATTAATATTTTCCTCACCTGCCCAAACAGCCAGTGTAAAATGTGTATGAGGTCGAGCGGACAAAGTCTACGGCACCAGAGAAATCACCTGAAAGACAGTAAGACATGGATCACTGTAAATATACTGCAGACCACAATAATACTAAAATGTTTAAATTATAAGAATGTCAATACCTGTTGAGAATGAAAGAGAGATGAGTAATAATGCACTGAAAACGTGAAAATCAGAAAGTGAAAAATATGATGGATTATTGAAAGTGGTTGTTCTACATTAGACACTGTTCTGTATGAAGCAGATAAATTTCATATTCGACAGACTCACCTGATCACACAGTTGATGAACTGCTCTTCAAAATCACTGGATTAACATGCATTGGAACAGACAGAGAAAGTGTATTTAACACACAGACATTTTACTAGACTATTTATGTATAAGCAGAACACATGAAACGCTAGAAAGCACCTCGGGTGGCTGGACTTGGAGTTCTTCTGAAAAACTTTATATGTGCCTAAATGAGAAAAAGGACAAGATCGAACAAAATACAGGTAACCAACACTATATATTAAAGGTTATACGTTTAGTTCTTACAACAAGTAAATAAACACTCACCAACACAGAACAGATGAATGAATGCCCATGTGTAGCCATGGGGTCTGAACTAAGAGGTAAGATGTACAGAGGGGAACATGTGAAATGCAGGTTGGACATTTTCGCTATTACAAAACACAGAGATGATCACAAATATTCATAATTCAGATTACATCACTGTATTTGTGTTCTGGAACTTACTTGTGGATTGTACAGGATCAGGCCTGCAGCTGATCCCAGCAACATAAACACACTATACACAGAACATAATGCACATTAAACAGGAAAATTCAATCTAATGTTAGGTTTGAATTCTGTACACTTTTCCTATCAATTCCTGTCAAATACAGCCTTTTCACATTGTTTTAGTGTAATATTAGTTCAGGAACATAACATACCATAATAATTTCTTCCATGAAGCTTTCTGAGTAATGCAAATGAAAAGAGAATCAGAACGTAACATCATTAGCTGAAAGATATGATTATAATATCAAAAATAATGATAGTATTATACATTCATAGGAAAGAAAGCAAAACTGAATTATTTATTTACATGTTACACTTTTATCCAAAGCGACTTACAGTGGATTCAAGTTATACATTTGATCAGTATGTGTGTTCCCTGATAATCGAACCCACAGCCTTTGTGCTGTGAACCCAATGCTCTACCAGTTAAGCTACAGGAACATGTTATTATTCTTTCTAATAAATAAATGAAACATGCAAAATCATGCTTACCTCTCTTTGAAAGACTGTTACAATGACAAACGTGCAAACCTCCGAGAGATTTTGTAACACAAAGAAGAAAGGAATGGGCTAAACAAAGAGAAAGATGAAGAGATGTGAGCAAAATATATGATGATTCAAAATATGATTTCATATTCCAAAGCAAAATGAAGCAGTCTAAGCATCAAACAGCTCAAGAACAGTAAATCACAATCCTTCTCATTAGGCATTTAATTACATACGAAATGAGATGATAACAATAATTCCCTGTGGACACAAAATGCTTACTAAATATCAAGCAATATATAAAAGTAGTTTTAGGAAGATTTTGCACTTACCAAAAGCGACAGCGCTTTGGACCCAGCATAAATGTTTCCAATAAACAAGAAGGACCCAGGCAGCTGGGAATAAATTGCAGATCTGAACAGAGTATAAACACAGATATTACTACAAATGTACATTACAAATGGCACCCATCCAGTGGCATTAAGTAGGTGCAAATTTCAGATACCTGGACAACCCATTGATTTCAACCCAGCCTAGTTTCCAGCTGATCAGTAGCAACAGAGCTGCTGTTGATGTCTGCCACCTTTGTACCGTTAATGATAAAGATGAATATACAGAGAAATATTATGTAAATAAGAAACTAAATTGTAGGAAATGGCTTAACAACCAATATGTGCTGTGTACTTACCCCTGAAAAATGGTTGGGAAGGTAAATTTTAAGACCGACAGGACATACTGTAAAACAAACAGGTTAACATTTTAAATGGTATTTATTCTGGTAACCACCAACATTTACAATAGCTACTATAAAACAAACATGACCAGACACATTTAAAACACAATGTTTCCTTCAGCTGAACTACCAGAAACATAAAAACCTTTAGTGCACAAGTAGCAATATTTAACACAATGCAATATTTACCAACAGAACAAACAAACAATAAAGATGATGTGATGTACCTTATTTGTGAAATAAGACAGAGTAAAACAAGTGCAGAACACTAGAGCAAGGATGACCCGAGCTACATTCATTGGACTGGATGCAACTATAACTTTGGTTTCTTGTACAGCTCCTCTGGTGCCCTTTAATAATATGTTTAATAATATGTTTAATAAAATCTTTCATCATATTCTGTCATCTCATCTGCACTTCCTCTATTCTGCTGGCCACGCCCACTTCGACACGCAGAACATTTCAATAAAAGCCTGCATTACTTAAGGCGAAAAAAGCAAAACATTGGGCTATAAAATAATTATAATTCCGATAGACATTTCAGACCTTTCAAAGGTTTCGGGCACTTGTATATTTGTTATTAGTTACACAAAATTAGACGGTCATCTCACACGATGGACAGAGACTTTTATTCTGAAATGTGGGGTTGTGTGACGTCACCGCGGCTCGTCTTACCGGACATTGTAGCTTGCTAGTCATTCCTATTTTTGTCTGACACGCCGTCGGTAGCGAATTAACTCGTCGTTTTAAACCACTTTTAAGTCGCCTTCATCAAAGACGATCAAAGGAAGAAGTACTTTTACGATTCAAGTCGATAGTATTCATACAATCTCGGTCAATCTGCCCGACTGTGCCATTCTCAGCTTGTTTGACGTGAAACCATCTGTCTGGTAACATGGATCAACTTGAAGTCTCCGCAAAAGAAACAAAGGTGAGATTTCTGAACTGTTTCTGAACTTTTGCGACGGTAGTTTGGAGATGTGCTGAAGTCTGTCGTGTTAAATATAAGCTGGGCCTTTCAGCCAGTGTTACACATGGGGAGTAAACCTGCCTGCTGTTTCATCATGTCTTGGGTTTGAGTTCAGTGGCTCACTTTGCTAGATAGTTGCTGACAACAATAAGGAAATGTTAAGATGGTGAATAAGGAGAGGTTAGTTTGGGCTGGTCTCGCATAAAGGTCAGAAAGTTGGACTTGAGTCACTGTTTGTAGGGTTTATGAGCAGATTAGGGTTAGTCAAACAAATCTTGGCATACTTGACTCTTTGCTTTCCTTAATGCCTGTCCAAGCCTATATTAGATAAAGGCACATTCATGCCATCTATTGTATGACTTATGATTGTACTGTAAATACTATAGACTGTAAAACCTGCTTCGTAAGTGTCTGTTGACAGATTGCCTAGTCGAAAGGATGCAAGTTAGATTTAATTTTAGATTTAGTTGTCTGTAAGCCATTTAGAGCAGGTCTGTACGTATTATTATGTTAATCAGGTTTAATTTTGTTATTTATAGCACAGGTGGTGATATATTTTTGTCAGCTACTAAAATTGAGAATTGTCGGGTGGAGCTTAGACTTGGTTGTGAAGTACCACCCATTTATGTCATGTTATATCATGTTTTTATCTTCTTTCAGAACCCGTGGGGGGCTCCTGCCCCGGCACCCTCGCCCTGCTCTCTGGCTGACGTCATGAGCGAGCAGTTGGCTAAACAACTGCATGAGGAGGGAAACTCCTTCTCAGACCCAGAGTGAGTCTACCAAGCAAATTCATTTTACTGTTAACTAAATCTAGATGTTTAATGCTTTGTAACCATGGCAATACATGGGATGATTACCTAGACTAAGGCTAACCACTTTTAGTTCTCATTTTGCACTTAAGCTATTCATTTTAAATGTATTATTGTTTAGTTTAGTGTATTTTGAATGCATATTCTTCATATTAGTTTCAGTACCGAACTGGACCTGGCCTGCACTCCGGAAACAGACACATCAAGTGACCTGATCCTGGCCCAGATGCTTCAGATGCAGTTTGATCGCGAGTTTGATACGCAGCTGAGGAGGGAGGAGAAGAAGTTTAATGGAGACAGCAAAGGTAAAACCCTGTTAATGCTTGTTGTGTTGTTAATTATCCGTGTCTAGAACTTCCTGTGCGTGTGTATAAGCTGAACATTCGTTTCCTGTTCACATATAAAGTCTCCATATCCTTTGAGAACTACCGCATGGTGCATCCATACGAGGGCAGTGACAGCTCTGAGGACGAGGTGGATTGGCAGGACACTCGTCACGACCCTTACAGAGCTGGTGAGCGACGTTAGGTCAAAGGACATCTAAGTTCAAATTTAGTACTTTTAAAATACAAAAACACGTGAGAGGGAGACAAAAAAAATAGTTATTAGTTTATGAAATAGTTATTAGTTTTTGACTTCACCCTATATTATTTATTCACTCAGATAAGCCAACAACCACCCCCAAAAAAGGTTTTGTGGGGAAAGGCAAGAACATCACCACCAAACACGATGAAGAAGTTTGTGGACGGAAGAACACAGCACGAATGGAGAATGTAAGACATGTTAACTAACCTAAAAGAACAAAACAATGCCTCCAATCAGTCAAGAAACTAATTCTACTCCCTCTGCATGTTGTCATCTCTACCTGTGAATCCAGTTTGCCCCAGAGGTTCAGGTGGGAGATGGGATCGGCATGGACCTGAAGCTCTCCAACCAGGTGTACAATGCTCTGAAGCGTCACTGTCACACAGAGCAGCGCCGCAGTGCTCGTCTGCACGAGAAGAAAGAGCACTCCACTGCTGTAAGCTCTTCAAGAACTCAAAAACATACTCAAGACTGGTCAAACTCCGCTACACAAATAACAAAAATGTATACCTAGTTGGCAAATTAAATATTTGCCTGCTTTAGAATAACTTGAATAAAGGTAGGGTAGGCAATTTCGGAGAGGCTAGCAGTAGCAAGCTAGGGTTGGAAGCAGAAGATCCCGTCCTCCCTTCAGAGCGATATTCAAAGCTATGGCCACTCCAACAGTGCGTAAGGGTTATGCAAATAAATCGTTTGACAGGCAAGTAGGACATCAGACTGAATGAAATGATTGTACAAACATTTTATGGTCCTGTGCCTTCCAGAGAAGATAAATAGATTTAGAGCCATTTACTTAGTGATTGCTATCAGGATGTGTGATTGCTACCCTGCCATTAATTGTGTTGTGTCTGCACAGGAACAAGCTGTGGATCCCAGGACCAGACTGCTCATGTACAAAATGGTGAATTCTGGGATACTGGAGAACATTAATGGCTGTATTAGCACAGGAAAAGAGTCGGTTGTGTTCCATGCAAATGGAGGGAGGTGGGTGGCGTGTTGTTTGTTTGAGGAGGTCAAAAAGATCTCACAACTTCATGCAGGTGACACAAAGCCATTAAAGAGAGAGGTCACCCAAAAGTTTTTTGCTTTTAAAGGAACACCTAAGAAGATATTCTGAAGTATGTTGGTAACCAAACAACAGTGGCACCTGTTGGCTTCTGTTGTATGGACCCAAGACAACTGAAACATTTCTCAAAATATCTTCTTTTGTGTTCCACAGAGGAAAAAGGTTTGGAATGACATGAGGGTGTATAAATGATGGAAGAGTTTTCAGTTTTGGATGAACTGTCCCTTTAAGTTTTTCGTTCGTCTTCTGTAGCTTTGAGGAGAAGATCGTTCCAGATGAATGCGTTCTGAAGGTTTTCAAGACCACTCTGAACGAATTCAAGAACCGGGATAAATACATCAAGGACGATTATCGCTTTAAAGATCGTTTCAGCAAACTGAACCCTCGCAAAATTATCCGTCTGTGGGCTGAGAAGGAGATGCACAACCTGACCAGGTGATGAACTAATTCATGCTAATCCATGTTAACACATGCTTTCTTTGACCTAACACCAGTATTTATTCCACACACCTCTAGGATAAAGAAAGCTGGCATCCCGTGTCCTGAGGTGGTAATTCTGAAGAAGCACATCCTTGTGATGTCATTCATTGGGCAGGACCACGTTCCAGCTCCTAAACTGAAGGAAGCCACACTAAACTCTGAGGATATGAAGAAAGCATACTACCAAGTTCTGAACGTGAGCTCTGCACCATGCGCTTTCAATACACATGAAGAAAACGGCTGCTTGTCCTTTGTACAGCTGTTTGTAGTTTGTTAGACGTCTGTATGTTTAACTGTTGTTCACTCATTTTATAGATGATGCAGCGACTGTACCAGGACTGTAATCTGGTTCACGCTGACCTGAGTGAATACAACATGCTCTGGCATGATGGACAGGTGTGTATAACAGCCAGAACACACATTCTCCGGCCTTTGGAATGAACTATTTTATATTTCTGTGCATAGCAACAAGGCTTTTGATGTTTTACACATTATGTTTCTTAAGCATCACTTTAATGCACAGTTATAGCAATGGTTTTATGATAAACTCTTTCTGAGAAATGCTCAACACCCAAACAAACAGTTTTGTGAATATTTGATGGTTGTCTGCTCTGTGTGTTTGCACAAAGCTCTGTCTATGTAAATAGAAAAAACAAAAAAATGAAGCGGATCGAACCAAAAGCCACAACACTCATAGCCAATCAGTAGTAGAGGGCGGGGCATGTGCGCCAGTTGTTAGTCTTTGCCCGTGTTGTATAGTATGTTCAATATTTTGAGTGCGGAGCAATGAAGGGAGGGGTGTGTGTTGGTTTGGGCGTCAACTTAAAACATCAACAATACTTCTCCGGAACTGCTTACTGCACCTTTAAGTTCATTTTTGATTTCCTTTAAAGGTCTGGTTCATTGATGTAAGTCAGTCCATTGAGCCCACTCACCCTCACGGGCTGGAGTTCCTGTTCAGAGACTGTAGGAACGTGGCCACAGTAAGTAACCGAACAAGCAATCAAACAAAGACATGATGCAGTCATGAATAATTGCTCTCTTCAGTTTTTCCAGAAGGCTGGTGTCTCCGAGGCCTTGAATGTATTTGATCTCTTCAACGCTGTGTCTGGACTACAGATAAACAGTGATAATGAGGCGGATTTCTTAGCCCAGGTAAAGACTTCAGATGTTGATACTTCATTCATTATTAATGTTAGTAATCATTATTATAAGCTTATTGTTGTGAATCAGGATAAGGTAAGAGACAGTTCTGAACACTGATCTGTTATGTACTTGCTCAGTAACAAGTTTTTTTCTTTAACAGATTGAAGCCCTGGAAAAAAGAAATGAAGACCATGTGCAAAAAAACAGCAAGAAAACCTTCATAGCTGCCAGTGACGGCAGTCCGCCCCATTTAAACACTGGAGATGATTAACACAAGCACAACAGTCGTCTGAAACATGGGAGATTTAATCTCCAGTCACAATCAGGTGTGGGATGGGCTTCTCCACGCCCATGTGAAATACTCGCATCCTCATCACTGCTGTTAACACGTTCGCTTGATGCTGAAAGAGGCACCAGTCGGCCCTTTGAGTTATTAGAGCATAACCTGTCTTTCTTAAACGTTTTAAAAGACAGATTTAAAAAAGAAAAACAAAAAATAATGAAATAAGTAACCATGGAGACATTCTTAATCTTATATAATTGTGTAGAACCAAAAAAGTGTCTCCTTCCACGAAAATATCAAGCAGAGAAGATGAGTCCAAAATCTCTGCATGCTAGGTGTTTGTGTGTGTTGATTTGAGCTTGAGAAATGATCAGGGCCCAGGACAGGTCCGCGCTGGCCATTTGTCAAGAAAACAGCTTCCTGGGCTTATTGTGGGATCATTTTACTCGTAAAATGACTATTATTGTAGCTTTGTGGTGTCTGAGATCTTTTTTTAAAATCAGGTGAAGATAAAAATAAACTATGAAATGTGTTCTTCATTAATTCAAGACCTGTCTGTTATTCAGAATGTTGAAGTGTTTTTAAATTATAGACATCAGCACAATGAAACCTGAATTAGTTTTTCTTGTTTTCTTTAATATTACTGCATCAAGGAAAGGTTTTGCATAAAAACCTTACGTAAAAAAATAAATTCATTGAGTTAAAACTGCGAAACAACAGGAATTCTGAATGTGTTTGTGACACATTCACAAGAGCTGTTGGTCTAATCTTTCTACATACTAACTAAATTCTCTCATTGGAGGTTCTCTCTCTGTCTGCTCTGTACTGTTTAATACATAAAGACCAAAAAGCTAACAGTGTTAAAACAAACCTGTGATTTAGCCATCAATGAATTTAATTAACTGTGTTACATAACGTTTTGTTGTATGAGCTTATTGAATTCTCTATTCAATAGTCAACAATCTAACTGGATGACATGTTTTAGTTTGGTTATAGCAGGTGAATTTCCAGTATTTCCTGTTTCTAATGATAAATGCCAGGCGGTGCATGTGTCTGAAAGGTGAACGGAATGAATACTTTGAAAGAATAAACCTCCGCTTAGTTTACACCCCATAATATGCAATGATAGCTCAGACGACAGCAGTCATGTTTAGTTCTCAGCTTGTTCTACAGTTCCTCCGTTTTGTTCTGTCTATTCCATGGAACAATCAAATATGATATTTGACTATCCTTTACATGTCAAAAAATGTTTTGTCCCCATAACCTTCGTCTCAGCCTTCATTTCATCTGTTCTGGGGAAGAACATGAGCCATAAGTGGATAATAGAGTCACTTTTTCCTGTAAAATTCTGAGTAAGGTCACGAGCAATTTCTTGTTCCCACTCCTGCAACTGGAGATCTTGAGGTAAACACAAACAAAACAAAACGTCAGAACTGGAAATGTTCTGCTGATTCATCTAATATTTTCCCTCTATCAACATTAAATTAACATTCTTTACGTCAGACGTTTCAAAACAGTATATACAAAAGATGCAACTGCATTATTCTTCGACAGAACAACTGCCTTCAGTTTTTACTATTAAATCATCAGACTATTTACATTATACGAGATAGCCCAATAATTTTGTTATATTATTTTATACCCATGATACCCATGAAGTCTTGACGCTCGAGCATTGCAGAAACTAGACAAGTTTTTAGTTTAGGATGTGTTGGGGATCATATGTTGTGTAATGTCCCACAATTCCAAAGAAAGCGCAAACTGAAGTGCGTTTCCCATACTGAGCAATTCCTAATTTGTTGTCAGCCTTCCCATTGCACCACAATGTACATCTCATCCCTGCGTGAAAGTATTTTCCCATGAAAAACATGTCATGTTTGTGTCTATAATCAGATTACAGCCTGTATCATCTTCATTATTAAATACTGCAGACTTCAGCCACTATCAGTTTTAATTGTTCTGTGTTGATGTTTTTCTGCTGGATGCTTAAGGCTACCAAACATGTTATTTATATGTTACCCACAGAACAGAACATTCACAGATATCACGAGGTTTATTATGTCAGTTGTGTCTCCTAACAAGGAGATTCAACTCAACACATAAAAACATACTGCTTTTTAATTAAATAGGAAACAAATAAAGGCATTCGTTTAATATCGGTGAATACTGTGTTTGCTTAGCAGAAAACACAAACACAACACACAAAGACTCGCATGTGAATCATTGTATGAATAAACCTTTTAGAAAGAAGCATTACATGATCAATGACAATGCACTGACCCACCGAACAAAACACATGAGCATGTATACCAACCCATCTCAAACATACGTAACAACATATGTAATAACTTCATGTACTTCAATGAACTATATATAGTCCATATATCAAGGTGAAAACCCTCAGACTGAAATAATAATCCAAGCAGCCCAGACAAGCTCACCCAGATTCTGAATAGTTACAAATGTATTTTATTTCTGTTACACACACCCACAGAAAGAAAACAATACAGTATATAGTGCATTTAAATATTTTGTTATTGGGTGATTTATTATTTTAGTATCCACACAGATTTCTGTCCATCCATGAGACTAACAAATGTGTGCACATTTATTTATCACTACATTTTTCTGTTGCTTTTTATTTTGACAGTGATTAAGAAGTTTTCAGTTTGTAAAGCCCTGCCCACTTAGTACGCAACTCTTTTGTCTTTTGTCTGCCCCTTTCTCTCTCACTATATTTATTAACAGATACCATCTGCTTACTTGCTTGACTTGAGGCAAGGTGTTGTAGTGATGAGAAATGAAAAGACATGCACATGCAAAACAAGTTGTGTGGCTTAAGCAGTGAAGAGGAAGACTGACAAATTAAATTTGGACTGATCACATTGTAATAATGGAGGTTATTAAAAAGGATCAAAAGAAGACCTACATTTCTACATTCAGACTTGATCTGAAAGCTTCCACAAAGCTGGAGACTCCAATGGAGGTCCCAAAGAGAGCAGACAATGAAAACACACAGAGGAAAAGCAGTGAAAGCTGTCTACAGTCAGGTATGTGATCATCCCATCATTACAAATGTACAGTATTCAGCACCATGTATTTATTAGATGCCTCAAATGCTGACTAAGTTACAACATATCTGACAACTAAGAGACAACTGAAAAATATTAGAAATGTCCATATGCTATCATATCTTGATAACATCTGTTGAATAATGGTCTGGTATTTAGTGAGACTGAAACCTGATATTACCATACACTTTTGAAACAGAAATCATTTCTATGAAGAACCAGAGATCAGAAAAGCTGGAAATCAGACCCCAACCAGAGCAGTCTAATAAGACCCTGGACATCACAAAGAAGAGGAAAGGTATGTAGTATACAGTACTGCAAAGTACAATGTCCTATCCTTCAGATATTCTATGCATATGGACAATTTGCGTACTATGCACACAGTGTGCATACTGTTTTACATCTAAACACTTTTAACATCTAAATGTGGTTTAAAACAGAACCGATTCCTCTTATCTTTTTTTAGGAATTGCACTCCTGTGTCTCATTATGTGCTAGTTAAGCCTGATTACCCTATTTCACTGACTGCAGGAAGTCACATGACTTCCTAATTGAGTCTCTCTATATCTATATGTATATGTTGTGTGTGATCTGTGTGTGTTTCACTGCAGATGTCACACTGCTTAAAACCGGGAGCAGTTATTCAGGTGAGTGTTGCTTTCAGTTTGATTTTGCTACGATAACACTTACAATTAAAACTAGAACCACTTTCTTGTGTTATCCTCCACTTGCTTCACATAAAGACTTAAATTCCTTAAGTCTTAACTGGGCCACAGATTATAAACTATAACAAATGAATGAAATAAATGACATAACTGAAGAGTTTATGAATGCAATAGGCTAAACTTAAGCATCATTTGATACAAGAACCATGTTGCAAGAAACTTGAGGTGAATCTTCTGTATTGTGGTTTAAGTATCTGACTTGCAACATGACAACACAGCATGCAACTTGTACATGTTCTAGTGAAAATCAAGTCATGTGAGGTGAACCTTGGTCTCTGGTTTGTTCTAATGAAAGCAGATGATCTTGGCGCACACATCCATCTAACAATTTTAAGAGAATGTTTTTTTAATGTTTCTATTACGTAACAGACAAATGTTATTTTGAATGTCCTGGATACATTCCAAACGTCTACATTTTGTTCAGACAATGTATTAACATTTGCTTGGTTTTAAGAATGTTATTCAAACTTTTTTGAATTCCTTAGTACTTTTAAAATGTTCCACTAACAACTTAACAATAATGTTTGAGTTATATATAATGTAAAAAGTTATAGCTATTAATGTAACTGCAAGAATGTTTTTGATAACTTTGAGAGAACCTTTAGAGAATATTCCCTGTTAGCTGGGCAATGGTATGGTTTTTTTACTCTCTTTTGTCATTAAACTGACTGTTTGCAGTGACTCTGTAAGTCTGTATCTGGTCACCTCGTCTTATGTTCATGTTTCTGGGATTATGATCGCAGGTGCTGTAGCTCAGTTTGTTGATCTTCAGAAGCAGGAGGTGGTGGTTTCTGTTGGAGGATCCACTCAGCTCCAGTGTTGTTTCAGAAGCTCTGAGCCTGTGGCCTCCTGCTGGATTCATAACAGAGAACAGGTTCTGACCCTTGCTTTGTGTTTGGATCTTCTGTGCTAGCTGTACGCCGTAGTGTTTTCTGATTTGTTAAGATGTTTAGTGAGAAACGCAAGAACTGCAGATCATCAACATGAAACCAAACCCTCCCAGTTACTTCCTAAAATGCATATGCAAAAAAATTTGGGGGCATGATTCATCAGTTTACATTATTTAGAAAGAGAAGGTTTATCATGGTTGTCTTGTATAATTCTGCTGATGTCACTAATGGTACATGTGCTGCATTTAATGTTTCTGAAAGCTTACATACAGTTAACAGCTGGTTAATGTTAATATAATAAAGATTATGACATTGATGGTTAATATTATAGATTTGAAAAGCATTAAAACAAGCATCCACAGCAGAACTGGATTCATTCTGGTAATGACCATAATCCAAATCATTACAGATGGATAATCAAGTCCACACATCCATGTTTCCCCAAGTTATCTACTGGAACCGTTACCTTGAGTGTTTTCTGTTACTCTCTTTAGGTTGTGTTGGATGGTCCACGAACATGTGTGAAGAGCTCCAACAGTAGCAGCATTCTGATCCTCACCAACATTCTTCCTGTAGACGCAGGAAATTATTCCTTATTTGTGCATAACAGGGGCGGCACAGCTCACTGGACCATAAACCTCCGTGTGATTGGTGAGACCCTTAAAATCTCTTGACTCAAGTCAGAATGCAATCAAACTGGACCCTTATTTTATTAAAGGGATAGTTTACCCAAAATGAAAATTCTTCCATCATACTCACCCCTGAAGTTATTGCTAAACTGTATGAACACAAAAACAAGGAACACAAAAGATATTTTGAAGTACAAAGTACACCAAGACATTTCTTAATAAAGTTCTGTTGCAGAGGTTTCAAACTTGCTCTCGGAGGGCCAGTGTCAGAGATTAGCTCCAAGCAACTCCAGCACACCTGCCTAGAAGTTTCTAGTAATCCTGAGGAATTTAATTAGCTGGATCAGGTGTGTTTAAGATTGAAGCTAAATTCTGCAGGACACTGGCCCTCCAGGAGTTTGACACCCCTGTTCTATTGTGATCGACTGAAGATATGCCATATAGGTTTGGAATAACATGGGTATGACATTTCATTTTGGGGCGAACTATCTCACCTCTTCTCTCTCTCCCCAGACTGCCCAGACCCTCCAGCCACAGGTCCATTTGTGTCCCAGCTCACCCAAACTTCTCTGGTTCTGTCGTGGTCTGGACCGTGTTACGACGGAGGTTCAGCTATCACTGGCTACGTGGTGGAGCTTCAGAGACTGGACCAAACCGAGCCCAGGGACTGGACTGAACTTGTTAACCAGTGTCCAGACACCACCTACCGGGTCTGTTCTGGTCTTGACCCGCAGGGGGAATATCGCTTTAGAGTACGTGCTTGCAACGCAGCTGGAGTCAGCGAGCCTAGTGAGCAGTCTGACTGCATTAAGATGGACACCGCAGGTATGACAGGACACAAAATACTGTATCCCACAATGCAACCGGCGTGAATTTCCATTTCTAATTTGACAAACTTTTTCTTGACTTATTAGTTGATAAATGCCAAGCGCTAAGACAGATTTACACAATATTTGCACATATGTTATATATATTACATATACTGTGCAGAACCGTACATATAGTTGGGTATTATATATACTATGCTGGGTATTCTATATACTGTGTGGTATCCTAGTAGTTCATTCTTAAGAGTCAAGTGATGACAGACTGTACTTGTTACAGGTGAGCCACAACAACAGGAAGTGACCTCATATGTGGATGTTGTGACTGACACCTCACACAAAGTCAGGGATCTTTATCATGTCCATGAAAAACTAGGAATGTGAGTATCGGCCCCTTCATTAGTCTACAATCAATACATCTGTTGGTTAGCTCAAACATGGCAATATTTTTCATACATCTCCACAGGGGGAAGTTTGGGGAGGTATACAGAATTACCCATAAGCAGACAGGCCAAGTGTGTGCCGGTAAATTCTACCGTGCTCGCGGCTCCCAAGAGAAAACAGCAGCTCGTAAAGAAATCCAGTTGATGAATGAGCTGCATCATCCAAAACTGGTCCAGTGTCTGGCAGCCTTCGACACGCCCTCTGAGCTGGTCATGATTCTGGAGTAGTGAGTTTAATATTACATTCAGAACGGTCTTTTAAAATTACACATGATGAGCTATGGTTTATAACGTCTAGTGTTAGGATATGCATATAGGAAGTTTAAAATAACAGATAGTAGAGAATATAGCACCCTTCTGCAGTGTGGCATTATTGTGGCATTAAGTCCATGTTATGTAGACTTCCTGTATGTGTTTTGAGTCACATGCTTAATATTGACATTTTATTGCATGTGAAAACAAATGCAAAGATATTTTTGAGCTGCAATTGTCGTGCTGTTTAATGATTGCAGCGTTGCAGGCGGCGAACTGTTTGAACGAATCATAGATGATCATTTCGAGCACACGGAACCCACCTGTGTGAACTACATGCGACAGATCCTGGAGGGAGTTCAATACATTCATCACAAAGGCATCGTTCATCTCGATCTGAAGCCTGAAAACATCATCTGTGTCAACAGCTCCGGGATGCTCATCAAGATCATTGACTTCGGATTGGCCTGCAAACTGGGTGAGTTTTTTTTTTTTTTTTTTTATACTGATGGACCAACTCTATGATAATGCAAGCAAAAATGGAGAACTATTTAAAAGGTAATCAAAGCGCTGACAAACGTAGGCTTGAAAAACCACTATGCATTAACCATTTGTATCATCTTAAACAGACAGATGCAGATATATTATTATGGAAGTCTTGCACAATGTCCTCAGTACGACCAATAAACAACAATGTTATGACAAAGTAATACTTTATTTGAACCCTCCACTTTATACGACTCTGAAACACTTGTGTGTGCTATGTTGGGTTGTTGCTGGGGAAGAGCCACATTAGGTGACCCTTTGAACATCTCCACTGAAGCCGGTTCAGACTTCCTGATGATACTGTTGTATATTCCATCACTGGCTCTCCACACTGAAGGCAGATGCTAAACAGTCCAGTCAAAGGGGATTTTTTGGCCATCAGTGGCCTTTCCTTAAGTCCTGCTCTTCTTTCCACTGTCACTGGGGTTGAGGTCTGAACATAACTGTGAGTTATCTTCTCTGGTGTTGTCATAGAACCAACGCTAGTGTAAGGTTTATCTTCCGCTTGTTGTTCCGTTTCCGCTTGTAGTTCAGCCTCCACTGGTTCTTCCTGTAAGGCCGAAAAATGTATTTACAGCAGTTTAGTTTCATATGCAGTAACTCTGTAATGCTTCTGGTTTATTTAAATCCAGACTGCAAATAAAGTTCTACAAGACAACAACTGGACTTTTTTAGTTAGAGGCCCCCAGATTGAGTTTAACACCCAATGAAAAGGTACAAAACCCAGAATTTTTCACTCACTTTTATTTCTTCTGTTGTTGTGCTTGAAGTAGAATGTCGTGGAACAGCATCTTCATTGTCTAATGCTGGAGAAACATAAACCTTGCAGACATCTAGGTCAAGTTTGTCATCTTCTGTATTGAGTTCATCTTCTGACTTGAGTTCAGTCTGTTCTGATTCATCCTACATGGCAGAAAATCATGACATGTTATTTGTAAGATACAAGTTAAACATGTTGAGTAGTAGAGTGTACTTATTGCTAAGCAACAATGACCAGTCACAAACCTGTGACTATGTATGTGATTACTTACTGTATCACAGGCAGGAGAAAGTTCAAAGCAGATCTCTGAGACCCCCATGGCCCCATGTTGGTTTGTGGACTGTTGGTCTTGGATGGACTCTAACAAATTGCACCGAAACTCCTAAAACAATCCATATTTTAGATATGAAGCTACAGTGAGTATGTTGTATCAAATACAGCACAATATCTTCTAACAGTCTGATGAGAATTACTACAGATAAAAGACCGTCAATAACCATTTGAATGTTAAATGGGTGAACGTTTATTTCTCTCTTACCTCCTTTTGCACTGGAGGCATGCATGTCGACTTCCGCGGCCTTCCTCTTTTACGTTTAGCTGCATTAAATATTTCTTGGGGAGGATACTCACCGCACGCCCTAAATGAATGAGAATCAACAGATTAACTGACATACAAACTGCATGTAAACAAAGCCGTTAAGTGTATTAAAACGTACATGCGTGCAAACTGGATTTTCACTATGGTTGAATGCAAGTTTTTCAGTGCTTTAGAAAACTTGTAAAATGTATTATGCATAGAGATTGGATAGCTCAATAGATACTGAATGCAATGATTGGATGAACATTTTATGGTCCTGCTCCTTCCACATATAAACGTAGACGTATAAATGTATTTAGACCACCTTGTGATTGCTATCAGGATGTGAAGAGACTCAACCAGCATAACGTTTGTGGGAAAGATCGCCTACCCTGCCTCTAATCCACTATTACTATTTATATAAATACACCCAAGACATTCTGCTAAACCTTTTTTGTTGTTATTGTATGGCAGATGCGACTGAGTATATTTTCAATCATTTTCACAAGTTTTATTCCTATTGATATGGTCTCATCCAAGGCATGATACAAACATGTTACTCACGGTAAATCAAGAAAACAATAAGACTAACCGTATTCTGTATATACCGGTTAGTTTCTTGGAGGTAAAGGTACCCAAACAGTTGCTCATCTGTCTAATAAAACACTTGCAACATCAGCATCTTTCTCTAGTCCAGGTCTGTCACGAAGCTTTCTCCATCTCTGAAACTCCACCAACACTGATCCTCGTTTGAGCTCTCCTCTTGTCCCAAAATCTTCTCGACTCATTTGATTTACTGGTGCTTTTGTGATTTTTGGGAATAATTGTGTAATAAACTAATAATTGTGCTCCATCACATCACAACAAACAGCAAACACCTGTGCTTCAAATAGTGCCTAAAACTGTAAAAGATTTCGCATCTTTGCCGTTTAAGATTTAAGGGCTTATTTGTCAGGATTTCCTTAACTAAACAGGAACAGGCTGGTCTGAATCATTCATAAATGTGTATATAAAATGTACCATTTTATATACACACATTATACCATTTTATTATGCAATTAATATCCAGTTCTTGACTTCCACTTGATCTGTATTGTCTCTTAACCCAGTTGTGAAGAAGTGTGTTATAATAAAAGCCTCTGGGGTCTCATGTGCTTGTTATTTCTGTAACAACAGAGGCCGGGAAACCGCTGATGGTGTTACACGGCACTCCAGAATTCGTGGCTCCGGAGGTCGTGAATTACGAGCCGGTGGATCTGGTCACGGATATGTGGAGCATCGGTGTCATCTGCTACATCCTGTAGGGCTTTCCTATTGAAACTCTTTATACTTTATATCATTTTCCTTAAACGTTGCCCATCTCGCTCCGTCATGCAATTTAATTTCCTCCCCAGATTAAGCGGCGAGTCTCCGTTCCAGGGAAGCAGCGATGCCGAAACTCTGGCTCTGGTTACGGGTGCGCAATGGGAGTTCGACCCTGAAAGTTTTGATGACATCACTGATGAAGCTAAGGACTTTATCACTGGCCTGCTGACGAAAGATATGAGGTGACCACCAGTTTAATACATCACCTGAGCTGCAACAAACGGGACGTCTAATGGTAACTTCTGGGGGGGAGCGTTTATCACCCTCCGCTTCTCCATCATCTGAACCCACGTTAATATTAACCAGTTAGCCGTCGGCCCCAACCAAATGCCTCACCTTAGCAGATAAAAAGCCAGCTCTGGGTCACTCTTGAAGCCCTTGCGGGCTCGGAGCTGTCGCCACAATGGAAAAGCCCTGCCGATGTTTATCCTCGTCTTGGCGCGGGCTCTGTCGCTTTCCCTCTTCGCCTGCATCCCCTCCGGGGTCCGGGGCGTCTTTGTCTTGAGGACCGATGACTCTCCGGAGGTCAGCGGAGACGGACGATCCATGATCGACGCGACCGAGTCTGCACGACAACCCGCGATGCCCGTCGCTACGATCAGGCGCAACCTTGAGCCCTGCGCGCAGTCACTTCCGTGTTTACGGACGTGACGTCGGCAGCGCGTAATTTCCCCCCTTTGTGACGTCACGCACTAATAAGCGTCTCAATGTTTAACGCAAAGGAAAAAGAAAATGAAGAATGAATAAATAAAAAAATTAAAACCTGGTGTGGGATCATCATACACATACATATGTTCAAAAAATGTTTTTACTCTGTTTTTAAATGCAGTCACTTTAAAGGTAGGGTAGGCTTCGGATGGATGGATGGATGGATGATGGATGGATGGACGATGGATGGATGGATGATGGATGAACATTTTATGGTGCTGTGCCGTCCACAGAAGATATACATTTATACCACTTCGTGATTTATCATGGAATAATTTATAGCTAATTTATAAGAAAATGTCAGTGTATCTTAAAGCAACAGTCATGTCACATAATCAAACCACACATACTGAAGCTTTATCTTCCCCAATTTCATGTTTGTACACAGGTCAAGACTATCTTGTGATGAAGCTTTAGCTCATCCCTGGATAACCTCATCTGACGACTCGAACCCCAGAGCAATCAAGTCCCTTAACAAAGACAAGATGAGGAGATTTCTGGCCAGGCAGAAGTGGAAGGTATTTGTGGAAGTTATTGACGGACAATTTAAGTAGCTTCTTTAATATGGTCTTGAGTTTATGTTTGGCCTTTAGTTGTATTCAGATTCAGTTCTGTGTTGCAGAAAACAGGTAAAGCCCTGTTTGCGCTTCAGAGGATCACTCACCACTCCTGCAGACTGGATGGACCAAATTCTCCTTCCGGTTATGTAGAAGGTACAGTAGGTTAGTAGGTGGTGAAGGATTTAATTTTTTTAAAAAATGTATTAAACTTTTTTTTTTTTCCAGAACATGTTCTGGGGAAGGAGGCAGAACAAGCTGTAGCATCTCTGGAAAAGCAGCTGAGAAGCGGACCACGCTTTCATCGGTCCCTATGTGACCTCACAGAGAACCGTGGAGCCACTGTGCACCTGGCCTGTACTATACACGGTATAATGCATTTGCTTATGTTCAAACACTGATGCCAACTGACCCCTGTACGCAGGGACTTGCATAGCCAGCAAAATATTAGAGCCTATTAGATCTATATGGTTTATGCCTGTTTTGAATGCAGTATGCATCAGATTATGGGAGGTCTGATTCAGACACAAATTACATTATTAGTAACTGCAGCAGATCAAGTTTGGATGTTATTTCTTGTCTGATTGTAGGATATCCTGACCCGGAGGTGGTCTGGCTGTTTGATGAAGAGCCACTGGAGAAAACGGAGAGAGTTCAGATGAGTTATGAAAAGGACGGCATGTGCACACTGACCCTCATTCATGTACAGCCTGGGGATTCTGGTATTTATAAATGCCGGGCCTCGAACAGCCTGGGACAGGTGCTGTGCTCAGCCAGACTCACAGTGAGTCTGTTGAACACAGAACCTTGAGGATGTAGAGAAGAAAGTGTGTTGATTTTTAAAGTGGGAGACTATTGAAATCTTGACGTCTTTCAACCAAACACTGGAGAACTTTGGGATAGGAACCAGATCTTTCTCTGAAGAAACCACTGTTAGACAATTCTTCTGTATTTATGACAGGATCACAAATAGTTTCGTTTTAATTGACAATTTCTGTTGCGAATTGTTTCATTGCATGTTTTAATTCACAGTGTACTTCACATTTTCATGTTCATCACAGGTTCAGGTTTGATTACACTAGTGTGGAAAAAATTCCAGCCTTCATTTTCTTCTACTTAAGATGTGTGTTTGAGCACTTTGGTTTTAATCTAGGACTGAAAAGGCATAATGCGTGTGGCATGTAGAAAAATCTTGATTTTAGGATTCTAGAAAAACTTTTAAGACTTTATTTTCCCCCACTAACTGTACATAAAGCAAAGTTTAAAAGCCATTCCATTTGTTGTACATGCATGTATATGAAGTTTATATTAATGCAAATTCCATTAAAGGTAAAATGTGTTGTCTTTAATGGGTTACTTTGGTCTTTCAAGAGGCACGGTACAGATGTATAATCTTCCTTTACAAAGGATGTCTGACCTTACAGTCAGTATACAAGAACATTCAAAGCCTTTTTTCCACTAAATAACACCTTGTTAAAGCTGCAATCTAAAACTTTTATTTGGGTTAAAAATGAACAAAAATCAGTTACTGAGCAAGTACATCTGTACAAGTACAGATCAGTGTTTAAAACTACCTCTGTACCTCGTACATTTATGATTTTATAATTTGAGCTGTCAAGTTCAAATTTCCCTGGGAAATGTCAGTTTGGCTTCATTTGACTGTGTAACATACAAAAACTAACCTGCAATTGTTACAAACAGGCGATGGTGAAGGAGGGGCAAAAGTTACAGATTGCAGCTCTAACAAAAATGAATAATGGTGACAACCAACTAATGATTCATATCTGACAGTAGGCACAAGTAAAATATTTTGCCGGTCTTTTAAGGGTTTTGGGACGAGGCCCTAAGCAGCCTTTCACAGCATTAGAAGAGCCACCGACTTTATTAACAGATACTAACTTGTTTGCTTAATGAATGCTTTTTGAAATAATTTAAGAATAACTCCTAAACTCCTGTGATTCCTTTGTCATAACTAACAAAGTGTTAAAATATTCTGCTTAAGTCTGAAGATGTGGTCAGGTTTCTGTTAGATGTCTGCTCTGTTGAGCGCAGTGTGTTGTATGAATGTGTTCTCAGGATTAAAATCTTTTTTAATCTCTTAGTTTTCCTCTTTTCTCTGCTGAATCCTCTGCTGTAAAAGATTCCAGGCTTTCAATACCTACAGAGACAAACACATGCAAAAAAGTCATTTCAAACCATTTATTAAACATTAAGCTAACGTGAGAATTTGTAAGTAAATTGTTTGATCTTTAATTTTTAAATACTCTTGATTTGATCTGTTAAAGTCTTACTAACACTGTAACACTGTAACTAACATTGTGACTGATTAACATGGAAATTGTTTAAAAGGGATAGTTCACCCTCAACACAAAAAAGTTCTTTGTATTTTGAAGTTCATTGGAAACCAAACAACAGTGGCACCCACTGACTTCCATTGTATGGACACAACAAAAGCACTGAGACATCTTAAAATATTTTGTGTTCCACAGAAGAAAAGTCATAGAGTTTTGGAATGACATGAGGGTGAGTAAATGATGGGGTTTATTATTTATTGGGGTTTATTTCTTACCTGTCTCTGGGTAACATCAGGCTCCCATAGTGTACACAGCACCACATTAGCATGTTCTATCTGCTTTGCATTAGGCCATTGACTTTTCAATCTTCTCACAGCATCCTCGTCCCTCACACCATCACGCTGGACTATACGCTTCACTGCCTGGGATGGAGAAGGTTAAACAAGCCTGAAGTTTTCCCAGTAAACACGGCTACCCTATGCACACAGTAGATCTGCTAATTAACTGATGAGTTGTCACTGAAGAGGGATAATTAGCCATATGGCTATTTAACTGCAGAATAATATGCATCTGCTTTAATTTTTTGTGTGTGTGTGTTCCCTGGAAATCGAACCCACAACCTTTGTGCTGGTAAAGCAACTGAACCAACTCAGCTACAGGAACACAGAGTTCCTATAAT
Organism: Chromobotia macracanthus; assembly: GCA_036877525.1. Classification (NCBI taxonomy): domain Eukaryota; kingdom Metazoa; phylum Chordata; class Actinopteri; order Cypriniformes; family Botiidae; genus Chromobotia; species Chromobotia macracanthus. Next base: position 4,014,808 of record JAZGTH010000085.1, read on the forward strand.
CAATGTAATTCCATGACATTTTGCAGTAATTTGTGATTACTGGTGACTACAGGTTCTAGAAAATATATATATTTTAGAACTGAGCTTGAACAATGTATTTGATCTAATATAGTAAGTGTAGATTGTGTGTCCTTTAGTACCTCTTCCTCTGGGATGGTGGCCACCCAAACCTCATGAACCAGATGGGTCCATCCTGCTTCAAGTAACACAGCTGCATCCACCACGCAAACCAGCTTACCTGAAATCAGAGAACGAACGTCAATCACACACAATGAAGAAGAGAAACTAATCAAACCATTCAGGTGAAGTAAGAGAAGAATATATTCTTAGAAAGACACTTAAAGTCTCACCCTGTTCTTTAGCCTGCTGTATTTTTTTCTTCACCAGCAGCGCAATCTCAGGCCACACTATATCTGTCAGAGCTTTCAGATGTTCCTGGAGTCACAAACAAATACAAGATGAGCAGGATAAAAACTCTGTTTTCTAAATTCAATCTGCTTTATCTTCTGAGATGCATCACCTGGTTCCCAAAAACCTTTCCGCCCAATATTCTTCTGTTTATGGTCTTATCATCATTAATTATATCTAAATCAAAACAAACAAAAACACAGTTTTTTAACTGCTTAATCAACCGATTTATGAAGACTTTATGAAAATTAATTATATAAAAATACTTATTAAACAAACATGCCGGATACGTAGAACTTTGTAAATTATGGACGTTTCAATTCTGCAGAATTCAGTGAGCACAGATTGTGTGCAGAATGAACTGAGAAATAAACTAGACACTTAATTCAACAGTGACTTTGACACTCCATACCTGAGCCAAACTCCTGCAGGACCTGGTGGTAGGCAGATGTGCCTGGCAGGTAAACCTCATGGCCAAGCTGATCGCAGTCAATCCGCACAGCGCCGAGCTCCTCCAGTCTGTGCGCTATGGAACTTTTCCCCGAACCACTGCCGCCTGTCAGACCAATCACGTACGGCCCCAGAGAGAGATCGGGCCGAGGCTGGAGACAGAAGAACACAAAATCAGATCAAGTAATAAACAAACACTATTTTAAGAGTCTTTTCTAACTGATTGAAGACGTAAAATACTAGCAAACACAAATAAAAGAACTTAAACAGCTTGCTTATAAGAAAGTCTTGTTGTAATGTCCCAGAGGCAATTTGGATTTCATACACCACACCCACATCATCCGCCAATCAGTGATCACCCCACAGCACTCCAAACTTACTGTCCCCTCATCTCCCACTAACAATCAAACGAGCGGGACATTAAAGGAATAGTAGGCGTTATCTTTTTCAGAAAGATTTGTTGTTATGCTGGTTGAAAGTCTCTTCACAACCCCACTGCAATCACTAAGTGGCCTAAATATGTTTATATTTTTTGTGGAAGGCACAGGACCATGAAATGTTCACCCAATCATTGCATTTATTTGGTTCTACTTGCCTGTCAAACTATGTATTTGCATGCCTCTGCATACTATTGGGGGGGCTAGGCTTAGGAAAGCGCTGTGAAAGGAGGGTGGGATCTTATGCTTTCAAAGCTAGCTTGGTATTGCTAGCCTCTCCGAAATTGCCAAACCTACCTTTAACAAACTATTCTGAAAGCGGGAAACAGGAAAAGCCCCCACTCTTGACTCTGTCTCTCTATCTGTCATTAATCTAACAACACAGAGCAATTATCCACCATGTTCTCATGGACAACAGCTTTATTGCAACAACACCGGTCATTTTCTCATTATGTATTGAAAAGAACAATAAAAACTAAGTTGTAGAACTATAGCATCAAATAGATGAAGATGAGATGTATTCATGAAGTCGAGAGATGGACTGAGTGACTGAACTAATCAAATCCATGGGAGGAATTAGGAGACTGTTGTGTATAAATGAAAGATTTATAAAGGGGTGAATGTGGTTTTTCTTACAGATGGAGGTCTGAGCAGTGTACCAAGTAATCGTGTTCTGAGACTGGAAGAACTTATCTTCTCCTCCTCGATGTCGGTGCGATGGGCGTCTTTCAGTAACTGTATCTCGTACAGAATCAGCTCCTTCAACCCCTGCACAGAACACATCCGTTGACCTGAACACGTTCAGAACAAAAAAATCCCATAGCAAAGTTCAAGAGTCTGCTGTGGTTGCCATGGTAACGACTACACTGACACCACCGATAAAATTCTGTTCAAAGATCACAACCCTCTAGTTTATGACTTACAGAAGATTAAACACCTGGACAGCAAAAATAAATCACCGTATAAAAGTGCTTGATTAATGAATAAACATAAACTGACACTTTAGTTTTTACAGGCAATGGCCAAATTTAATACAGCTGAATGTTTCAGTTCAGAATATGAAACGTGAAAGATAAAAGCCTGTTTTTAGACACTGTATGACAACCAATAACGTTCTCACGTTCTCCATGCGCTTCCTGTTTACAGCTTCGCCCCCTCGTCTCGTCTCCTCACTAACCACAATGCACTGCAGCTCGGGGTCACTCACAGAGGGGCCAAAGGGGTCAGAGAGAGGAACGATTTCATACTGTAGAGACGGTTTGACATCATTCAGAAACTCCTGCAGCCTGTGTACACGATGACTGTACGGCTCTATTAGTTCCTTTAGGACCTTATCTTCACACAAACATAGAGAAGGACGTCAAACAGAAGAAACAGAAAAGTAACGACATAACAAGACACATGATTTGAGATATCATCCTAAAACTCTAGTTTCTGAGCTAAAATACCATGAGCAAATGTGATACAACTGTTCAGTGTGTTTGTTCCAGAAAGTCTCAAAAAGTTATTCTAGTCATCTGTCTGTTTCTTTGTGGCTAAAGTTTTTTTGATACAATTCCATGTGATTTGATAAAGTGAACTGATGAACTGATAAAGCTATTTAAAATGTCTTCAACTTAATTAGCTATGGGTTCATCAACAACAACTACAAAACAATAATGTACACAAACATGTAAAACATATTTGTAGGGTCTTAAACTCACTTTTTAATAACTCCTGGTCACACACACCAATAAGAAAGCGCCTACTGGCCAGCAAACAGGAAATATTTAGCAGGGTCTTGTGGGCACCGTGCAGACGGTCAAAAGTGCCTCCCACTACCACATCAGTGAATGACTGTAACTGTGTTTCCTTTCCTCCTCCTCTCTCATTATCTTCTTCACTGATGACCTCTTTTAGTCGTGGGTGCAGAAGGATGGAAGAGAGACTTGGCATACAGACGTAGCAGTGTCCCGCGTACCTCTGCAAGCACTGGGTGACCAACGAGGACTGGCCGGGGTCTTGGATGGGGAAGTCAGTCAACACAACCTCTGGTAAATGGGACAGTATCTGCGGGGTGGGAAAAGGTCCGTTGGCTCCGCTCAACACAGCCGAAGAGACTCCAGGTTGGGCACGGATGTTAGTGAGTAGCACCCTGACATCCAGGTGTCCGCAGATATCCGCCGCATTGCTGTAAAGGCGAGAGATCAGAGAGCAGAGATCCATCACTGGTGGGATGTAGACAGGCCGCACCTGCCCGCCTGTGCTCAGGTTGAGTCCTGGGTGGAGATGGACATACAGCGTGCGCTCCACCACCTGCGCGGCGGAGGTGAGGACAGGTGCTATGCGGAGAGGAAGGACGTGTAGAGGGGAGGTAAGGACCAGGACACCAGTGCTGAACATGGACATGACTGACAGCTGATGTCAACCTCCTTCGAAAAGCTGAAGATGAAAGATCTGATTACAAACCAACTAGGCTGATTACGCAAAACAAGATTAAAGTTGCAATCTGTATCTTTCTCTCTATCGCCACCTCTGTTCGAAACATAAAATTGCAGGCTACTGTTCATTATGTGCTGAAGTTAAATGAAGCTAAACTGACACTTCAGGGAGATCAGACCCAACAACTCAAATTATAAATCATTATTATAAATTTACCATTGTGAATTAGGGCAACGTAAAGATCATAACACTGATCTGTTATGTACTTGCTCAATAACTTTTTGTTCATTTTAACCCAGAAAGTTATGGATTGCAGCTTTGAAAACTGAAAGTTAAAAATTGCTTTCGTCAGGCCTTACAATGCCAAACGAATAAATGTAAATAAAGTAGTATGAAACTATGTATACTGTATAGTTATTTGCAGTACATACAGTCTGATGTCTAACTGGTCTTGCAACCTGTTGCAATTTCGGGAAAGCAAGCTCATATATTGCAACTTTCTAAAATAAAATGTCAAAATCTTCCAAGATCTTTCAAACAGAATTTGAAGCGAATAAAACTAACACTCACATTTTAACAAGAAATGCTGGCGTTTATAGAAGAGAAATGCAATTGTATTACAACATAACAAAATGAATACAACACAATCACAGAGAGCAGACGACTGATGCACACCTACGTCTACATATTGCCCCTAACTGCCCCTTCAGCAGCTTGTGTTGAAGTGCACAACGATACTAAAACCTCGACCGGTTTCTATTCAGGCATAAAATCAGCTGATCTTTTATAATAATAATTCATGCATGACTCCAGCCTGCTGAGAAAACAACACACACAGGGCTGATCCGGAACAACACATTACCACAAAATCGCACCTACCTGCTTCAGTATATTCTCGGGCTTGGGTGGTTTAGATGTTGCTATTTTCAGATGTTTTCAGATGGTACTGTGTAATTATTTCTTCGTCATGACTTTTTACAACACTGTTTCGCTCAATCTACTCGTGTCCAGTTGACCTAGACAGCCATGTGTCCGAATACTGCGTGCTGATTGGCTGATAGCAAGAGTTCAAGCCCCTGGTGATTTATGGGAAATGCAGTCTAATGGGATTCCTGTTACTCAGTGTATGTTATACATTCTTATACGTGTATAATACATTTTAACATACATGTATTATACATTTTTATTGTATAATAATGTATCATTTTATTATCATTATACGCTTTTGTTGCTGCGTATTGTTCTTTTACGCCTTTTTAATTGAATATTATTAGGCGTTTGAGTGCACCTCCCGCACACACCAAACACAATTCCTGCTTTGAAATGGTCAAATCTAAAATATTTATGCATTAAGTATTAGATATCATGTACTGTATAAAAGTATTTTTTTATCAGTGTTGTATGTAATTCCTGAAATTAAAAACACAATCTTTTCACACTTTCAATAACTGACATGTTAAATCCTTAAAAAGGACAGACAATCTTAAAGATAACAGCAGGACTCACTGGAGCCATTAAAATAACCCTCATGAAAAAAATGCTCTTCTAACTACAATTCAAACTAAAAGTTTCCTTCTTAAGAGCCTTTTAACCATCTTATTCCCCAGTAAGATCTTCCCCAGTTTCCTGACTCTCACAACATTACACGGACACCCACAATCTTAAATAAAATCAAGGCTGTTTAACTAAATACTTCATGAGAGTTTTATGACATTTCATTTATGGCAGACTAGCAAAGGTTATACAAAAAGTCTGGTTTTTATTTGACAAAATACAAAAATAGCTTTTCACTTTTAGCAAACATAGACATTGTGACTGTTATCTTGTTTGTGTCGGTTGACTAAAAAAATTAAGTTAGCATTAGCAACAATAACAGACTGTTGAAGTTTGATCCTGGAGTTATAACAAAGGTAATAACCTAAAATTAACATAAAGTTGAATTATATACAGAATAATGCTAGTAAATTTGAGATATTAATTACAGTATGGTTATAGTTGTACGGTAGTTTCTGCATTTTCTAAACAAATAAAAAAAATCAAATGTCAAAGACATGCAGGATTTTGTAAGACTGTGAGATATGGCCCAGTTTCCCTTAATATTACAAAGTAACAAATTTATGTCATCATGTAGCATCTACATATATTTTTTACTAAACTCTATAGGTGCAACAGGTGCCACAATAGATTAAGTATATACAGTATCTGTGACATAAAAAAATTAAAATACCTTTATCAACAAACTTTTTCTGTACTAACACAGTAGCACAAGACTAGGGCAAGAAACATACTCTATGCAAGTATGCAGACATCCAGCTATTGGCATTGCAAGCAAGCAAGCCAATTGTACATAATTTTCTTGCGTTACTCTAGTGGTAGCCAACCTCAAGGGGCGATAGAGTTACCTTCAAATGTCTGCGCTATTAAACCGGATGTTTTTCAGCTCTCTAAATACAGACTGCTTAACTAACGTAACTTGCTCAGCAAGATTGTCTTCAAACTGTTGCTCTGCCATGACAGTAGTGTTTACCAACGGACAGTGAGAGGAGAACGAGTCTGGATGCTGTGTTTTAACCATCGTTGCTCCCCATCCTTGTATATCAATTTGATATATAACTTGTGAAATACTTTCTGGATGATTTTTGTGGCTCACACGCTGTTACTTTAACTTTTTCAGCGCGTACGGGTAGTATTTGAGGAAGATTCTGTGTACAATCTCGTACGTGTCCCCTAGTGGTTTGGACGGATATTTTCTCAGGTTGTAGACAAACCCTTTCTCAACCTGGAACACGGCCTGGTTGAAGACATCTTGTTTGAAGGGCCTTCCTCTGTCAAGACACTCCACCAACGTATTCACAAACAAGCCCCAACGTTGTAAAAAATAGTCCTCCACCAGGCCACCCCACTCTTTGTTGGCATAGTCCAGGATGTTACCGTCAGGTCCCCAAAGGGTGATCTGATTTCGTGCGTTCATATCGTACAGCTGAGCTTCGTGTTCGTCCACAGCCTGGGACTGTGCCTGCTCTAGCCACGCCCCCAACAGGAAATGTTCATTGCTGGAAAGCAGGCGATCCAACTCGGGCAGCAGATCGTAGATGAGCACACCGCCAGCTGTCAGGAGATCGGGAAGCTTCTGGGTCTGAGAAACATACGTTACATGAGTATATGTACATTTCTGTTAACTCAGATAATATTATATAATGATATTATTTTATTACAAATGTTATTTTAAAAACAAAAATTAAAAATGTTTCTATAAAGGCACTAAAATAAATAAAAACTAACCTAAAACTGAAACAGTAATAAAAATGAATATAAAAATATATTCATTATAAAATAAATAAATAAATAATAAAACAACAAAAGCACAAGATCAGAAAAAGATCAAAATAATAAAACTACAATAAAACTAAATACAATATAGTAATTCTATATGTGATTCTATAGTAATTCTGCTACAATTTAAAATAATAAATTGTAGCACAAACTTAAGATTGGGGATTTGGTTCTTATGGGGTTAACATAGTCCTCTATATTTCTATTTTAAGGAAATATGTATTTTTCCTTAAAAATGGAATATTATATATTTATATTATATTTTATATTTTTCTATTTTATGTATGCATTTTACTTTGTGTTGTGTGTATTTCATGGTACTATTGCAAATCCCTTATACCCCTGTCCCATGAGATGTTATCTTTTTAAATGCCATCTCCTAGTATGCCTAATTGATCTTAATATACATTTCACAAATTATTTGCAATAATACCATGTAATCTTTGTCGAACATGTCTGACATTTGTTCTGTTCTTTATTTTAATTATTTTTATTATATGTAAAGCTGCTTTGAAGCAATGTAAGGTTGTAAAAAGCACTATATAAGTAAAATTGATTATCAAATAAAACCTTGGATTTACCTGAAAAGCGTCACGTATTTCCTTGTACAATTCGGTCGTGAGGAGTTGAAGAGCCTGCCGTGTCACATCCACTAGATCATATCGGAAGGTTTCCACGGCAACTAACCCTGGCGCGGCCTCGAAAAGCAGCTTCCAAGCTTTGTAGAATTCAGCTGGTTCATACCAAACATCTGTCTGCATGTGCAGAGATGGTCGATGGACCAGAGGGCTTCGATTGTGGTTTTTGTATTGTGGAACAGTGCAGTTGTAGACACTGTGGAACAACAGTCGCCATGCCAACACCAGGTTTTCGTCCATGCTGCCATAGCGACGCAAGGCGTACAGTGACACCCACTTCGAAAGGTTCACGGGTTCTTTGCGCCAGGCCAGCTCGCTCATAAGTTCGTAAACCACCGGGTTCTGTTCAATGCCCTCAGGGGTCAAACCCAACCCCACCAGGGTGGAATTCGGGTAGCGGAGGGCATCAAAGGGACCAGAGTTAATACGATCCACCGTTCCAAACAGACCACTATTTCCCCCAAAATTGTGTAGCATGCACCAAATAAAAGGCTGGCCATAGAAGGAGTTAGTGGAAGAGTAGACAGGCAAGGATTCAGCAAATAGATCCAAGACAATCATTCGTCCAAGAGGAACGCCATGTAACAGGGCCTTGACCTGGTCTGGTTTCCAGAATGAAGGGTCATGAACAAATAACCAACCCTGCATCAGCCAAATTGCTTGAGGATCCACTGCCAGAGAAAGAGAGACAGAGACAGCGAGAGAGAGAGAGAGAGAGAGAGAGAGAGAGAATGTAAAGGAAATTCATGCGTGTGCAGGAGTGAGCTCATCACAGACATGAGAGACACCAGACTGGGGTCGAGCAGCCCAACTGTGCCCCAGAAATTAAGCAGGTCAGTTTTGGGTTATAAAACTAGAGCAACTCGTATGTGCCAAACAAAAATGAGCAACTGCACCATCGACATCAACATCAGGTGAATTATTTCAGACTTGGTGAGAGCACAAGAGCATCAGGAAACATTCAAAACCCTTTTCCATTAAAATGGTTCAGGTATCAGAGAATCTCTGAGAGAAACTCTCACAACAGACCTGTGTTTCCACTGGCAGTGATGTAACTAATTATGTCACTTACAAAATAGCCTACCCACAAAATAAACAGGCCCTGTTTGCGATGTAATTATTATTGCCATTACAGCCTGGAGTTCGAATGTTAGTCACAATAATAAAGTCACATACATAATATTTAATAAATACTCAGTGGAGAAAAGGAGATGATGGCTCTATTACCTGAAGTCATTGTGCTGAAAACTGCACGGCTAACAGATGCCAGGTAGGTGGGGTCAGAGGAGGCAGGGCTCATCTCATTAAAGGTGTCTGTGTTGTAAATGTGGTCTGTTCCAAACTCTTTAATGACCTGAGATAAGAAAAGAGCTCCAATGCGCTGGAAGAGAGGATCTCGAGGGTCCACCACATGAGCGCACGAGTAGCTACAGTTAAAATGGCTCCAGGGGCTCAGCTTGGTCACATTTGCTTTTGGAAATAACCTAAAAGACATTATTACATTTGAGAACAACTGTCTTATATAACAGTAATAAAGAAAGTAATTGAAAAATACTGACAGCGATAAAACAACTATAAATGTCAAAAAGTTTCCATTTTACATTACAGGCTACTTGAGTGACTCTCATATTAACAGGTCACATTTCATGGTTTTGTAAAATCTTATTATTGTGATCATATTTACATTCTCATGTAATATAGTATTCGTTTACTGCATTGCAGTACAATTTCTATAATGCCACGATTTTGATGTAAATCAGCAAGAATGGCTAGAAAGTTACAACACGAATAAGAAGACTCAGTCTCACAAAGTATAGTCATAAGAAACTCATAAGAGATGTCTGTACATTTACCTGCTAATACCTTCGGGTACAATTCCTGAAAAGGCAGGTAATACAGGGATCATTCCAAGAGATCTCATGCGGTCCAATATTTTGAACTGGAGGACGTTGAACAACACTAATGTTATGATAACACACATAAAATCTCACCTTGTACATGTACTTACACATACATCCTTATGTGTGTTTATTGTTAAAGAGTTAAAAAATTTAAGCTTATTTAACTACATAATATATTTAGCATTATTTCAGTGTTTGCTGTTTCATATTTTTTTATCCAGTTAAAGAAGTCAGAACCTGCAGATAGAGCTGTTTGACATGCCAGGACTGCGGAAGTGTTCCACCCCACTGAAACAGGTTTCCCATTCGGTTCCATGCAAGGAACGCGGGACCCGTGAAAAACTGATCGATCTCAGTCTGGTTCAGACCGAGAGACAGATACACCTGCATCAGGAGAAGAAAAACAGCACGGAAAACCATTTATATCCTGGAAACTGAATAAGTTACTAATTCCTCCTAATTCCTCCTATATACAGCATATTTCCAGGTAACAATTTTAGGTTGTACCTCTTGCCACAGCGCCTCCTGCCCAGTGAAGGCCAGAGGCAGATTTATTCCATTTAGTGCCATCCAGTCAATCTCTCTCTGCCATCTTGGCCAGTCCCACCACACCATGGAGTAGCTCTGGGTGCACACGTTCTGATAATACCTGAACCTGTGGGTCACACAAAGATTCATTTTCTGGAACATGACCTCATTCATAGCGTCACAGTCAAACTGTGTGTGGAATTCACAGGCTGAAAGCGACATGACACAGGTTTCCTCATGCAGAACTAACAAGACAAACACAAAAAAGGTTCGGCTACTACCAAAGTGTCCGCCACTCTCTGCCTGAACAATGGTGTGTTGTTCACAAATCTGTGGATCACAAATAGCACGAGGAGCTGCCCTGATTGGACCAGTGCCAGCACATTTAACAGACACAAACACAGCTGCTTACAGAGTGATGACACAGAAATGTGGACACTCACATAGACAGTTAATAAAAAGTATTTTAGGTATGTTAAAGACTTTACCGTTTTCTTTATTGGATACATATGAAGCACACATGATAATTCAAATTGACACTGTTCTTTATGTATAAGTTTAAATGTTGACATAATGTACCTTATGTCTGAATGGCCACAATGGCTTAATAGTTTCAGCCCAAGTACATTAGAGCATCATTCACTTGTGCAGTGATGTAAATTATTTACACTGCAACATCACTTACCCGTGCGCTGACGTCAGTTATTTACACGGCGCCATAAGTTACCTGTGCGGTGACGTCATTTGCTTACACTGCGATGCCATTTACCAGTGCGGTGACGTCATTTGCTTACACTGCGATGCCATTTACCTGTGCGGTGACGTCATTTGCTTACACTGCGATGCCATTTACCAGTGCGGTGACGTCATTTGCTTACACTGCGATGCCATTTACCTGTGCGGTGACGTCGTTTAGTCACACCGCGACGTGATTTACCTGTGCGGCGTGCTGATGCGCAGAACCCCGGTGAGAGGAGGCAGAGGTCGGGGGACATTTAACTGATCCCCGGACCAGGACACGTGACAGTTGCAGAAGTATTTCAGATAGTTATACACGCCGGTGGCCACCGCCACCCCCGTGCTGCCCGCCGCTACGATCTTGTTGTTTTTCGCGGATCGCAGCTCACACACGTCTAAACTGTCATTGGACAGAGTCCTGTTGACCGACACGATGAACTCCCGGGATCGGTTCCCCAGCAGTCGCCTGAGCAGATCCGCCGCAGCCCTGGACTGAATCTTGTCGCTCGCTTTCGCCCTCAGACGCGCCAACGCGTCAAACTCGCCGGCGACGGAGCGCAACATTGTAACGAACAAAAGCGCGAGCAGCGCGCCGCGGATACAATGTATCATCTTGAGTTCTGTGACGTCAGACACGTCGGCGTTCAAACTGCCGATCGATTGCCTGCGCGCGAGCAGGAAGCAATGGAGGTCAATGGAGAGCCCGGCGACCAATCACGAGACTCCCCGAAGAGCTTCAACCAATCGGATTTCAGATGTAAAGAGACGGCGAAAACACGGTTGTATTCATCACAGGATCCGAGTTTACTTACATGCGTGAGCTGTGAGATAAAACATTAAACTTGAGCTATTTTCACACAAACTTTTGGGCTTTTTGTTTAACGCGATGAACGCGAATGCAAAACGATTACGCTGTTACGAATCTCTCAAAAAAGTATTTTAATGATTCTGTTAAACAGCCAATAAAATGTTTGGGGGACTCTTATATCCCCATTATAAGGAATTCATGTGAAAAGTACTTGAAAATCAGCCTTAATGCATTGCTTTTTGCATTGCATTGCATTGCTTTTTGCTTGCATTGCATTATGTAGTAGATTGTTTTTAGTATGTTCTGCCTTTAGGACAAAGGTATCAAAACAGGGACTGACAATAACTCATAATTAAGTCTGTGGTGAATATTTAACTGATAATTACAAATACCCCCATCCTGACATTTTATATGTATTTGTTTGTGCGTAGTGATTGGGACTTTTATTTTGACAGGCAGCATCACGGAAGCCACCGTCACCGTCCCGTGTTTAAAAGTTACGGTTCGTATGTATGTGTAGTTGCAACGTTTTAATGAAGGACCAGAAACGATGTACGAGTATTATTAAAGGCAATATTAATTTGTCTTTTTTAACGATGTTTTATAAAATTAAAAGAAGTCGAGCTGCCCATAAAGTCGATAGGAACCAACCAAGTGGAGATGCGCACTTTAAACATCTCGCATCTTATTAAATAGTTGTGCAAAGCTAATATGTCACCCTTATTGTTAAATGTTTATGTTGTGCACGAAAAGGGGCTGCATGCATGCATAACAAGAAATGTAATGATAATGCAATGTTAGTATATAAACATCACCGTGTTTTTTTCAGTGTAAACATGTCAGAGGACGCCCTGCGAGCTCGTGTCAAAGCTTTGGAAGAAGAGGTGGACAGACTGAAAGCGCAGCTGAAATCAGAGGAACATGCATCTGTGGATAAGAGCACTACAGCATCACCCAGTCTTCAACCAGAGGTCCTAGACCACCAGAAAGTTGCTGAGAACAGACCAAAAGGCAGGAAACGAGGAGCAGAGAGGCCTTTCGACTTCTCGGCACACCCTCGCAGGCATGTGGCACTGCAGCTGGCATATCTCGGCTGGCAGTACCAGGGTTTTGCTGTCCAAGAAAATACAGACAACACAGTGGAGGCCCGGCTTTTTGAGGCCCTGTTGAAAACCAAACTGATCCAGGACAGACAGACCTCCAATTACCACCGTTGTGGCCGCACAGATAAAGGTGTTAGTGCTTTTGCACAGGTACAGTGTTTTCCACTGTCTTATTGGGGACCGGTGTCTAATTGTTAACTATTAATATCTACATTGGGTACCGGATATGCAAATAGAATAATCTGCCCAAGCAGTTAATCTGCCCAAGCAGTTAATCTGCCCAAGCAGTTAATCTGCCCAATCGACTGGTTTGTGAATTATTGGTCAAACATTCACTTTGGTCTCCAGGTTATATCCATTGACCTGCGCTCCAACCAGTACGGTGGGGGTTTAGGTGTGACTGTCCCGGCCGGCGTGGAGGATAAAAACAAGGCTGCATCAGAAGAGTTACCCTACGTCAAGATGCTGAACAGAGTTCTGCCTCAGGACATTCGGATACTGCAATGGGCTCCTGTAGACAACGGCTTCAGTGCACGGTTTGACTGCAAGTCTAGAACCTACAGGTACTACTTTCCTCGCGGAGATTTGGATGTGGAACTTATGGCTGAGGCTGCCAAACGGTTAGTAGATTAAAAGATCAGAGGGTGATTTAAAAGAATCATGTTTATAAATGGATCGATTTAAAGAGTATCTTGTGTGCTTCAATATGTTTGATTTATGATCTACAAATGGTTCATTTTATCATTTGAATTACTTACTCATTTTAAGTCATAATCCTGGTCCTGCAGATATGAAGGCACACATGACTTCAGAAACGTATGTAAGATGGATGTAGGTAACGGAGTTCTGCAGTTCCAAAGGACCATCCTGTCTGCCAGCGTCCAGCTAGCCCAACTCGAGCCCTCCTGCTCCAATGACCCCCACCAACTCTATGTCTTTCAGGTCAACGGTCTGGCTTTCCTCTATCACCAGGTCAGAAGCTCAGTGATCTTTCCAGAAGTTTAAGAAGTCTGTAAAACTTGTCAGTTTCAATCGCATTACGTAGTAGTTTACCATCAGGTCCAGACAAACCTTTTGCTTGTGCTTCTGCTTTCCTCACACTGCTCTTAGCTGATTACCATGAGACATTAGATCAACTTCAGAAGTGTCTCAGAATTAAAGCTCTGAATCTAAGTTTTGTATTTTCTGTCATTTTATTTTCGTTGCTTGCCCTCAGGTTCGCTGCATGATGGCTGTGCTGCTTCTTATTGGACAGAAACTTGAAGCTCCCGAAATCATCAGTCAGCTTATGGATGTGGAAAACAATCCAAGAAAACCTCAATACAGGTATTTAATTTTTTGGCCTATGATGAAGCAGATCTCCCCTGGTGCCTGGGGCTTATGAGAGTGCTGGTCTTCATGACTGTATTAGTGACAGTTGATCATGGATGAGTATGTTCTATCTTCAGTATGGCTGTGGATTACCCCCTGGTGCTATACGACTGCCATTTTGAGGGTGTGAGTTGGAGAACAGAACCTGAGGAGGAGAACCATGTCCTGAACTGTCTGCACCAGCACTGGATTCAGACTGCAGTCAAGAGCCAAGTTCTGCTCGGTATGATCCAGGGCCTCCAGAAAGCAACCACAGGTGCGTGTTTACACAGGGTTTGTTTGTTAGACATAATCAACGTCATGATTGGTCAGGTCACCTGTCAATCAAATTCCTGGCAAAGGGGCATTTTCTATTTGATGAATTATTGATAATCTGTGAGTGTTTGTTCCCAGGTGAGACAGCCCTTCTGCAGTGCTGGCTAATGGAAGGATCCAGACAGAAGAAGTACCAGCCGTTGTTGGACCGGCCACGCTGTGAGAGTCTGGAGTCCAGGATCCAGCACTTTGTGAAGAGAGGACGATTAGAACAGGAGGAAGGAGAGAATGGCGAGGAAACAACTGTATTCAGAGGAAAAAGGTCAAAACATTCCCATCTCATGACAACAAACCAACAGCGAGAGCAGAAGAACGGAGCAGAAACTGAGGATTGCCCCGTACACAACAGCTGAACTTAATTTTTGCGTTAACTTTAAATGTATGTGACATAATTTGAAGGCATCAACAGAGACATTTTCAAGTTTTTTCAAAGCACTACAATTAGCTGCTTTTCTGACTTGAGGAAAATCATGTTTTATTAAAGGATTACTCCGTGTGTTGTGTTCATGTGTGAATTTGATTTAAATGTGGGAAAATGAAAATATACTCAGACTAAATCAGGGTGGAGACACCTAGGGTGCTTTGTTACCGTAACTCACAATTAGAAAAGGACCAGGTTATTTCTTTATACATTTATAGTTATAGTCATTCATTTAGAGCCAACAAGCCTAGACTACAAAGCTACATTTACAAGTATGTTTTTACAAATGTTTTTTTAAATAAACAGCGTTAAACATGTATGTATATACTTATATATTTATGTGTGTGTGTGTATATAGATATAGATAGATATAGATATAATAGATAGATAGATATAGACATAATAGATAGATAGATATAGATATAATAGATAGATAGATATAGATATAATAGATAGATAGATATAGATATAATGGATAGATATAAATATAGATAGATTGATATAGATATAATAATAGATACATATAGATATAATAATAGATAGATATAATAGATAGATATAGATATAATAGATAGATATAAATATAGATATAATAGATAGATATAGATATAATAGATAGATACATATAGATATAATAGATAGATATAATAGATAGATAGATATAATAGATAGATAGATAGATAGATAGATAGATATAGATATAATAGATAGATAGATAGATAGATAGATATAGATATAATAGATAGATATAGATATAACAGATAGATATAGATATAATAGATAGATATAGATAGATAGATAGATAGATATAATAGATAGATATAAATATAATAGATAGATATAGATATAGATAGATATGTTACTGTTCTGAGTGTTTGCGTCATGCCATTCGTGTATTGTGAAATGAACATCATCTAAGGGGTTTATAATGGATCGTTTGGATAACTAACACACTGATGTCAATGGAGGGTCGCACAGCATGTAAATGCGTAACAAACGCGTCCGCTTGATCAGGTGAGAAGCCCGCGTGTCACGTGATCAGTCACGTGAGCAGCGAGACTCGCCGAGAGGAGCGATATATCCACACACATCAGTCAGTTTCTCTTCACTGCGATAGTGAAATACGACACGGTGAGTCGATAAAACCAGTGTCTTCCCTTTATAATCGTGTCGTGTTGTTTTACTGAAGTGAAGTCTTTGTTTTCGGCGTTCATTCAGGCCGACTTCACGCGCTGCCGTCGGAAACAAAAGAAAGCGATGCAACAGCTTTTCTCATCGTGTCGCTGAAGCGATAAACTTGTAGTCATTTATATAAACGTAGATGCTTTTATATTTATTGTATTGTATTTATTAACAGTTACTACATGTACTGTTTCGTATATGAACTGGAGTATCGTTACAGGTCCCGTCAGGCTGTTTACGGTTTGAAATCGTATTATAATGTTTTATGTTCAGGGATTGAATTGCACAACAATCACAACCACGCAAGTAAATCTTCAGCTGAGTGATTCGAGGAGAATCACAGCTTGTATAGACCCTTTAAAGTCCCGAAATGTTGCCACAAAGCCGATTGATTTCACTGCATGGGATTGAGTTATGCATTTAATGTCTGACATTTGTGTTTCACAGTGCAAGTAAGTGGGAGTTAATGGGTTTACGACTGAAAGTTTGAAGAGATACACACAGAGAGACGATGGTAAGCAGTAGGTCACAATCTTGTTAACATTTTGGTACAAACTAAAGATCTAAGTGTTGTCTGTCGTATTGTAGATAGACGAAAGATCTTACAAAAGTCTGTCGTATTGTTTAATAAGTCTAAAGTCTTCTTAAGTCTTCTTCTACGCTGCCAGAGATGTAATTAAATCAACTTTTATTAATCCCACAATGTCATAAGATAAACAGCAGGTTGTTTTTTCGTTATTATCAGGCCCACACATTTCATGATTCAAGACATCGTAGACAGTGTATGTCTTTGATGAAGCTCTTCGATCAGAGATGCTGTTAGCGTCTGTAGGGCAGCTGTTTAAAACATTACGAAATAAAGTTTAGTTGCTTTTTCATTAAACATGACCGCTAGACATCTTTAATGACCTTCCCATATCAAAATGCCCATAGAAATAAGAGATACATATGTGAAGTGTTGGAAAACATTTGTAGCTATAAGTGCACTGCACTGTGCTGTTGTATTTGTGAGCAATACCAATAAAGTTTATTTAAATTTGGCCTGAATTACAGACATTTGATTGGTCTGGTCTGTCACAGGTGCGTGCGGGAGTTGCGGTCTTACTTTGTGCTTGTCTGAACGTGTGTGCTGCTCTGATCTGTCCTGATGGAGGAATATGCACGGATGGAAACACCTGCTGTGAAACACCATCAGGAGGCTACGGCTGCTGCCCGCTGCCCAACGTAAGAGAGATCTGTGTGTGTGAGTGTGTTCTGTGCTGTAATCTGTCAACCTCAACCTCATTTCAACCTCATTTTCACTGTCTGTCATCTCTGGGTGAACTGGCTCTTGATGAGAAGTAAATAATCTATATAATGTTTGTGCACATGTATGTAAACGGTTTTTGGGTCTATGCATGCTTGCAGGCAGAATGCTGTTCAGATCATTTGCATTGCTGTTATGAGGGAACTCTGTGTGACCTTCAACATTTCAAGTGTGTAAACAAGACGCATGTGTTAGACTGGGTGGAAAGATTGGCCACAAAGCAGGTAACGCATACCTGCACGTTTGCTGGTGCAGATAAGCCATTAGCAAATATTTAAAAAATTTATTCTCTTCTGCTTTGTATTATTTCCAGCAGGCAGTAGTTTGTCCCGATCAGGCGTCTGAGTGTCCCGATGAAACCACCTGCTGCCAGATGCCTGATGGGAGTTGGGGCTGCTGTCCTATGAAAAATGTATAGCACCTGTTGGTTCATATTTGTTTCATTATAAATGGTAAACTGTGTGTATTATTGTGTTGATTTGTATTTTCTTTCCCCCGTGTGCTTGCGTGTGCTTGCGTGTGCATGTCTAGGCTGTGTGTTGTGATGATAAGCGACACTGCTGTCCCCAGGGGACGACCTGTGACCTCCAGCATTCAATGTGTGTGTCGGACACATATGGCTCCTCCCCCCTCTGGAGAAAGTTTGCTGCCCGCCGCAGGAGACCGACAGACAGAAACACAAGTATGACAGCATTACGTACAATACAGCAGCACTTGTCCTTTCTGCCAAGCAAAGTTGCAAAAAAGCAAGCAAAGTTGTTTACAATGCTGTATATTAGAGGATGCTTTCTACCTGCCGAAGGGACTATTTTCATCAATTTATCTAGTTATGACATCCTGTGATAAGTCATTCAGATATGATATAGAATTCAGTTTGTACAAGACATAAAAACAAAATTCCAGAAATATAGCTGGTACGCAGTTTAAGAGTACCTTAAACTGCGGGTTAAAGTTTTTGAGTACACTTACTGTGCACGTTTCACTGTGTGAAAAGTTTGATCATTGTTTTTCCGCTGTCATTAAGGTTTGTGAATGTGATATGTGTATCTGGGACAAATAGCTTTAATTACTGAAATATTCTTCCATGTATATTTGCAATATTTATAAACTGACTGCTTTTAATTAATTAAAGTAACATCTTTTTGCTATAAGTTTGCTTTCTGCTTTTACACTAGTTAATTATTATTATTATATTATTTAATATTTGATATTGTTGCAGTAGATCCATCTGTAGAGCCTGAAGATACTAATGATGGTAAGACAAACACTCGGTTTTGATCTGAGTGTTGCGCTTTTTTATATATATTTATTATTTATTCAAATTCATTATTCAGTTAAAACTGACACCTCTGAATTGTGTGTGTTTACAGTGGTCTGTCCAGATAAGGTTTCCACCTGTCCAGATAACACAACATGCTGTCAGCTGAATAACGGCTCTTATGGATGTTGCCCAATGCCAAAGGTGCTTTCTATTTGTCTGCACATTTCTTTATGTAAAGTTGTTGTTGTGTTTTGGGCACTTTCCTCAGACTGTAATCATGCTATTTTGTTTTTCTGTAGGCTGTGTGTTGCTCTGATCACCTGCACTGCTGTCCAGAGGGCACAACCTGTGACCTTGCCCACGACACCTGCTTGTCAGCCAATGGCGTCACAGCAATGGCCACTAAGATTCCAGCCCTCACTTCCCTAAAGTCCAGAGGTAAAGTCCGTTTACATAGTGTTTCTTCACATAGAAAGGAAGTTACTTTTCAAACACTTAAGAAATCCTGAACAAAATAAACTGAAAAGTGAAATAGGCTATGAGAAAAATGTCTAGTTTTGTTTGTGTCAGATGGTTTGATAGCTTGTGATAAGTAATGCAATGGCACTCATGCATGTGACAAGAATGGAGGGGAACACAGGGGAACACATGTACTGATCAGTTGTATAGGTAAAAGCATCTGCCAAATTCATAAATGTAATGTAATGTGACGTCTCTGAGAACTTTGGTTACTGAAATGACTCAGACGTGATGGGTTGGCACACACAGTGAGCTGTAGCATTATCAGAGAAAGTTTCTGTGTGTGTCTGTTAGATATGACCGGTGTCATCACATTTCACTGCAGGTTTACAGCAAAGATCTCCAATAAACAGTCCCATCAGAAATTTGGAGCAGTAATTTCACATGTTGCTATAGTTGGTTAAAGATCAGCTAATGTTTTAAGGCTAAGCACACATGTTGGAATTTTTAGGGAAGTCCAGTGATATTTCAAATGGTGACAAACAATTTGCACTTTTTTGTAATAATCTTGTCGTGCAGTTAAAACTTAAATTACTTAAATGTTCATTTTTGTAGCTGTATGCTGAACTTCACCACCAGTTTATTGCATTGTTGCATCCATAGTTTGTTGCATGTTGGAAAGTTGAGCTCTCATTAAAGCTCCCCAATTGATTAAATATAGTATATGTATTTAATTCATTCATTTCTCACACTCTGTCTGCAGAAACTGTAGTTCCCTGTAATGAAACAGTAGCATGTGCGAGCGGCACTACCTGCTGTAAAACTCAAGAGGGCGCCTGGGCCTGCTGCCCCCTACCAAAGGTATTTAACAATAGAAGCAGCCTGCTGCATTTTAATGCTGCAAACTGTAACTGTTGCCTCTCTACTGCCATGTCTGTTTGAAACATAAAATTGCAGGTTACTTTACACACTTTTTTTATTGTGTTGAAGTCAGATGAAGCCAAACTGACATTTCCTGGAAAATCAGACCTGGAATTATACCTCAAATTATAAATCATTATGTTAAACTTACTGTTGTGAATCGAAGTGTAATAAAGAGAGTGTTTTGAACACTGATCTGTTATATATTTGCTTAATAGCTGTTTATTTTTAACCAAAAAAAGTTATGGATTGCAGCGTCAAGGCTGCAAGGGTGCACACTAGGCTGATTGTGGCCTGTTATCTTTAATGCAATTGAAAAACACGGCCCATAACAAAGGTTTCTGGTTTGGAGATCTGCTGAGATCAACAAACTATTTAGAAAACAATATAAAGATTATCTATTGTGAAGCTAACACAGTCTTATTACTAATCAGTGTCCTGCAAAAAGAGTTTGAGTAGTCTGTAATGCCGCTTTGTCTCCACACCTTCAGGCTGTGTGTTGCGAAGACCACGCCCACTGCTGCCCACATGACACTGTGTGTAACCTCGCTGAAGGCACCTGCGATGACCCTGCTGACCTTTCTGTGTCCGTACCCTGGGTGGAGAAAGTGCCTACCTTTCCAATAGCACCACAATCGGCCAATCAGAAATGTGACGAGACATCGACATGCCCTGGTGATGCCACCTGTTGCAGACTGGCCTCTGGAGAGTGGGGGTGCTGCCCACTGCCGCAGGTGAAACACGCTTTGGTTTTCTGTAGTTTTGACATCGCACCCGTTTAATGCAATAATTCTTTTTGCAATTTGTCTGATGCCTTATGTGTTCCTGTAGCTCAACTGGTAGAGCATTGTGTTAGCAGCGCTTGGTTGTGGGTTTGATTCCCTGGGAAAATAAATACTTACAAATTGCATACGTTGAGTGCACTGTAAGTTGCGTTAGAAGGCGCAGGGCTAAACAATGTCAGTCTGAATGCAATGATAGGATGTCCTACCTGCCTGTTAATGTATTTGCATACCTCTGTGACTAACGGAGGAAGCGTGACTTTGAAGAGCGCTCTGAAGGGAGGGATGGGATCTTATGCTTTTAAAGCTGGGTTGCTGTTGCTAGCCTCTCCAAAATTGCGTATCCTACCTTTAACAATTAACAGCTGCAACAATCTCTCAGGTCTGGTATATTCAACCTTTTGTGAAACAGTGATCATTTCTCACCTCGGATGTGTCACAAAAAATGGTGTTGATTAATTTTCTAGGCGGTGTGTTGTGAAGATCATATCCACTGTTGTCCCCATGACACTGTGTGTAATGTGGCTGCCAGCACCTGTGACAGTGTCAGCGATCAGGGCATCCGTTTTTCTGTGCCTTTGGTGAGAAAGACCGCTACCATGACTCCGCCTTCCCAGCACCAAAACTGTGATGAGACGTCTTTCTGTCCAACAGGAAGCACGTGCTGTAGACTTAACTCGGGCGCCTGGGCCTGCTGCCCTCTGTCTCAGGTACCCACACAGACACACGATTAGTAACAGGAGTTTAGATATACAACTCTGTTTTACAGGTGTACGACTGTCCACTTATACCGACATGAACTCTGTTTTAAAACTTACCCAGGCAGCATTTTAAGGGATTGTACATGTTGTTCCTAATGGCCGTTCCTGGACGACAACATGATGCTACCTTATAAGCTTTAATCTAAGTTTGAACAGAAAGTAGCATCTAATATGTTCTTAAAATGTAATCCCATAATGCATTGCAACAAGCTCAAAAGGCATCAGAATATACTTACATTTTATTTTATACCAAACAATGTCTCTCTCTCTCTCTCTCTCTCTCTCTCTCATATATATATATATATATAGCCTGCTCAAGGCGTGACCCAGCAGTCCGGCGCTGATGTTGGGGTTCGAGCCCTGGCAGGTCCAGATCAAAGACACATGTGTGACGAACACACCAGCTGTCCAAGAGATGACACCTGCTGTTATATGAACAAACTGGGCAAGTGGGGGTGCTGCCCCCTGCCAAAGGTTAGACATGCAAATATTAATGCATGCATATATATACACACTAGACAGAAATAAAGGGCTGTGTTCGTAATGGCATGCTACTACACTATGCTTACTATTTTTTGCAGATACTATGTATACTTGTGCACTGTATGAATTTTCTGTGTGCACATACATACCAGATGACTTTCTGTGTTATGCAGTGTGATCAGAGCTCTTTAAGTGACTGTTTCCCACAAGGCGCTTAACTTGGTCCTCCCTGATTTGTTTTATTTGTCACATACACAGTTATATACGCACACAACCTGTAGTGATATGCTGAACTGATCAACCCTGTAGACTGTGTAAACAAAAATATTTAAAACTAAATAAAAATGTAAAGCAATGTATTTAAGACTAATAAAAATATATAATAAATACTAAAGTTTATAAAACCAAAATTAAGATTGAGAACAAAACAAAAAATGTGCAGGGCACCGAATTAAAGCTAAAATGTAAGTCAAATTGAAATTAAAAAAAGGAACAAAGAAATGTACCACAGATATAACGTCTTCAACCATGTCAAGGTTAGCATGCCAAAATTCAGTCCGTTTTTCATGCAAACTTGGATTGAAACAAAATCCCCGTTTTTAATTCTGAACTTAGCATTTCTGAATTAAATGTGACACCAATGTAGCAATACTGACATTTAAGTTTGTTTAGCGTTGTTTTCATATACATACAACGTTTATATTATATATTGTATTTGCTCTCTTTGAAGGCGATTTGTTGTAAGGATGGAGATCACTGTTGTCCCAGTGGATATAAGTGTGATGAGCAGAAAACCTTCTGCATTAAAGCCTACCATCAGATCCCCTGGTACAGGAAACAGGAGGCTAGAGTCACTGAGGGGTCGCAGGTCTCCTCTGGAGGTGAAGATGTGAAGTGTGACTCCGCCACCAGTTGTGCGTCAGGATCCACCTGCTGTAAATTATCCACAGGAAACTGGGGCTGCTGCCCACTCGTAAAGGCAGGTCTTCAATATGAAACTATTAGAATAAACAGATAAGCTCTTCTGGTAAAACTTCCATATCTTATTGTTATTCACACAAATGTTTCACAAAATGTCAAGATGTCAAGGCTTCTTGTATCAGTGAGTTCTGTTCTAGTACATGCTTGAACAACATGCTTAACAACAATGGGCCAAACAGCCTGTGTGTGTGAAAACATCTTTAACATTTGGCTCTTAGCAGTGTGATGTTTAAGGTGGTTACGTTTGTGGCTTTACTTCAAGCATGTACTGAAATTTTCTTTCCTTCAACTTCACATTTTGTTTGTTTGTTTCTGTTTGCCTCTGGTTTTGCGTTTTCATGCGTTTGCATTTGTTTGAATGTCTTCGTACAGTCTCAAAGTGGGCAGATGTACATACTGATTCACTGGTTGAATGTTCTCTCTGTAGGCTGTGTGCTGTGAAGATCATGAGCACTGCTGCCCACAGGGCTACACCTGCAACCTTCAATTTGGAACCTGTGTCAAACTCTCCAGCGCGCACAGCGTCTCACTCACACAAACACACTCTGAGGAAGAGCAGCTGTGTGACGCATCAACACGCTGCTCGAGGACACAGACCTGCTGCAGGCTGTCGGACTCCACGTGGGCCTGCTGTCCATATAAAGAGGTATCATTTTTACCAAATATAAGCCAGAAGTCTTACGGATATGGAAAGCCATATTTTATACATGTAAAGCTGCAATTTGTTACTTTACTTTTTTCCTTTTTTAAAAATGAACAAAAATCTGTTATTGAGCAAGTACAAAACAGATAAGTGTTCCGGTTCTGCTTGTCCTTACCGTGATTCTCAGCTGTAAATTACAATATAACAATATTTTGAGCCGTTGGGTCCGATTTCCCAGGAACTGTCAATTTGGCTTCATTTGACTTCAACATATGCAAAGAGAAGTACGTAAAGTAACCTGCAATTTTATGGTTCAAACAAAGATGGTGACAGAGAAGCGAAAGTTACAGATTGCAGCTTTAAATGCACTGAAATACACAAACTAAACACAAAAACTCTCTCTCTCTTTATAGGCAGTGTGCTGTAAAGATATGAAGCACTGTTGCCCTATGGGATACAAGTGTGACCCGGAAGTGAAAGGTTGCACTAGAGGATCCATATACAGCTGGTGGGAGAAATCACTCAAGTGAACAGAAAAACAGTAATTTCCACTGATTAGATGCGACACTGACCCTCATCTCCACACACAAACCGGCTACATCTTGCATACAGAATCATTTTCTTTTCAGGGCATCTGTGTATCCAGTGTTTTTTAAAAGATTGTGTCTTTACCGGAATAGAAATTTACAGAACCTCCATTTAATTTTCAGTGCTCTGAGAAACATCAGTTTCATTCTGATAACACAGGTGATGTTAAATGAGAATTGTGACCTCGATCAGACTCTGTACTTTTATTTCAGGGAGTTTCCCAGTTCTCTGGATCAATTAGCTGTAATTTATGCAGAATTCCAGATTCTTCATGACATTTAACTGACAACAGGACTAGAACTGGAGGTTGAAAATGTTCTAAATTCTTTCACGCTTGTAAGATTGTTTAGGCACTGTAGGCCAGGTGACACCAAAAGTCAATCAATGAGCTTTAGTAGGATGTTGAATTAATGTATTTACATATGTTGCTGCGTTACCTTTTTAAACTACCACACCGTAACAGCAATGATTTGCTGTAGATGATGCAGTAAATGAGAAAACTACTGAGCTTCAAAACCGAATGTATCACTTGTTATGCAAAACTGAAACAAAAACCATTAAACAAGTCAATTTACAATATTTAAAAATCTATAATAATTCAGAAAATAAGTTTCAACTGTGATGGGCTTGAGCTGTGATGAGATTTAAAGGGGCCGACAGTTTTAATCCTCTGTATTTTAACCGTCTCATTCTTGTTTTGAAACCTCTGGTAGATTGAAGATGTTTTGATGAAGAAAAATCACCTGCTTTACACACTGTCAGTTTATTCTGGTTTGTCTAAAGGATCCAAATCCATTTCAAGTCTTTCAAAGCCTGACAAAATACTTATGGTAAAATGCAAGTGTCATTCACTACAATGTACTTTTGCTTTTGTGTTTGTTCTTTTAGATTTGTTTTCTTGATCTGTTTTTAAATTTACTGAATTTTTTTTAGATTTATTCTGTTATTTGAAGTGAATTGTTTGTTTTGGGGTTAATTATACCAGTGAAAACGCTGAAATAAATGCTTTCAATATGGATCTAAGGTTTACTCATTCATTTCTCGGATGACTGTTTTGATAAACTCTGACTGGTTGCCTTGACGCCTGTTGCCATGGCACAGGCTGGTCACTGATTGGTGATATTGTTGCTGAGGTTCAAGATCCATGTTTGCCAAGGCCGATGGCATATCTGGACTATTTCTTACAACTATTAGCAGAAATATCTCATCAAATGATAAACATCAAAACGGATCTAAAAAGTAGAAACAATTCCTAAGTATGGAAAGATCCCTTCAATTAGTAATTGTAAGAGCTTTAAGAAAGACAGCAAATGCATTTGACCAATCAGAAAGGCTGACACAGATATTCCAAATGGCTGATGGTATCACGTTTCACAGTTTGTGAGTGTATATGTGAGGTCTCACTCGTACCGGCTAAAACACAGTTGCCTTTCGGTGAAACCCTTTACAAGGACTTACAATATCTTTATCTCCCAAGAGTTTGATCTAGGGAAGGAAACAAGATTGTTGTGAAGAAAGCTTCCAAATTTCCAGAACTCTTTCCTGGCTGGATCTTCTGGTATGTTGACATTTTGTGTGTCAGAACGTGAGAACTTGCACAACACATGACTGGTGCAACGTCACTGCAGTGCAAGTTGGTTTTTAAAGTGATTGTAAAAAAAAAAATAGAAATGATTAAATTATGGATTAAATCAACATGTTAAATGTCTTTTGTGCATCGCAATGAAGGCTTGTGAAGTCTTGTGCCATAACTGTCTTTGTTTATAGGATTCCTCAGTACAGCTGTGTGTGTGTACAGGTTTGGTTATATTTGTGAGGGCCTAAAGTTTTGAAAATGACCTCCCAAATATAAAGTATTTTGTAAACATGCATACTTAATAAAGTATGTATGTTGAGCTGACTCAGCAGGACATTTTAAGTGGTCCTCAGAACTTCAGAAATATCATTAGCCTGGTATGAAAATAACTATTTGAGATGTCCTCACTAATGTAACCTGTGTGATAGAACAGAAAGGTGTGAATACTGTAAATAATAGAGGAACTCTGAGCATGTGTGCTTATGTTGAAATTGGAAACCAGAAAATCACTGTCTAAAAGTTTTAAGTATATCGAACAGCAAATGTAAATTAAGTTTAGGGTGGAATGATTAAAAAGACGGAAGAAGTCGAGGAACGCTGGACTCTGATAAATGATCTGGTGTGAAAGAGGAAAATCGAGACAGCTGATTGGACAGGAAGAGGTATGCGGCTCGAAACCTGCCAAAATGTCACTGTGCTATTAATATACTAACCAACTGCTCTCGAATGAATCCACAACATGGTGATCAGAGGGTCCATCTGTATGTAACTGTGTCAGGACGTAGCTATGAAGGACGAATGATGAATGGTGGTATCATTTCATCCACACTCTTTTTCTGGGGAAGGTTCCAAAGCGATGTCTTTCATACTCTGTCTGAAAACACTAATGATATTCGCCCCAGTTTCCTCATTGGCTGCTGTTCTGTGTTCTGAAGGAATGGCAATACCCAGCATGCTTCACTCCAGCAGGCTTACAGAGGTGTCCATGCTGCCCAGTCTGAACGAGTCAGCGACGTCTGGCACAGAGTGCAGAAAACAGCCCGTGATCCAGACAGGAGCTTTGGAGGAACTTCAGACAGACACAGAGGAAGCTGGTGAAACACACATCAGCACACAGCCAAGGGGTGAGAGAGGACGTGTCTTTAAAGGGCAACGGGTTCAAGAGACTCTGCCAACTGCTTTCTTTAAAGCTGCAGTCCGTAACTTTTTTGGTTAAAAATAAACAAAAATCTGTTATTGAGCAAGTACAAAACAGATCAGTTATACCTTACCTTACTCTTATTCGTATTCGTAAGTTTATAATAATGATTTATAATTTAAGCTGTCAATCACGGTTTCCTGGAAAATGTTCATTTGACTTCAACATGCATAATGAAAAGTACTTAAAGTGACCTGCAATTTTGTGTTTCAAACAGAGATGGCAAAAGTTGTGGATTGTAGCTTTTTTTTGCAGCAAAATATTGTGGCAATGTGACCTTTCATATCCTTGTACTTCACAAAGAATGCTGTCGTACCGTCCAAAATACATGTTATTACCTTGTTTCTTCTTTAGTATATTCTAGTATATATAGACAGTGTTTTGCACACTGATCTGTCATGCACTTGCTCGATAATTGAGTTTTGTTTATTTTTAATCAAAATAGTCACAAATTGCAGCTTTAAGAAAACAGATGTAAATATAGATTAAATGGTTTTATGTGTGAGCCATTTTTTACAAGCTTTTATGTATTTAAAGGTGAAGAATGCCAGACCTTTGGCCTTACTAGTATAGAAGACAGCAGTACCCAGTCTTATATCGGTAACAGGTAAATACACAGTGTGATTCTTTCCATTAACTTTAATTAAATAACATGATTCTAGATCATTTCACTGGTTTATTCACAGTTCTCTCTCAGACACGTCATTCACTTCAAATGAAAGCGAGAAGAAAGCCATGGCTCGCTCCCTCAGAAAACGTCACAGGAAACACAGAACAAAAGCTAAAAATGTAAGAAAACCCAGGAGGACGCGCAGAGAAGAAGATGCTTCTGAACACATGAACGAGAGTGTCTCAAGATGCTTCGAACCCAGGATTCAGAGTGTCAATAGGTTTTCATCCACAACAGAACGTTTATCCCAGGCTCAACAGGTCACTCAAACCCCAGACCTCCAAAATGGCCAAATTCAGGAAGTCATAACAGCCATTTCCTGTTTACGCCTTCACAGGCTGGAGGTGGATTTTTCTTCTATCATTGAGTCTCACAGCACAACATCCGACCACATGGAACCAAACTCTGACTCGGGGTCAGCGTACATTTATGCAGAAAGCATCAAAGGTGTTGATTCTACTTGTACTTTTACAGGAGACGGCGATACCCACAATCCCCCTGTCACAGTCAACAACAGCTATGAGCAAGGCCCAATGTTTGTATCGGTCTGGGACAGCATTGATAAAACAGATACACTTAGTCAAGACTCTGATTTCAAAGACTTCGAGAATTTGTACATCTCGAGTGGAGATAAATCAAGCGATAACGTGTCAGGTTGTAGTGTAGTAGCTACAGTAGGGTCAGAAAATTCCAGAAGTTATGGTACTGGGTTTAATGTTTTACACTTAGAGTCTTTCATAAATAATTGTGAATTCGACTCTACTTGTCTTTACACAGACTGGGAGAAGAGACACAGTAGTACAGTAACAAATGACGGTTTCAGCCTCGCTGAGGCAGTGTGGGGTTCGAATTCATCTCCATCGAGCTCCAGTTCTGAGAGTTCATGGTTCACCACCGACCAGATCTCTGAAACATCATACTGCAGCATCGACAGACAAACCTGCAGCTCTGATTTTGACAGCTGTGTTTTCGAAAACTCTGAAAATGGCTTTGAAAAATTCACCCTGACTCGCTCAACAACCTTGCCGGATGCCATGAGGAGTCTGTTCCAGGACTTGAGGGTCGCTTTGACTCCCATGACGCATTGGCCCTCAGTGCTGTAGTAGACATCTGCAGAGACGTGGAGGATGAGACACAATCAAAGTCAGAGTCCTGCTTTTCAGAGTTTTGCCCCAAACTGGATCTGAGGGAGCTGGAGGGTACTGTTACCCAAACGGACCTCTGCCAGTTCTCAGGAATCTTTTGTGAGGCGATTAAAAAAGCGTCACAGGAGAAAGTCGCAGAGAAAATGAATATAAATGAGGGATTTTTATTCCACCCTAAGCAGGTATATGAGTGATTCATGAATGAAGCTTAACAGACAAACATAATACACAAGCCAGCTAACAATTTTAACATTTCCCTAACATTTCCATTAGGTAACAAAAACATCCAGTTTTTTAGATGTTTTATTAACGTTTTGCTTGGTTATAAGAATCTAAGAATATATGCTTGGTTCTATTCTGTTACGTTTTAAAAATGTTTCAGTAATAATTTAAGAATAAAGTTTTTGATATTTATGATTAAAAAATGTTCTATTAAGGTTACTGCAGGAACATTTTTGGATAACTTTGAGAAAACTTGTTAGAGATTGTTAGCCAATGCTCTGAAAAAGTCCCCTGTTAGCTGGGAATATACTAATACAGGTGATAGATTAATTAAAGCTGCAATTCATAACTTTATGGTTACGAATACAAAAATCTGTTATTGAGCAAGATCAGAACAGTGTCTCTTAGTCCTCGCCTTACACCGATGCGCAACTGTAAGTTTGTAGTCATTATTTTTTATTTGTGCTGTCAGGTCCGATTTTGTGGTAAATATCAGTTTGACGTCATTCATCTGGATGGCTACGTCTCTTTGTAAACAAAAAGAAGTCCCGGCTACTATGTCACCTCTGTGGGTACTGGAATAGTGGAGTGCTTGTAGCTTGTTCTTACTGCATTGGCTTAACTTACTTTAAGTAACTTGCAATTTAATGTCTTAAACAGAGATGGCGATAGAGAGGCAAAAGTTATGGATTGCAGCTTTAAACAGGCCAATTAAATGCTCATATTTTGCCATTTTTAAATGATCAGCTGAAATTAAGGTGCTTTCAAATGGCATGTGCTGTAATTTCTTATGTTAAATATTTCACATCTTTAAGTTGCACATTATGTCTTAGTTTCTTCAGGCGAAGAGCTCAAAGTATCGTGAGGGTCTTGAATACTCAGTTCTCCGTCACATCCAGAATGGCTCATATGGTGATGTCTTCAGCATCCGAGACAAACACACAGGATTCACATGTGCTGCCAAGAAAGTGAATATCCTTTTTCTCCTCGTTCTACTGAAGACTCATTTCTTGTGGTTCTTCTGTAACTGATGGCATGTGTTATTCTCCTGTCAAGATTCCCCTGTGCAGTTTTAGGTGGGAGGAAGTAGAAACCTGGAGCCGACTGAATGCTCCTCATGTTCTTCAGCTGTATGGAGCTGTCAGAGAAGGACCCAACGTGATTCTCTTCATGGACCTGAAAAGAGGTGATTACTGTGAACAGCAGAGGTCTTACATTTTAGAAAGGTGTTAGACCGCAACTAGAGTCAGATTTGTGCCAATTAATTCACTGTCTCTTTTTCTGCATCTGTCCCTGTCTGTCTGTCTCTGTCTTTTTGTCTATCTCTCTCTCTTTATCTGTGTCTCTCTGTCTGTCTCTCTCTCTTTATCTGTGTCTCTCTCTGTCCTTCTGTCTTTCTCTCTCTCTCTCTCTGTGTCTCTTTTTTCTGTGTCTCTCTGTCTGTCTGTCTCTCTTTATCTGCGTCTCTCTGTCTGTCTCTCTGTCTGTCTCTTTTTCTCTCTGTCTCTGACTCTCTCTCTCTGTCTGTCTCTTTTCTCTCTCTCTCTCTCTCTTCTCTCTCTCTCTCTGTCTGTCTCTTTTTCTCTCTGCCTCTGTCTGTCTCTCTGTTTGTCTATTTTTCTCTCTGTCTTTGTCTCTTTCTCTGTCTGTCTGTCTGTCTGTTTCTCTGTTTGTCTCTTTTTCTCTCTGTCTGTCTCTCTCTTTGTCCAGGTTCTTTAGCTCAGGTGCTGAGGATGAGGGGTCGTATCTCTGAAGTTCTGGCTCTTTATTATCATTCTCAGGTGGTTCAGGCTCTCGAGCATCTGCACTTCAGACATGTTGTACATCTGGATGTAAAAGGTTTGTAGTTAGAGGCACAATCTTTAGTTTCTGATTTGTGTCAGAGCATAGCATAATACATAAAAATGATTTACATTTACACATTTAGCAGATATCTTTTATCCATTCTTTTATAGTTATCATTATGTGTGTTCCCCAGTTGAGCTACAGGAACACTCATCATGAAAAATAAATAATGACAAATAAACCTGAATTAACATACAACCCTGCTTAGATAATGTTAAAAACGTTACACTTTCACACTAAATTGTTATCATACAAGATTATATTTAAGAATATAGAAGTGTCACTTTTCTAAACAATAAAATTGGATAGAGGCTAGTGATAGCACCTTTTATTCAATCTTGGCTGACAAAGTTAAAAACAGTGACACATACTGCACACCTTGTATTGTTGTGGATAAGACATGTAAATGTGGTTCTAGAATGTTCTCTCATACTGTTATAATGTATGTGTATACATGTGTGTATGTAGCTGATAATGTGTTGCTGTCTGAAGATGGTACACAGTGTTTCCTTTGTGATTTTGGACTTTCTGAAACACTCAACCAGGGTGGATACAGCACCAAAACCTTTAGAGGTGACCGAACACACACTCACACAATCCTTCACAACGGCACCTGTACACCTTTGCCTATAATGTTGTGCTGTGTGTGTGTGTGGGTTTGAATATGTGGTTAATGACATATATAACAATGTAAACATTTCCTGTGTCCTCATAACCCAAACTGCTTAAAAAACATACTATATGGTGAATGTTTGTTAATTAAAAAATGCCTAAAGTTTTGTGTGAGGTTTAGATTTAGGGTTGGGGATAGAATATACAGTTTGCACAGTATAAAAACCATTATGTCTATGGAGAGTCCTCACAAACCACATATGTATGTGCATGTTTGTGTGTGGTGTGTGCAGGTAATGTTCTGCGTGGCACAGAGTCTCATATGCCCCCTGAGGTGGCAAGAGGAGATCCTCGCTCTGCTAAAGCTGATGTCTGGAGCAGCTGCTGCATGTTACTGCACATGCTTAATGGACACCAGCCCTGGACGAGATACTTTCCTCATCCTCTGTATCTGAAGGTAATCACAAGCTCTCATGGCTTTAGATGCAGGTAAAATGGCATACAGAAAATGTATTACAGGGTCAAATGACTTTGTACAAAATTCCTTTAAGGAAGTCTCTGCACTCGGCTGCCACCTCTGCAACGGCAGCTATTTCAGTCATACAAGACCAAGTCCTATCTACTTGAATGGGGGAAGACAGATATCTTTAAAATTGCTGGCTAAGGTCACAATAAAACAATATATTTTTGACCAACTATTAAACCTGGAATCAACTGTACCATAAATTCTGTTCTTTAAGCTCAAATTGCGCTATAAACTTCAGGTACTGCACATGCGCAAAGGCTGTCAAGTTCCTCACAACACTCTGTGCAGAGCCCCTCCACCAGAGAATATTACTATTATTGAATGTTGCCATATTGAATGTTGCAGCTCCCCGATTCATAAGGATAAAAGTGCAGCATCTTGTTAATTCTGATGATGTTGTATTGTATTAAATGTCTCTTAAGGGTGCATTGATGAGATGGGATGGAGTCACTGTGTCCTCACCAGTTATCAATGATTGTGCCTAAAAATATGTTTTTGTTAAACAAAGATAATCCAAACAGTAACCATTAACTATCTCTGAAATCAGAGAGAAATAATAAGTTGAATGTTAAGCCCCAACCCTAATCATAAACCTAAAATCAGACTGGTTGACAGAATTTTGGATGTTGATCCATGAATTAGTCCTACCTGACTAGTTATACATGTGGAACAAACACAGTTTGCTTAACAACCATTATACCTTTGGTTTTTCGGTCTTTTTCCAGAAATATTTATATTTCTGTTCCCACCTTTTGAGCCTTTTTGAGTAATGTGTATCTGTTTATAATGTGTTTTGTAGATTGTGAGTGAGCCCCCTCCCTTGTGGGAGATCCCCCTGACTGTGACCCCCTGACCTGTGATGTCATAAAAGCAGGACTGGTTAAGGACCCAAGAGACAGACACTCAGCCTCCGAGCTGCTGCAAATGACTGTTAAAGCACTCAGAGCAGGTGCAAACTGTTTTTGGATGTTTACAAAGTATACCTACTTATATAGTCAGCTTTCTAACATGCATTAAACCTGTGTTTATTTCTAGTGTGTGGGCTGTCGGTTCCTGGACATCATTTAACACCAGCATTTGAGGACTGGCCAAATGTGAGCTTGTATGACATTTCTGTCCCATCTTCCATGGCAACTCAGAAGCCCCCAGAGTCCAAAGTCAAAGCAATGACTTCTACTTTCCCAGAATGCCTCTCTGCACCCACAATCCACTGGGTCAGCATGTGGAGGGAAAGAGCAGCCAACGAGGACAATTCAGACTCCATGGAGAGAGACTCAGTGGAGGAGAGCGAATGGGATGAAGATGGAGAGATGAACGAGTTGCAAACAAGCAAAATGAGCAGCTGGATGAAGAGATACTGGGGTGAGGAGAATAACAAGAGACATGTTGAACAAAATCATTCAGACGTGGAAAGAGAAACCAGTCAAATCAAAACAGATAAAGAGACCGACATATATGATGAAGACAAAGAGAAGGCCAAGATCTTCAAGCAAAAGAGCACCTCAGGAGATGAAACAGGTGCTGAAGAAACCAAAACTCATGACATGGCTAAGGACTTCACAGAAAGAAGAGTTGTGTTTGAAGATGACAGAAGACACGTTTCAGAGGAACCAGAGAGCTGTGATGATCAGACCAGAAGCTTTCTGGATGATGGAGAGACTGATGAAGAGGTGGAGAGCGATCTGGAGAGTCTGAGAGAGCTGGGCAATGACTGGACCCAGGAGGAGTGGGAACCTTTCCTACAACTCCAGAAGCTTTATCAGTCAAATGATCCTCATCTGCAAAGTGACAACACATACTCTGATTCTGATGAAGAATCAGTCACACTGAGGAGGAGTGGTGAGTACCCAACAGGGAATGCTCTCAGTGTTGGCTGATGTTCCCTAAAAGTTCTATCAAAGTTATTAAAACGTTCTTGCAGTAACTTTAGGAGAACATTTTTATAACATTATATATCATACATCAAAAACATTATTCTTAAGTTGTTAGCATAACGTTTTAAAAACGTTACAGAAAAAACTATGTTTTGAACGTTGCTATAACTTAAAGTTTTTGTTACTTTATGGAAACGTTTGGGAAATGTTCTTATAACTAAAACTTGTAAGCTGGGTATGTGTTGGTTGTTGTTTTTCGGAGTTGTTTATTGATGTTCTTAGTTAAATGGAATGCAGCAATATTCCTTCCAGGAAGAATATATTCCTTTTCCTGTTTCAGCATTCCTGTCAATCCGTTGTAGTACTAACATAATGTCTAAGCTTAACTCTAAAACTGAAGGCTTAAGTTAATAAGAATTGTGTTATTGTCTACTTGTGTAAATGATATACTGTACTCCAGTATCACTCCAGTATCACAGTCCAGGATCTTTGCCCTGTTTCACTAGAAGAGAACAGAATGGGTTTAGACTAGTTTGTTTGTGGTTTACATACACCATTGAACCAAACCTGTCTAAAACAACCAGCAAATGAAGCACAATGTAGTTCACAGGTGCATTTGTGACATGGACTCAACACAGCTGTAAAAGTCACACAAGATGATCTTTCTTTTGGTGACCATTTCAGAGCAAAAAGAGGCAAGAGAACCTGATTCTCATAAACCACAAACTGTCAGCTGTACCAGCCCATGTGACTCTGAGCAAGCCCTTACTGAGGAGGTAAACACATGCATAAACTTCATAGCATTTAAAGAGGCCTGTTGCACCAGAACAACCAGCTAACTTCATGTTTCTCCTGGGAAGAACTCAGATGATCTGAGCTCGGGGGTCTTCTCCTCCTGCAGTACAGCAGATGGTCAGAGCTTCAATGTTGATTGGTCGGTGTCAACCAATCAAACGTCATCTTGCTACTTTGAGGGTAAGTTTCTTCATTATCAGTGCAGACATTTGTAGGAGGTTGTGTAAAATTGTATGTATATATTTCTGTGTGTGTGTGTGTGTGTGTGTATGTGTGTGTTTGCAGGTCTTGGCGTGGATATATGGGTTGAAGATGTAAATGGTGAGAGCCTAAAGATCAGAGAGAGACCTCAGGTGAAAATTGGACATGTTGCTGTGGGCATCAGCGAACAGGCGAGAATTCTCTTTAATGTATAGAATAAATACTTTGTAGTGTTTCCAGGATCTTTACTGCTCATTCAGTCTTCAACACGCATTTGCTTCTGTATGACAGATATCTATGAGAGTCTTCAGTCTGGCCACCCTGGATGGACGGCTGGTGTCTCCGGACACAGAGGTCTGCGAGTCAGGCATGTGGCTGCAGTGTGTCCCTGCTCCTGATGGGAGCTCCAGCTGGAACTGGAGGGTCAGAGATGGAAAACTAGAGCTCCAGGAATATGAGGAACATTCAGATACGTGCTCAACACTGCCGCTTTAGCACGAGTGACGAACAGACATAACTGAGCTGCAGACACCCCATTCCACTCTGCTTGATATTTAGGATACATGTTGAATTTGATCAGTTCATTTAGCGTTATGCAATGTGAGCTTTAGTGTAGTAACCTAGTGTCTGACTGATGGGAACACAATTGCAGTCTAGTCCCGTATTCATTAAGTCAACTTCATTAAGTCATTAAGTTGACTTAATGAATACGGGATTTAGTATGAGATGTACTATAATTACTGTTATATTACCAGAGATACTGTGATGTGTTTGTATGTGTACAATCTTGAGGTGTTTATTTTTTCCACAGTTGTTTGTTATTGATAACATTGTTATAATAAACACAAATCTGTTTAAAGCCATTGAAGCCAGCAGGATATGAAAGACCAGCATATACACCATATTCCCATAATTTTATAATACACACAGGCCTGCAAATGTGTTGTAGATTTTATTCTTTAGAAAGATGGGATGGATTTAACTGATACTAAATAATCTAAACTAAAGATTATTTTCTAAGATAAATAATCGAAATGATCGAAACTAAACTAAGGCGTGTCAATACGTCGGAAGTGAGTACTTCCTCATTTCCCAAATCCAACCGGATCTTTCTTCCATCCTGATTGGGCCTCGCGCGCAGAGGGCGGGACAACGCGTTTTTCTCCTTCCGCGATTGGCTGGCGTGTGGACGTGGGCGGAGCCTGTCGTGCCGGTGGTTGAGTTGCGACGTGCGCCATTTTGCAGTGACAGCTGTGCGCTAAAGCGGCGGATACAGAAAACCTGAGAAGGTCCAGTTTACAGGTGATTTTATCTTAAAAAGCCTTTCTGCTCCACATCCTCACTGGCTGAACGCTATTTTAAGCCCATTATTCATTTCACTATTTATTTTCAAGCGACCGAATTCGTCATTTAAAGCCACAGTTGGCTGCTGCTGTCTTGTGTGTAGCTAGCTGGCTAATCCGCTAACGATGGTTGACACAAAAATGACTTTAATGGAGGTAAAACAGCTTGAAATGTCTCGTAGATTATTGTATAGCTTTTAAAGGTCTAAAAGCATGTGTAAGGCCATTGTAGGCGGTCGACATAAGAGACGAGCCTGTGTTTTGATGTTGTGATATGTTATTATAACATTAGAGACAACACATTAGCTTTATTTTAATGTCTATAGCAAGTCCATTGGATTGTAACCTACCTATTTATTCAAAAGACGTTTTACCTACATTAAGACTTCTTTAAAGCTAAGATTAGTCTGTCTGAGTTGGAGATCCGTCTGTCTGCTCGGCGACAGATGTGATGGCCTGTCTCCAGTTAAAGCTCCACAAACCTCAGCTGAAATGTATATTTCACCTCTATTCTCCATGTAAAGCGATAAGAGAGATGTCTGTATGTGTTTATTAATACATCATACAGAAAACACCCCTTTATGACTTAAGATCGTATCATTTTGCCTGGTATGAGTTTATACCAGTCTAAACACTGAAATGGTAGACTTCATGTTTTTGTGTATTGTTTAACCTTGCTTTGTAATGTTTGTGTCTGTTTCTCTTATGTCGACAGCGAGAAGCATGGGGAATGTGTTTGCCAATCTGTTCAAGGGTTTGTTTGGGAAGAAGGAGATGCGAATTCTCATGGTTGGTCTCGATGCTGCTGGTAAAACGACCATCTTGTACAAACTTAAACTGGGAGAAATAGTTACCACCATTCCTACCATTGGTACGTTGGAAGACATCAGCTGTTTTTACTCTTATTTTTTTGCTAACAGTGTTTTGTAGTAGGCTTGAGTATTGTGACCAATTTGGTGATTCGATCTTATTCTTATTTATATGGTTTCGATTCGATTTCAATTCAGTATCAATTAGTTATCAATGTTTTATTGAAATGTTAGTTTTGCAGACATGGAATCCATATTTAAATATAAATGCTGGTATATGAAACCATCCTACATAGCTATGTTACTGAAATACACATTTACATAGGCCAGCACAGGATGAGAGGTACTGATAATATTCACCTTTTAAGCACAGCACTCTCATTAAGAATTGATTCAAGGATTTTCCGAATTGATATTGTTTCAGTACCTTGAAGATCGATTCAATTTTTTTTTCCCAGCCTTGTTTTGTAGTTCAGTATCTGTTCTACACACCCTGAACACACATACATGAAATGACCTTCACTTGAATGTGTTGCATGGTGTACAAAGCGTCTTTGTTCTTATCTCAATATTGTTAAGTTGGGTGTTTGTGTTGCTGTGAATGTTTAATTTGTGTATGTAAATAACAGCCGTTGCATTTAAATCATTATTTTTCCATGTTGTATTTTGTGTTACAGGATTTAATGTAGAAACAGTAGAGTATAAGAATATCAGTTTCACGGTGTGGGATGTTGGTGGCCAGGATAAAATCAGACCACTCTGGAGACATTACTTCCAGAACACTCAAGGTATGAGAAGTCATGGCCAAAATCAAGAAGAAATAAGCAAACAAGAAACAAACTTTGCATTGCATTTGTATGTTTGGCAATAAAGAGTTTTTTTGCCGTG
This sequence comes from Chromobotia macracanthus, assembly GCA_036877525.1. Lineage (NCBI taxonomy): Eukaryota > Metazoa > Chordata > Actinopteri > Cypriniformes > Botiidae > Chromobotia > Chromobotia macracanthus. The sequence continues at coordinate 4,052,751 of JAZGTH010000085.1, forward strand.
TAAATGGACTGGCTGCTAGAATTTAACATTTAAAAAGAAAGTAAAATATCATTTATGCAATGCAATGAAGAGGTTGTTAAAGGGTGTGATGACCGAAAAGGATTTCTCACGTTTTCTGTCTCCTTGCATTAGGCCTCATCTTTGTTGTGGATAGTAATGACAGGGAACGAGTTAACGAAGCCAGAGAGGAGCTGACGAGAATGTTAGCGGAAGACGAGTTGCGTGATGCTGTTCTTTTGGTCTTTGCAAACAAACAGGCGAGTATAACAGATTCCTCTTAAACATCGGTTATAAAAATGCTTTTATAATCCAGGTATCCATGGTCATGGAAATATTTAAGGTATTTATATTTAAGTCATGTAAGTTTCTATAATAAATTTTTCTTTGTGAGCTCAGCACTAAAATCTTTTATTGGCTAGAAATTGTTCATGTAGGTAAATTGAAAGAGCCTTGCGTAAGCAACGCAAAGGTTGTGGGTTCGATTCCCAGGGAACACATATTGATTTAATGTATAGCTTGAATACACTGTAAGTTGCTTTGAATAAAAGTGTCTGCCAAATGCATAAATGTAAATAAATGTAGAAATTGCTCTGTAATGGCAGTTACCAGTTAATGATTTTGTTTAAAAAACCTGGTCTAGTAATAATGTACGACTAAAAGTCATGGAACCTCATTGATCTGTGAGACATGGTGTGAGACATTGGGTTTTAAATAACTTGCAGATTATCAATTTATGTCAGGCCTAGTTTGTAGACTTGAACCGCATCTAGTTTGCCTGTAATGATTAATGGTATGAATAGATCGGTGGTCTGATAAATAAATGGTTCTTACTTTTTTCCTTTCTCCTGTCCATCACAGGATCTGCCCAACGCCATGAATGCGGCTGAGATTACAGATAAACTCGGACTTCATGCGCTTCGTCATCGTAACTGGTACATCCAGGCCACCTGCGCGACCAGCGGCGACGGCCTCTACGAGGGGCTTGATTGGCTCTCCAATCAGTTGAAAAATCAGAAATGAGCTTGACTGCAGCCTCCAAATGTACATGTGTGCATAGGCGTGTTGAATGGATGAATAAATGTGTGTGTGCGTGTGTATGTGTGTGTGTTTGAGAGAGTGAGACACACAGCTACAGTACTGACCCAGAATAAGAACTAAGTTGTCCATGTATCCTTTCCCACATTCATTAAAGTGTGGGCATCGCTGACTCAGACTGTGTTTGTGTGTGTCGTTTGCATAGTAAAGTGTTTATCTTTAGTATGCATGTCAGCAACAATGTTTGGGAATGACTCTGGCGTGCCTTTTATACACACACCTCTCCTCTAATCGTTCTGCTTCACAATCTGTAATATGACACCCGGTTTTCTCATTGTATACCACACCGTGCAGGGTTTTCACATGGCAAAAAAGAACCAAGGTGAGCTAAATTGAACTCCACTCTGCAATAACCTAAACCTCGTCCTCCAGTATTAAAGGCTGAATATATAACCCATTACATACTGTTTAAATTGAAATGAAACCTGCCCTGTGTATCTTTAGAAAAAATACATTGTAACCTGTATCAGGTCAGGATTAATTTGCCCGGATATCCCCAAACACCACCATCCTTGATTGTTCTTTTGAGTCATTTGAAAATCGTGCTGTTTTATTTTGGTTATTTAGATCTGTTATAATTTGTGAATGTGTTCATATGTTCATATACTAGTAGTGGAGCTGTGGGCAGATCTCTGGTTGTTTGCTGTAATTTGCCTCACAGTCTCCAAGCACAATCACAGACTGGTGAACATTCCCTACCCCACCAAATTGTTGGATTTGATTTGAATTAAAAACCTCAAATATAATCTTGCGTTCATGTTTTTTCTCGCATACCGAAGTTCTGAAACATGTTCTATAAGTATATGTACTTTTGTAAATTTTGGTAGTCTTGTAAGTCTAGTATGTTTCATTTTCAGTTCACTTCAAGGTCAGTGGCTTTAGCCTTAATTAAACTTGTAGAAATATAATGGGTGCATATAAAGATCTTAATGGGCTATACACATATATTACAATAAAGCGCAAGTAGCATTTTAACGTTATATATAGTATATATATGGTACAATTATATAATTATACATTTCTGCATTTGTTCCATTATTAATCAGCCTATATATATACATATATATATACATATATATATATATATTATATATAAAAACACATATACATATATATATATACATATATATATATACATATATACATATATATATATATATACATACATATATATATATATATATATATTTGTGTGTGTGTGTGCATTCAACCGGAAAGCGTCAACAACAGGGTCATTTTCCAGGACAAACCTATTTGTCATCAGTTCAGATCAGGTTGTTTTTCGTGTCCTTTTCTATAATTCATTGACTGGAAGTTTTTCTAGGTCAAAATAATCGCACAAGCCTTTTACGGCTTGCGTTTCGTACCCGTGTAACTGGTTGAGGTACGTCGCTATTGGTCATACACAAATTGGCTTTCAGAAACATGAAATCTTGACATATTCAGCTAATCTTGCCGAAGATTAGTGAGACTGTGACTTTATAACACAAGCGCACGTATGTAAAGAAACGCAGGAGCAGGAACGCGTCGCGGCGGGCTCTGCGCATGCGTGAGCGCACCTGTTCCGCTCACCTGTGCCGCTCACCTGTGCGCGCCGTGGCTCCGCCCCCCGGCGAGGTGTTGCAAGCGAAACTCGACGGGAAGTTTGACGTGTGTGAACACGAAGTTTGTCACGCCGGATGAAACGCACGATTAAACGCATCCCGCACACCAATGTCACGTTAAACCGATACCGAAGGGCAACAATGCGGGGAAGAGCCCAGGCTGCATGTCGGTGAGTGAAGAACATTATAAGAAACGACACCGGTGTTAAAACTATTTAACTATTTATTATTAATGAAATTATTCTGATATAAAGTATTCTGTTCTCCATCTGGGGGCTGTAATGGGCTCTTTCCAAAACCATCATACAGTGATATATATTTGGCATGGTGATACTATAGTATATAGTATATAGTATATACGTGGTGCCTAAATACTTTGCTTCTTTTGTTAGTTAAAAGAGAGAATAAATGTGAATGGTGTTGGTGACCTTCAACTGCATGTAGTGTACATGTATTGTGCTTAGAAATATTTACTAATGCAATTTGTTTCAGGAGTTTCAAACTCTAGAGTAATTGTAAAATACTCAGTTTATGCTACAATAATAACAAGCGCAACAAAAAAGGAGTGTAAAACTGTGAAATATAACAGTTTATGGTATAGTAAATATAACATTTCTTCATCCTGGTTTACTGTCATTAATTCTGGTTTGGGTATTGGTGTTTGGATTAACCTACCAGCAGCTCACAACATACCCAGCTAACAATTTTAGGTTGTAGGAACGTTTCCCTAATGTTTCCATTAAGTAACAAACATGTTAAAAATGTTACTTTGAATGTTTTAAGAACAGATTTTTTTTCATTGTTCAAACATCTTTTTAAGTCCTATTCATTTTTAAAACGTTCCACTAACACCTTAAGAATAACATTATATATGATATATGTGAAAAATGTTAAAAAAGTTCTACTAAAGTTGCTGCAAGAAGGTTTTTTGATAACTTTGAGAGAACTCGTAAAAGAGCGTTAGACAACGTTCTGAGAGCGTTCCATGTTAGCCAGGTAGTTTACTGGTTTCTGGTAACGTTTGAGAGAAATCCTCACTTTCTGTTTCATAAAACGGGGGCTCTGTGTGCTGTACCTTCTTTGTTACTGGATGTAAGCAGAGCTCTTGGCCTTGTTTAGGTATAATAGAGCATTATTTGCCTCACAGTGACATCACCCTTTAATTTGTCAGGTGCAAAACAGTGTTTGTTTGTGTGGGTCAATGTTGACTTACACTTACTCTACCAGATAGATCTGTAACCAAGACTGATACCTGTTTTTTGGATCCTTACAAGCACACTTTCACAGAAAGGAAGGAATTGTGCTTTGTGTATTTGTCTGGTATAATAAACATTGAACATTGGAACATTTGATTGGTTGATCGTTCTTACACCAGAAATGAACTTTAGAGATTCTTTGGGCTGTTAACAGATAGACCTGACAAGATGCGTCAACAAGCATCAGGTGATGTTTTTTATTCAGTGTGTATTTCTCTTTACAGAGTTTAAGTGCCAGCTTCCTGGTTCATGAGTTCTCACCCACACAGTCTACAGTATTGTCTACTCAACAGTTTTGTCTCCTTTGGCAACAGCGACCAAAAGATTAATAACAAAAAGTTGCGAGAGGTATGACTAACACATGCACAGGTTAGGCACACATTAATTTGAGCGTGTCTTTATTGTTTACGGCTGAAAAGCAGGTTCTCCTGTCTTAATTGTTTCTTGAGTTAAAGGCCTATGTTGGGAAGGGCAAAGTTGTCTTTAGGCCAACAAGTATAAATTTTGAATGTTGTTTTGACATGTGCTCAGAGTAGGAAATAGTTTAGTGTATGAATCATGTCTGGAGGTGGCGGTATGTTTTTCCGGTACTGATGATTGGAAAACACATTTGTCTCTCAGCAGTAATGGAGGTGAAAGGCTGCCGTTCAGAGGTGGAAGTCTTTAGCAGGTCATCGGTGAACGTGATGTCCAGGAAAGATTCAGGCGGCTGTTCGTCACCACAGAGTCTTCAGATGTCCCCACCTCGCTCTCTCCCTCTCACCATCTCAAACAGGTAACTAGATGCTTAACGTGTCATTCGGTTGTGGTTGAAATTGTGATTTATTGTTTATTTTTATTGTTTATTATGCGCTTTAACCATGCATAAAAGTATCTACTCTGTGTTTGCCAAACGGTTTTCACATATTATAGCAAATTGTTTATAAACAATTCAGTTGTTACAGTGCAGTTGAATTTAATACTGTTATTATCCAGACATGACAGAGGGGTAAGTTAAAGCTGCAATCTGTAACTTTTTGGTTAAAAATGAACAAAATCAGTTATTGAGCTAGTATATAACAGATCAGGTCTCCTCACCTTGCCCCGATTTGCAACAGTAAGTTTATAATAATGATTTATAATTTGAGCTGTCAGGTCTGATTTTCACTGAATGAAGAGAATAGTTAACTTTTCAGTGCTTCAAATACCATTTTAAAATACTTTATAATTTGCTGTTCCACATTTCCTTCATAAATTGAGGTTCCTGGTCACATGTGTTTCAGTTTCGGCTCTAAGAGGGAATTCCGGGCATCTTCTGCTCCGTTGATTCCCAATCCATTTCCAGAACTCTGCAGTCTGACGCACTCCCCTGTGCTGAACACGTCTCTCGGCGGGAGGGATGAACGGACTGACAGCAGCTCACATGTAAGACTGGCTGGATGGTTTAAATGTTTTTATGGCAATTAATTTGTGAGAAGAATGACAGAAAGCTGCCAGTGGCAGTATCAGGTCTTAATAGTTACAATAGATGACAGGCGTGTGTCGTGCCCGCCTCTGGGGAAAAACAAGCTGATGTTTGTACGTACGCTTACACAAAAACATCACAGGGCGTTAAGTTTGTAGTTATATCAATAGAAATACACAACAGACATCAGCCTATGCCAAAAGAAACAAGTTCATGACCTTAGACTTAAGAAAACAAAATGTGTTTTCATTTATGAGTGTCTGTTTGTTTTGTGGATATGTTTGAGGGAGGTTTATATTTTAATAGTGCCTGTGTTTGCACACCGAATTGATTGTGTTACCTTTGTTGTGTATGCAACAAAAATATGTGTGTTAGTAGTTAATCCTAAACATTATTTATCGTATCGTAAGATTATACATCCTATATGTTGCCAAAACTGCTGCCTTGTGTAGTTTGTTTCAGATTTTTAAGAGAATGTATTTGTGTGTGCGTGTGTAGGTTGTGAGGGTGTACGGGGACGGCACATACAGTCGTTCAGTTTTGGTGTCGTCGGGGGCAACCGCACGTGATGTGTGTCGCATGCTCGCTCAAACTGCCCACTGTACGGATGAGGAGAGCTGGGCCCTCATAGAACATCATTCTGCTTTGGCTCTGGGTAAGACTTTCTGATGTGAAATCAATATAAGTGAAAACCTGAAGTGATGTGTGTCATTAAAATGGTTTCGTGTATGCCAGCTGAGAGAACTCATTTGAAGCTATTTGCATGTTGATTTACTGATGAGTGTAAACACTGCGACTCTTTGGGACTTTTAAAACATTGCTCTGTTTGCTTGGAAAAAAGAAACCTTGAAAGAAAGTTTGATAGGCTTTGTATTGGAAAAGTTGCTTGAGGTGATTGTTTTGTTTCTGTACAACAGTCAACAGTGTTGGGCTTGAATTCAGACTTATTTTGCATTCATGTGGGATCAAATTTGCTCACCAAAGGTCCGTCTGGAGTGTTTTTAAATAGTGTTGCGTACAATGGAAAGGTCATGATTAATTGTGCTAATATAATGGCTTATATGGTTTATTTACTGAAATAGCCTGGAGACATTACGTGAAAAACATTGTTGCAATAAAGTGACACGAAGAATGTGTAACACAGGTGTTAAGAATGACATCAGCAATGTTTTGACACGGATTAATGATACGGAAAGTCCCACCTGTTTTCAGAGATATAACAGATGGATTGTTGATCCTGATATGTTGGTGATAAGTTCATGGCTCTCAGTTTTTAATTATTACAAAGAAAATAGTAACATCTAGTACTTAATACTAATATCAGTTCTAGGAAATACTCCAGTAGCCACAGTTTTTATGCATTATAAATGTAAACTTTTATAACACTTTTTTGAATATAATAATTTTAATACATTTTAAATTAAATTATAAGAAGTAATTATCGCATTTATAGAAGTTCAGTAGCCTAACCATTAGGCTTTTTTTAATATAAAAGACTGGCAGGGTATGTTATTTGTTTCTCTGTTTATCAGCAGAATTTGCATTCTCACTTGCATGTGTGCGCATGTTTTTCAGAGCGTTGTTTGGAAGATCACGAGCATGTGGTACAGGTCCAGTCATCCTGGCCCGTAGAGGGCGACACAAAGCTGATATTCCGCAAAAATTATGCCAAGTACGAGTTCTTCAAAAAACCTGTGGTATGAAGCCGTCTTTGAATACGTTGTTAAATGTGTGTAGGATTCAGTAATGTTTTTTCTGTTTGTTATACATTACAATGTCTCAGCCTCAGATTACACGCATTACTTCACCTTGTTCAGTTTTAATGGTTTCTGTTTCTTTCTTGTTTACCTGACACACAGCTGTTTTTCCCTGAACACATGATCTCTGACAGCACTGATGTCACTAAAGGAATGACATCATCAGAGCTGGTGCAGGTATGAATGTGGACTAACAGGAAAGGTTTTAAAATCAGATCAGTAAAGAGCAACAGGTTTCTGTAGGAAAAATCCCATTTATTAGGGGAATTGATTTTTAACTTGAACAGACCTGCTGTGAGCGTGCATGATTCATCTCAGACCTGACTGCTTTGCTCTGTAATTTCAATGGAAAATTTCAAAGGAAATTCTAATACTTTGTATAGAACAGTATTGTTTTTCTTCCTTCTCTTATGTATTTTATTGTATCCTCTTGAAATTGTACAGCACTGATAAACCCTGTAGTTTTTAAGGTACCTCATAACTTGCATTAAGGTTACACGTTTTATCAGTGTGTGTGTTCCCTGGGAATTAAACCCACAACCTTTGCATTGCTAAAACAATGCTCTGCCAGTTGAGCTACAGGAACACTGAATTAATAACACTGAAGTAGTGTTCTTTTATGCCTAAATCTTTTCGCTCCAAAAAGCGGTAAACGGTCTCTCTCTTTCTCTCTCTGTAGAATTTGGTAAAGAGTGGCTCGTGTCCGGAGATCCAGGGCTACCTCCATGTGAGAGAGGCGGGGAAGAAATCCTGGAAGAGGTTTTACTATTTTTTACGGCGCTCTGGACTGTACTGCTCCAACAAAGGGCAATCAAAGGTGCCATGCTTGTATACACACACAGTTCTGGTTAAAAGAGTCTTTATTGTCTTTCTTTTAAAGGTAGGCTAGGCAATTTTAGAGAGGCTAGGAATAGCAAGCCAGCTTTAAACGCAGTAGAGCCCACCCTCCATTCAGAGAGCTATACATATAAATTTGGATCATGTATTTTTGTAGGAACCTCGACATCTGCAGTTCATCGCAGATTTGGAGGATCTGAACGTGTTTACAGTGTTTAATGGGCGTAAACTTTATGGAGCCCCAGGCGAGCATGTCTTCTGCGTTAAGGTAACTAATTGCAATAAAGAACTGCACAGTGTCCAGTGCGATGCTGCGATTAATTCATGAGGAAAACCTTGCAGTACGTCTTCAACAGCGGTATGTGTTTGTGTGTTAGGCCTCAAAAGACAGATTTCGCTGTCAGGATTTGAAGCTGATGTGCGCTGACAGTGAATCAAGTCGGACGTGTTGGATCACGGCCTTTAGATTGTTTAAGGTTTGTAAACTGACAGCATATACTGAAACACTACAAAACTTCAAACTGAAATCTGCAATGAAGAACAGAAACTTCCATGTGCTTGTTTCTAAATATGTATGTGTTGTTTGTTAGCATGGGAAACAGCTCCAGTGTAATTACCAGCTCGCTCAGTCCATTTCTAGTGTGAACAAACCATCACGCTCAGAATCAAAGGTACAGTAAATGCATGCAAATAAGCACACAAATACAGTGGCCCTAACAATGTGTTCGTGCTCTTAAAGGGATAGTTCACCCAGAAATGAAAATTCTTCCATCATTTACTCGCCAAATCATGTCACTCCAAATCTGTATGACTTTCTTGTTTATAAGGAACACACAGGAAGATATTTTGAAGTATGTTGGTAACTATTGTGTTGGTGACTTCCATTTTGTGGACACCAAACCACTGAGACATTTATCAAAAGATCTTCTGTAGTGTTTAACAGAAGAAACACCGGTTTGGAATGACATGAGGGTGAGTAAATGATGGAAACATTTTTTGTGGGTGAACTATCCCTTTAAAACAACATGAGTGTCATATACCCAGTTTGTATGCTGAACTGCAGGAGTGGTTAATCTGCTGGGACACCTGTGTGAATTAAATGGGGAAAGTGAGAAAAGCTCTAGCAGCATTTGTTTGCAGGCATCTTTTGTTTTGCTCTCGTGTGTAATGCAGTGATACTCATGTAGACATTTTGGGGCCTCCGAATACACCTGTGCACACGAACACACAAAAGCTGTTTGACTTTAGCTGATCATATTCAGCATGTGTAAACGAATGCCCACAGCTTTATTCTCAGTCAGTTCAGCATTTCTTTCTGCTGTCTCCATCAGTTTACAGACAGAGACGAGTCGATGGTTGCTATGGATTTCTCAGGGAACAGCGGCGGACGAGTGATCCAGAACCCACGTGAGGCCCAGAATGCTGAGCAGGAGGAGGGACACAACTGGAGGGTATGTGTGTGTGCGTGCATTTGTACATCTATTTTTGTGAAGACCAGTTAGACCATTGGAGTGAGGACAAAGAGAGTAGAGTGAGGATATTTTGGCCAGTTCTCACTTTCTGACACCTATTTAAATGGCTGTTTGAGGATTAAGAATTGCTTAAGGTTAGAATTAGGTAAAGGTTAGGTTTAGAGTAAGAGTTAGGCACTTAGCTGTGGTGGTGGAGGTTAGGGTAAGGGGGTAGATATTATACGTTGTCAGTGAGTGTCCTCACAAAGATAGCGTGTGTGTGTGTGGCAGGTTTCACCTACGATACATTATATAATTCTATATAATATATAATATGTATATATTTACATGCTGATATATATAACACCTTCAATAATGTTGAAAAATGCAAACAGGTTTCCTCTAAGAAATATAATATAACAATATAGGTCATAGATCATTCTTTACTCCCATTAGACATATGAATCATTTGTGTCACTGTGACTGCTGTGGTTGTTTATTTAATGGGTTGTTTGTTTTTCAGAAGCGAGAAGCTTTGCGCTGCAGTTTACAGAACCGTCACGGGTCACAGATGTCTCGCGAGCATTCCCGTGAGTGTCATTCAGCACAAACGCTTTATATAAACTCATGTGATTTTTTTTTTTAACATATATTTGCGTATGCAAACCCACAGCGGTTCATCGCGCTCAGCCGTGGTTTCATGGGGGTGTGTCTCGTAATGAAGCTCAAAGACTATTGGAGGAACAGGGTCAAGTCGACGGGTGAGAAAGATTGTCATAATTTTTGATTTGTCATAATATAAATGTACATTGTAAAGTTTATTTATTTATATATTTATGTTGGTTCTCTCCTAGGATGTTTCTGATTCGTGACAGTCAGCTTCACATGCACTGCTTCGTGTTGTCCTTGTGTTACAAACTGAAGACAAAACACTACCTCATTATACCAGTAAGTGTTTGATTCAGTGTGTAAACATAAATCAGTACATCTGTACAGTGTTTAACAGCAGATGTCCAGCCGTATAATGCATATCAGTAATAGAAGACAACATTCATCTTGTTCTCTTGTTGTGGCTGTTTCTTCCATCTCTCTGTAGTTAGTACAGGGGCTGCGGCAGTACTACACTATGGATGATGGTGTGACACTGTTCACCGATCTTCTGCAGCTGGTGGAGTTTCACCAGATTAATCGTGGCATCTTACCTGTGTGTCTGAAGCACCCCTGCACTTGCATTGCACTCTAAACCTCGAACTTTGACCTTGAACTTTGACCCCAGTCGACCTCACACACCCCGGGACTCACCTTCTAAAGTTCTCAAGTTTTGACTCACGGAGAATGTTGGGACGTTGCAGTTTATACCATTCACAATTTCTCAAGAGCAAGCCAAAACGGCCTTATATTTCAGTACATGCAGATTATTTATTTTTTATATAACATGTAGGATTTGTCTGTAGAAAAGGTTTATTGTTGTTTAATAATTTCAACCAAAAATACTCATTGTTATGATCTGTTTGTTTACAATCTGTTTGTCTTGATGTCCAGATCTGAAGGAAAATTTTGTACTGTTCCTTCCTCAACCACTAGGTGGCACACTGGTGCTTTGAATAGCTACACGGGCTGGTCCTCTAACAACTGCTTATTGTGTTACTTAGTTTCAGAGTCATATGGGATACACATATAAACCAAAGAAGTTACAGAATGCAATTTTCGATGTAGCAAAGGATGTTTGATGTTTTGTCTGAGTTAATGGCATTTTAAGATAATTAAAGTTAGTTTACTTGTTTATTGATGTGGGTTTATTTTTATAAGTTACATTTTTATAGTTGTTTGAAAAGTCTTCCAATATGTGTAGTTTAATTGTGATAGAAACCTCTGAATTGAGCTTTCAAGCATTAACTTCTGCAAATGAAGTTTGGTGTCATTTTGTTTGGCTAAATTCAAAGTCTGTCCTTCTGTGTGCGTTACTGTAGATTGAACTTCTACAGCACAGCAACTATTGAAGACGTGTGTGTCTGTGTGTGTCTGTGTGTGTCTGTTTGTGTGTGTGTGTCTGTTTGTGTGTGTGTGTCTGTGTGTGTGTGTCTGTTTGTGTGTGTGTGTCTGTGTGTGTGTGTGTGTGTGTCTGTGTGTGTCTGTGTGTGTGTGTGTGTGTGTGTGTCTGTGTGTGTCTGTGTGTGTGTGTCTGTGTGTGTCTGTGTGTGTGTGTGTGTGTGTGTCTGTGTGTGTCTGTGTCTGTGTGTGTTGTGTGTTGTTTGTGTTGTGTTGTGTCTGTTGTGTGTCTGTGTCTGTCTGTGTGTCTGTTGTGTCTGTTTGTTCTTCTCTGTGTGTCTTGTCTGTTTGTGTGTGTGTCTGTGTGTCTGTGTTTGTCTTGTGTTTTTCTTGTTGTGTTCTGTGTCTGTGTGTCTCTGTGTCTCTGTGTCTCTGTGTCTCTGTGTCTCTGTGTCTCTGTGTCTCTGTGTCTCTGTGTCTGTGTGTCTGTGTGTCTGTGTGTGCGCTTCAGGTATGCTTCAGTTATGTTGACATCACTGATTAATCAGTTGTCAGGTCAGTGTTGTTGCTATGGAGATTGTTCCATTAATCTCTATTATTCAAGGCAAATCAACAATATATTTATGTACACACACACGTATGTGTATATATATGTGTGTGTGTGACCCTGCCCTTGTGATTTACTTTTATCTGCATAAAATCGTTCTGCATAATGTAAAGAACATTCTGTGAAAAATAACCTTGATATCTTCAATATTGGCTGAGTAAGATCATGTCAAAGATTAAAATCAAACGCTGATGCTTTTCTCAGATTATGATCTTTAGCCTGGATTTAACAGACAGGGTCTTATGTAATATTAAACATGCAGACAGTATGTTTAACAATAACAATATACGGTATAATGTTTTTCATACAGTCTTGTGATCAAAATTCATAGTTGGTTATTTTGGCTAGTTTTGTTTGGCTCATGATTAATACTTTTCTACTGTGCCTGCCATAGTTCCATCCCGCCTACCACAAATACTCAACCGGTCAGTCACCTCTCTTATTTATTTAAGCTGTATAATTTATTTATGACTGAACGGTACTCCCAAACTTCCATAAAAACTTAATTCCTCTCTAACACACCTTTCCAACACACACACACACAAGGACACAGTGCAGACTCTATCTGCTGTTTACAGGGTGAGGTACGACTCCTGAAACTAGGCCAAAGAGATGGAGAAAAACACACAAGAGTCCTACAGGGTTTTCGGTGCTGGATGGGCGAAATGAATTTCGAATCAATTTATTTCAGGCGTATTGGGTTTAAGTTGGAGTAATCATTCCAATTAACTCCCTAACTTCAGAGTAATTGCTTTTATGATAAATTGTTTGCACCTCCCAAATTCAACTAAGTTTTAAATTGAATTGAAGTGCAACTGGCTCCTGTAGATCTGTAGCCACAGATTAATGCTTGATAAGGGCTATTGCAATACTACATTCATACATATATTCTGTAGTTAAAACAACATTAAAGCCATTCTGTCCTTATGGGTTTAACTGAGAAGGGTTCAGGGGAGGTTAACGTTATATTTCTATGGAATAGTTGTTTCTCTCTGAAGCTCAGGTGACACATGACTGAGAGTTTATTGTGACTGAATGTGGATTGAATTTCAGGCACAGTTACAATACAGCTGCCCTGTCCGAACCCTGTCCACATCACCTGCATCATTTACCCCTTGAAATGAAATGAAGCACATACTGCATTTTTAACAAATCAAAATGTAGTTTCTTTAAAATAGCCTGTTATTTCCTCATTGTGATTTTTATTTAGCTTAATGCATATATTTTACACACATTCATTTCAGATGCATTGCACTTATATTATCCAGACTGAAGTCATATCCAACATGATTCATATTAGTTGCATGCATTTTATTAAATATTTACCCCAAAAAATGTTGTGCATTTAACTAGCAAATGAATTAAAGGGGACCTGTATGTTCTGTATCAAAATTTCCCTTTCATGTCTTTATTGTCCTGCAGAAATGTATGCAAATCAGCTCTCACGGTTCACACATGCATGAGCGTCGCAATTATTTGTCCTGCGGCTCCCCCCGTTCCTTCTCATAATGGTTCGTTCCGTGAACCTGCTCAGCCGATGTGCAGCCAATTGGTTCACTGTACCTTTAAGAGGGGGGGGGGGGGGTTGGATGGTGGCGTGGGGGTTTATGTGCATATCAGATGAGCTCGGTTTGAGCCATGCGGACCCGATCACATGCAAAGCAAGCCAGCCGTAGAGAGACCGAGGGAAGAAGAGAGGAGCTGAAGATGGATCTGAAAGAGAAGATGAAGGAAGATGAAGCTGCGTGAGACGCCCGTGAGACACTGAGAAGATAAACCTCTGGTGGAGAGCAAGCAGGATCAGCAGGTATGTTGTGCACCATCATCATCAGCATCATCATCTTCATCATCATCTTCCCTTGTTATCCTGACCCATCAGAAAACTGCTCTGGCTTCACACTAATGGCATGACTTCTGTTGACATTGTGAGATTTGCTTAAGGGGAAGCTTCACATCTCTGCATGCTTCTGAGGGATGCGTAAAACACTGACACGTTTGCTTCTGCTGAATGCTGAAGCTCCAGTTTGTATTGAGTTTGAGCAATCAATATTTATAAGGCACTTTTTGTTCCAGACAGACAGACAGGCAGGGAGAGAGAGACAGGGAGGAGAGACAGACAGATGCATTGACACCGTGTTTGGTGATGCATGCCTGCTGTGGATTTTAATGCACCGTAATGGACTCTTGATGCGCCCTGAATGTCCGATATAGATGCGTGTGAGCTGTATGAAGACTGTATGGAGACTACTATAAGTGTGTGTGTGTGTATTCAGTGATGGGATGTGGCAACTGTCTCTCCATCAATTTACGGACTGCAGAGAGAGTGAGACTGTTGGATCATGTGTAAGGAGACAGACAGCGAGAGAGCGAGACCTCTTTGACTGATCAGAAAGGGAATGGTCCTTCCGTTGCGGGCAAAAATCGCTGAGGTTTCCGAGGTGTTTGAGATGAATAAATCAGGAGAACACAACACAGAGCGTCTGGTACAGACGTATAAAGACAAAACGCAAAGAAGTAGTTCTTTGAGATGTGTTGTGTGGGGACATGAGAAGATAATGAAGTGTTGGAGACATGACCGATTCATTTACATGATACGTGATGGAGACTCAGGAGATGGTTTTATTAAACAGCAGGGTTAACCCATGTGATGACAGACTCTGGACTAGTTAAGAGGAAGGAGGGAGAAGGACATGACAGAAGAGTGAAGAAACAGAAAACGGGAGATGTTGAGGAAATTGCATGACAAGAGCTGTTGACAGAAGAGGACAGAGAGCGTAATAAGAATCAAACCATGGAGAAAGAAATGAGATCATGAAGAGACATAAGAGAAAAAGTCTAGCTATACCGGCTAACCAATGACAAATCAGCAAACAATACTATATGTACAATAATAATGTCAAGCTGCAGAAACACCCAACTGATTATATATTGACTTTCAACCTCCAATGCCAAATGCATCAAAAGCACCATGATGCTTCAGAGCATGTTTATAGAAATAAGAGGAACACAGTGAGAAGCGTTTTATATTGTCGATGTCCGATGAAAAATGTTACTCCACTTTTGGCAATTTTACCTTTTTAACAGTGTCTCTGTCTGTTAGAAGGCATTTTTCAAGGGCATGGAAAAACTATTTATTTCATAAACAGTCTAACCACATTTTCATAGATTATATAGGTTTTTTTTATCAGACATCAACAATATATATAATTCACCTCAAATGTTTGGAATTAGTACCATGTACATTTGCATGTGTCTCAGCAACAAAGTGTTTTTTGTCTTTTAACATAAAAATAGCTACTATTTACTTGTCGATTAAAATGATGTATTTTTTACAATAAAAAAAATTCTTCTTATTGTCAGATTAGAAAACTAAATTCAGAAGGGCGAGAGTTTTTTGACCCATTGTTTTATAACCTTTATAAATTTTGTTAGCTTATTCTAATATAATTTTTCATCTCAAGGACATTGAGTGTCTTCGAATGATTCGGTATATATTTTTACTAGAAAACAGTGGTCAGCAAGACATGAATATTTTCAGCAAGACCATCAATGAGATTTCTGAAGATCTGAAGTGAAAGATACATGAGTGATAAGAACCGACTCTGTGCTGTGACAGTTTGTTGGTAAGGATGAGAATAAAGGATAGAATAATTCAGCACTGTAATGGAATCTAATCTTACTTTCATCTTTATTTTATTTGGTATAGAGTTTCTGCCTAAATTTGGAGACCTACAGAAGGTCTAATCATGTGAAGTCATGTTAAAGGCATAGTTCACTCAAAAATAACATTTTTCCCATCATTTACTTGCACTCATTATGTCATTTCAAACCTGTATAACACAAAAGCAGCTATTTTGGGAAATGTCTCAGTGGTTTTGTGTCCACACAATGGAAGTCAATGGCTGGTACTGTTGTTTGGTTGCTAACATACTTTAAAATGTCTTTATTGTGTTCCTCAGAACAAAAAGTCATAATGATGGAAGAATGTTCATTTTTGAGTGAACGTTTGTGATCAGCTTTTAAATATGAGGTTGATGTGCCATGTACTTTCAGACCGAAATCATGTGCTATTTAAGTATGTAAACACAAATTTTCTCGCTATAAAAGCTCGATTTCACGAGCCTTCATGCTCCAAATTGTCATAACGCAGCTAATAATGCAGTTAATGGAAACTCTGGTAGGAAGGAAGTAAGACAGCTGCTTGTAAACGCAAATGCAATTTTGGGTCATAAGCTGCTTTCTCGCAATAACCAGCGTTCTGGTGTCCTGCGTAATGAATGTGAATTATAGCAGCTTGATTCTTATAACACGAGACCTGTGACAATAAATGCAATGCATTTGTAGTTCTTAGTCTTTTGCAAAAGACACAAAGTGTCTTTTATTCGTACGTTTTGTTGGTTGAACATCATGTAGCTCTGAGAATTGCGTAGTGTCTGATGGTAACGCTTCAGTCATCACAACAATGCTTGTGTCTCAATGGGATTGTGTGTGTGTGTGTGTGAGATAAAAAAGTTGTGTGTGCATGACGGAAAAAGAAATGAGTGTGCGTGTGTTTTGTTGCAGCTGGAATGCCATGGACATGTTTCTCTCTGTCAGTGGAGCCTCTGAAGAGGTTTTGAGATGAAGATTTAGATAACTAGAGAAGAAACGTGTGTGTTTAAAGGAGAGAGAATAGAAAGACAGAAGAAGACAGGAATGAATTTTGGAGATCAGCATGTAACAGTTTCTTAAAAAACATTGATAGAGATTTTTTGACAGTCCTAAACTGTTATTTCACCCAACAAAAGATGTTTTGTTATCATTTACCCAATCTTGCATTGCTCCAAAGCTGTTTGATTTTCTTCTGTGGAAAGCAAAAAAAGGGTTTAACATAATGTTCTGGGTTTTCCATGCAGTACAAGTGAATTGACAACAAGAACCTACAAATTCCAAAAGACATGCTCTTGTGCTCCACAGAAGAAAGCCACACAACTTGTGTGGAACAACATTACGAAGACAAAATTAATGACAATGATAAACTACATCCATCAGCCTAGATCTGGGATTTCTTTAAGTTAAACCTGAACATAAACCGAACGTTTTAGAGGTTTAAAAAATGATCAAACAAATTTCAAAGCGTCACGCTTTAATTAGCCCATCTGATTCAGATCTAGACTCCATCTATAGCTTCCAAACCATTTGCCTACACAGAGCAGAAGCACAGAGACTCATTAACTCTGCATGATTTATACAGTAGAGTGAGCTCTGTGCTGTCACATCGAGGCTGAGGTACCAATGTACCGCTGGAAAAATCTGAATTAGAGAGCCGCTCGGAACTGAGGAAGGAAGACGAGGGTGTCGGCTGAGGAGTAAATTGATGCCAGGAGAGGGAGGATGGAAGCTGATGATGGGGCAGAGAGACAGACTCTGTAACTGAACGTCCCTGTAGACTGTGTGGAGTAAAGTCAGGCGCATGCGCAGGCCTCCCATGGTTAGATGGATTACAGTGATGCGCTAACTGTCAGCATGCACGCATGCATTTCTCTGCAGTAATATATGACAGTACTGAATGTGAAAATTAAAACTGCAATCTGTAACGTTTGCCTTTCTACTGCCACCTCTGTTAAAACCATAAAATTGCAGGTTACTGTACAGGGTATCATTACGTATGTTGAAGTCAAATGAAGCCAAACTGACATTTCTAGGGAAATTGGACCCAACAGCTCAAATTATAAATCATTATTATAAACGTATCGTTGTGAATCGGGCAAGGTAAGGAGATTGTGTTGAACACTGATTTATCATGTACTTGTTCAATAACTGATTTTTCTAATTTGTAACTCAAAAAAAAAGTTTGGGATTGTGGCTTTAAACCTAATGCTGCAATCTGATAGGTTGACAGAAAGGTTGCTTCAGGATGGAAGGAACCCTTCCATGGATTGTGTTAATGTTTACTAGTTCATGTTTTCTGGTTCAAAATATCTGCTTCATGAGACTAAATATAGTTGGACTTTTTATATATATATTTGACGAAAAAATTTTGCTATTCTTCTGTGCATGGTATAATCAAAATGGCTGAAATATTAAGAACTATATGGACAAGAAATGTGTTGGAATTTGTGCCTGATGTGGATTCCAGTTCTGTGGGTGCAGATTCTGTAGTGTGGTTTAGCTGTTAACTATCTGGGTATGCACTTGAAAGTTAAGAGGTTCGAACCCATCAAATGTTGAATGATGACTGTGTCTTTGAGTGAGACACTTAAACTAGATTACTCAAAGAAGGGTTAGGGTTAGACTGAACCCGTTTAATTTGTACTGTAAGTTACTTTTGATAAAGTGTCAGTTGAATGACAAACTAGCATAATAATCCAGCCGGAGGTGGGTGGATGGAAGTGACCTCACCTTCAGCTGGAGGTGAATAAAGGAAATTGAGTAAAATTTTCAGAGAGCAAAAACTGACCTTAATTAGACTGTAACAGAGATTAACTGGTGTGATCAGACCACTGGGCCACATAGTGTGAAAACAAATGAACAGGGGAGCTCACAAATAAGGCCAAATTTAGTGTACTGTTACGTCTTGTTCCCTTTATAGTAATCTATTAAACAATTTACCATGAAAGGTGCGCTAAGTATATTATGTTTATGTTTTAACAGTAGTCTTAGATTATTAACTTTTATTTATTCCAGAACTACAAGTGTCCAATATAAAGGGTGTTACTGAGACATGTGATCTCACTGTTTCTGCCCATCTCATGTAGAACCAAATACATTTTCTGGGTCAATGGTTTGATTGGAAGCAAATATACTGCAAACATTTATTTAGAAGTCAAAATAACTATTATGATTGATTATAATAGTAATTTGGGCAGCTGTGGCCTACTGGTTAGAGAGTCTGATTTGTAACCATAAGGTTGATGGTTTGAGTTCCAAGGCCGGCAGGAAACGACCGAGGTGCCGTGCTCCCTAATTGCTCCCCGGGCACTGCAGTGCTGCCCACTGCTCCATGTGTGTGTGTTCACTACTCCAATGTGTGTGCACTAACTGGATGAATTAAATGCAGAGGACAGATTCAGATCACTATACTTGGCCTGCACTTTGCTTCATTAATGAAACACTTTTATTTAATGATTTTTGCCAGTCATCTGAAGTGTTGTCATTGTAGTGGAAGTCATTCATGTTCAGTGTTCTTATACTTTCTGTGTTTACAGCTCAGTATTGGAAAGACAACAAATGCAGGGACGCATGATGTGCCAAATGTAACCATCTGTCAATTACTTCCTGCTGTATTGTTTAAGCACCTAAAAGTCACGATTATTACAAAGGAAATTCGGTCTGGCATCTTCAGCCAGATTGACACAGTTGGACACAACACAGTCGCTCTTTGTCTTCTCTGCCTTTTCAGCCATTTTTTGGTCAAAATCTTTAAGTGAAGTTATGATTTTTGCTTCAAACACAATAGGAAATCTCATTGCACCTTTCCTGAATAACTTTCCAGTCATCTTTATACCTGCACCCCCGGGATTGAGTTATTGCTGCCGAGTGCTTTAAACGTTAAAATCTCATGCTGTTGGTTTATCGGTGAAATATGAGCCAATGAAATGTCAAGAAGCAAAACTGTTTACAGTCTTTCAGTTCTGTTGTCTGTCTATACATATATGTCTATACTCTAAGAAAGAATTTACTTAATCCGTTACTTTATTTGGTTAAAAATGAATAAGAATCTGTTATTGAGCAAGTACATCACAGTGGTCAATACGATCTCCTTCCATGGTAAGACTTGCCATGGTAATTTTATAATAATGATTTTTAATTTGAGCCGTTGGGTCTGATTTTGCAGGAAATGTCCATCTTTAAACATAAAGATCCAGCTACTATATCACATGTCCAGGTACTGTCGATGGTGCAGCGTTTGTAGCTTGTTCTTACAGCTGTTGTTCAGAATTTTAACTTGTCATCCACTTTAGGAAAACAACTCCAAATAACCTGCAATTTTATGTTTCGAACAGATGCTGATAGAGAGGCAAAAGTTACAGACTGCAGCTTTAACGTAAACAAGATTTTTACGTCTGAAAAAACGGAGGCACTTTTTCATGCAAATCTTTAGGGATTTCAGGCCATTTGAGTTTGTTAGTAGTTTGTTGCTATGTAGTTGCTAGGGTGTTATTTGTGGTCAAAAGAGTATTTCTATATTTTAGTTTAAAAAGGTAAATTAAGGTAGGTTCTCTTGACTGCGTTGCATGATTTGAGTTAGCATTCAGACAAATATACAGTACACTGAAGTTTAGGATTTGTTCATATGCATAATGCTTAGTTTAAACAATAGTAATACTGAGTCTTAACAAATGGCACTAAATATTCTTGATAAAACTCTGGTGTAATGAAGGAGAGGACGGTCGGCTATTTATATTACACAAGCGTTGTACTTTGTTCTTTCTGAATATTTGTTTTGTTCAGACAATTATCTGACATGACAGTTTCTCCTCCCATGAGGCTTCACACTCCTGTCAGTAACGACACCATAGAGACGTAGATGTCTCTCTCTCTCTCTCTCTCTCTCTCTCTCTCTCTCTGTCTCTCTCTCTCATTACTGTTTGGATTATGGATTTCCATATCAGGGCAGAGTTTCCTTTGAAGGCGCCTGCAGCTGTGTGCTGTACAGTAAATGGGCTGTGTGGTTCTCTTCCCCATCACCTCTCTCTCTCTCTCTCTCTTTCTCTCTCATTCTGTCTTTTCCTAGTTTGGACATTTTTGAAGTGTCTGGCTGTGCATGCGTTTTCATACACTGTGTTCAGACGTTCAGAATCTTCTAGCATACACGCCACACGCATGCATGTCTCATTCTGCTCTGATGTCATAATGATGTGGCCACTCAAATCCCTCAATTCAGACCTTTCATATGATGTTGGGCAGCTGCCATGTTTCCCTGTATCTCAATGTCTTCTCCATTTTACACTGAAAAGGTAAAGCTGTGTGTAGCTTTGGAATCTAAAATGGAGACTCATTTGGATTGGTTGTTTTATTAGTATCATTTCACTGGCGTTAAAAGGATGCTTTGTTCCAAAAAGTTCCAATGACCTTCACTCTGATTGGATAATAAAATGTGATAAATGAATACGATTGATGGTCTCTTGATATCTAATTGGGCCGTTCTAGGACAGAATGAGATGCAAGGGTAACAAGACTTTATTTACATTTACATGTATTTATTTAGCAGACGCTTTAATCCAAAGTGACTTACAGGGAATTCAACATATACATTTTTAACAGTATGTGTTTTCCCTGGTTAACTAGAGGCATTTGTTGTTTTTCAGTTCTCAGACATGTGGCATCACTGGTGGCCTCCATATTGGTCTTTTTTAGCCAGATTTGCACAGAATGGGGACTGGGCAGTGTGCATGCATATCTTTCACACAGCATCTGTGACCCCATATGTAGGTGTGTCGGTGTGCGCAGGCTTGTGTATGGTTTAACACGTATTCACAGATGAGAGAAAGTGGTGTGGTCACAACTGGCCATTAAGATGTGTCTCATTATCGCCGGCTGACCCTGAGGTCAGTGTGGCATGTTTTACCTCTGATGAATCATGCTGATATCCCGGTAATTCATTTAAAACACACTTTCTGACACACGGGAAGGGCTCCACTTTGGAAACAGCTACATTAGTGTCAGCCCTCAATCTCTGCTTAGAGTCTCCAGCGGGTGATCTGTCACAAGGTCAAAGGTTAAACTGGATTTTGCCTCTGCTGAGACCTCACAGAGAGAGAGAAAGAGAGAGAGAGAAAGAGAGAGAGAAAGAGAGAGAGAGAAAAAGGGGTAATGAAAACAGTGATGGGGGCCAGAGTTTGTGCTTCACTTAAATTCACTGGTGTGAAGTCTTGGTCCACTGATTGTTTTTTTGAGTTTGTCTCATGGCAAAATTAATTAACGTTCATCTATCGCTGCGATGATTTAGTTCTCATGCTTATAATTAGATCGTTTCCTTGTTATTTTCCCCGAGCAACATGCCTGTTTAGTTAACTGTGTGTGTGTGTGTGTTTAGTAAGTTGTGTGCTGGATAACGAGCAGAATTAGTTCAAGCTCAGTTTTATTCCTTCCTCTAAACTACTTTGCTGAGTGTGTGTCTTTATGTCCTGCTGTTTTATCTGCTCATGTTGATGAGGATCCAATCAGACCTCCACCTTCCAGCAGGTGCCTCATGTTCTCTGAGATCTCGGGTCCTGATTGCTGGTTAATTTCCTGTTCAGCACGATCACGTCAAATATCTTTTATTAGTGCTGTGTGCATCACTGCTACTGTTGCTCATTGGCTAAGTATAATAATTGACATGATGGACCCTGTACTGGTGCCACAGACATAAATGAAACTTTAAATCACCTGCCTTGTTCAGGATCAATACATTTAAAGCGATGACATTTTATTATCTGGACGCAGCATTCTCTAGCATAACATTCTCTTAAAGTTCTCAAATAATTCAGTTATGCCTATTGCATATTGCAAAGGCATCAAGTGATATTTAAAGATTATTTCCTTGCTCCGGTCACTTTAGAATAGTTAATGTTTAGCTGAATGCAATTGGACCTAGTTTAAGTTCTCAGCTCATTCAAGTCAAATCTGATAATGGAATCTCTAGTACAGTAGTGAAGTCTGATAACACCTCATGAGGTTCACAGGTGGAGGTGTTTCCAAAGGTGTGAAGACACTGCTGGGGTGAAGATGTTTGAACATCATGGTAAACAGCTGTCAGACGTTGAGTTTCTCTCATTCTGTAGTCAGAATGAGGCCCTGTTCACATCTGGCAATGTTAAGGGTCTGAGACATTTTAAGGTTTGTGGATTTCAGCAACATTTGGAGGTGATGGAAAATGCATGTGATGAATGAATGTCTGAAAAGGGGCAGAGAAAATAAAAAAATAAGCCTGTGGTCCTAGAACTGAATTGATTGTGTCTGTGATGTTTAAAGTCACAAAAAAATCCAAATACACCATTGTTATTTTCTTTATGAAATATTGCAGTGTTTATAATAAATGATTTATTTGTGTACATCATTATTTTTTTTACAAGTGCCCTTGTAATCTATAACTAAAATCTGAAGATGTACTTCCTCTCTGAGGCGTCAGACCTTCTCTGATGATGTCAGTCTGACGGCTTGGGTGCAGCCACTCCCCCCAACGCTCAGTTACAGCGAACTTTGAAACACTTGATGGTTTAAACAGTTTTCTAGATCTAATCACATTCCCAGAGGAAAAAAATATGAACTACGTGTTGGTTACTGAAGTTGGTTGCAATTTCCGTTTGACGTGGATTTATTAGAGAGGCCCCATCACGGTGAATATTGGCTTTCATCGTTGTGATGTCATAATCACACCTGCTGGACACGCCCTCCAGCCAGTCAAGGATACAGAAGCATTTCTCATTTCTTTAAAGATTAGTTTTAAGATTACTAAGCCTAAAATGGGTATGAAAACTAAATCAAAAATTGAATCACAAATAACAAAACGGCCACACAAAACGGCCTCTATCTTTATATTTTCATCTGTTCATCTGGCCCCTCTTTCAGTCCTGCCTGTGGTCTATCTTTCATCTCATCCTTCTTATTTTCATAGAATTTAGTTTTCATTTAATCACAGCGGTATACTTTGTTTTGGATAGGGGCTGCATTTTCCAGTCACTCAACAGTGTATCTTTTTGATAATTAAGGGGGGTCATATCACAAGGAATCACATTTTCCTTCATCTTTTTAGATTAAAGGGTTCTTTGGACCAAACCAATATTGTGTTTCAGAAGTTTATAATAATGATTTATAATTTGAGCTGTCGGGTTCGATTGACTTAAAATACGTAAAATAACCTGCAATTTTATGTTTATTTGATCACTTACATATTTGCATGTCAGTGTAGAAGTCTTAAAGGCACGGTACCAAAAAAAAGGTTTAATTCTCAACAGCGGAGACAGGGTGGAAACATACGCTATGTAAAAACAATATACGCTAACATTTAAGTAAACCTAAGGGAAAATCATTAAATAATAATAATAATAATAATAAATATGATCCTCTTAATGCGTTTTTTTCTCATTGTCTTATTCATGACTTCATGTCTTTAGTCTTCTCTTCTTTTCTTCCTTCTCTCCAGACCCTTTTCAACCTGTTTTCATCATCTCTCATCTGAAGCAGACACTAAACGAGTGATCATTCATCTCCAGGCCACTTTACTGACTCTGTGGAGAATTCCCAGAATCCCTCAACACTTACGGCTGATCGTTCGTACCTGCTCGGAGGCAGAGCGGGGCACCGGGGCCGAGACACCTGTCATGGCAGACGTGGTTTAAGTGTCTGTGTGAGGAGTGTTAAAATCGGGAGGTACATTAGTCTTCGTTTACACACACACAAACGCGTGTGAATATTAGATGTGATTTTGCCGTCAATTCAGCTGTGGCTCATTTATCATTGTTAATAATGGTGGGATATTGTAGATGATGGCAAGATGTCTGAAAAGGGGCGGAGCAGATCACTGCAAAATGTTGATCGATGCTGATTGGTCCTTGGAGAGCTCTGCTGGTTGCTGATTGGTTATTTGAAGAGGTCTTAAAGGAGAAGTGTGTAATTAATTAAATGTTGAAATACTTTCTCCTATATCACTTTAATATGCAACTACAAGTGATTTGAAGGTTGATTTCCCCAAGGAGTTAAAACACTCTTGCTCTGTCAGCATAACGTCTTAAACAGTCTAGACTAGCCCGAACACCCTAGCAACTGCCCGAACACCCTAGCAACTGCATAGCAACATGATAGAATTTTTTTCCCAGAAGCATTTGTGTTATGCTGGTTAAAAGTCTAGATAGCAATTATGTATTATGTAAAGCTATGCATTTGCATACCTCCACGCACCATGCTAGCACAGACAATCTCCTGTCATCTGTGAGCTTTTGGAGAGCGCTCTGAATGGAGGGCGGGATCTTACGCTGTCAAAGCTAGCTTGCTATTGCTAGCCTCTCAGAATTGTCTACCCTACCCATAACCATGTGTATTGTTTTCTTTAAAATAATCTATTTTGTATGTATATATTGGAATTGCCTGCTTTTTAAAGTAGCTCTTATTTGTGTGGAGTGTTACAGGTATATTGTTTACATGACTCCATCGGAGCTGTTCGTTTCTTCCAAGCAGCATTATGAATAACTGATCTGTAATTAGCATTAAATGTTAAACAGAGTCGCGTATGTGTGTGCTTACCTCAGACTGCAGGTCTGTTCTCGACTACTGGTGGGAAAACGTGTGTTAGCTCAGCTGGATAGACTGTTTACACACTGGCATGGCTTCAGTCCAGAGAAAGGTCAATCTCGGCACAGTTTCCTAAAGCTTCTTAAACTCTTTTTAGTTAAAAAAGAACAAAAATCAGTTATTGAGTCAGTATGTAAATACGTATCTCCTTACCATATCTTGATTAACAATGGTAAGTGTATAATAATGATTTATCATTTGAGCTGTCTGGTACGATTTCCTGGAAAATGTACCCAGGAAACGTATGTAAAGAAAATTACATACGTAGCCTGCAATTGTATGTTTCAAACAGAGATGGCAGTAGAGAGGCAAAAGTTACAGACTGCGGCTTTAAGTTTAGTTCTTAGCATCAGCCCACATATAGGTGAATTTTTAACTTTTGGACATTTGGGTTTAAGAGCTCCTGTAGCTGTCTGAACTGGTAGAGAATAGGTCATGGGTTCGAATCCCAGGGAGTCTACATACTGATAAATTATAACACACTGCAAGTCACTTTGGACAAAAGCATCTACCAAATGCATAAATGTACTGTAAATGCATTACGGCTGTGTTTGAGTTTGCATGTTAATCCAGTACAGATATTAGCAAACGCATCTCTCTCTGTTTGTATAATGGATTAGGCATTTGGGTCTGTGAGTCTGTGCATGGCGTCATTCTTAGCTTAATAGAGCTATTATACAGAGATGTGAAGAGAGAGAGCGAGACAGGCATTGAGAGAAACAGAGGCAGACAGCGTTGGTGTTGACACACACATGCTAAATCTCAGCTGTCTTACTGCGTTTTATCCTCAGCACACACTCATGCTGAAATCATAATTCTTCCATCGGCACACGGTTTAACAACCTGCCTGTTTTATCATGCTCAGCCTTTATCGCATCATCACACAATTTCCGCCCCTCCATGTCTGCATCTTATCTACATTCCTGACTTCCTCTTCCCTCTATTAACACATGTGGCCCTGAATCTCGACAGGGTTGAGGAATATGGCTATATCATACATGTGTGAGAACTGATTATACCCAGCCAACAATTTTAGGTTGCATGAATGTTTCCCTAATATTTCCATTAAGTAACAAAAATGTTAAAAATGCTATTTTGAATGTTCTAGGAATGTTAAAAATATTTTGATATATGATATAGAACATACAAAAAACATTCTATTAACATTACTGCAAGGACTGTTTTTGATAATGTTGACAGAACTTTTAGAGAACATTAGCCAACGATCTGAGAACGTTCCCTCCTAGCTGGGAAACTATTCTATAGAGGCTATGTTTGGAATAGCATACTGGCATGCTACAGTTAGTATTTTTACAGTATGTATGTATACTTGTATATTTTATTTATCTATCTACAGAGTACTTGCATGACCAGCCTGTTTTGCCAGCCTGTAAGCAGTTTATGAAATATTATATCCCACAATGCAGTGTGCTCAACTTGACCTCCCATTTCCCATATAGTGAAGTATTTTCAGCCTTTTATGTATGTGAATTTCACAGTCACAGTGTTCATTGTACTTTATAAACACAATATATTAGAGGCGTTTACTCCACATCTTCATACAATGATGAGACACAAAAACCTTAATCTTGCACTTGATATAGAGTGTGTAGTTTGCACACACAAACTGGGATTCAGCTTTGCCAACAGACCAAATATCCACACTTGACATTTACTTTCTGCTTTTTCACCCCACAGGACCGTCACAGAGGGGGAGAGCGAGAAAGGGAGGAGCAATAGCAGAGAAGCAGGAGAGATAAAGTTCTTGTGATGTTGCGTGGGGATGATGCGGAATATCAGCGGCGGTATCACACTCTGGGCAGCTCCGCACGTCGCCTCTCCAACCCCGACATGGAGGCCTTCGCTAAGCTCCACAAGGGTGGCGACGTGGAGCACCAGCGGAATAAATACCCTCCACAGCATGCTGCCACCCTCGTCAACACCAACTGTGCCCGACCGCAGGTAACACCTGTGTGTGTGTGTGTTTGTGTGTGTGTGTAGGGGTTGTGTCTGTTGATTGTGTTTTTGTAAAATCACATTAAGCAGAGGGGGCACCATGATCTGTTTTGTCTGTGTGTCAGCAGAGCAGAAGGTGTCAAACCAGTGGTCTACTGGTTATTATAAGCACTTCAGATATGTTGAGCCTTGGCGCTTAATTGGAAAATGGAGTTCAAATCTGGCATGTGTTGTATCCACATTCAACTAGAATAGCATTTGTGTGCTATAAAACGATTACTCAGGGTTTCTCATTCTAGAGATCAGAATATCACAGAAACTTGGAGGTGGGCCAGTAAGCAGCCACTCTGGCAAGACCAGGGTGGAATGACTGATGGCTTGTCAAAGCTTCATGGACAGCAAGCACAACACCAGTGTAAATAACGTAGTAAAACAGTGAATAGTGCAGCAGTACCTCAAATGATTTATGCATGTCGCCATGCATTCTGGGAATCAGAGTACAGTAGACATAACTATTGATCATAACTATTGGTAGACATAACTAACTATCTGCAATCTGCAGCTGTCGCCTATACTGTCATCTTTGTTTGAAACATAAAATTGCAGGTTGCTTTACTTACTTTTTATTATGCAAGTCAAATGAAAGCCAAATTTACATTTCCCGGGAAATCAGACCTGACAACTCAAATGATAAATTATTATTAGAAACTTAATCATTGTGATTTGGGGTAAGGCAAGGAGAGCGTTTAGACGAACTGATTTGTCATGTACTTGGTCATTAACTAATTTTTGTTAATTTTGAACCCAATAGAAATGTACAGATTTAACTATTAAGGCCATTTTAAAGCTTGCCATTTGCTGGCAGATTTTGCCCAGGCAGACATCACTCACGTTTTCTTCATCAAGTTCTATGGAAGCTTTTTGCTTTTATTTTATAAATGTTATTTGACAAAAGTTATCGTTTGCTGTTATCCTCTGCCACACATTTTTTTTTCTTTCAATCTCTCTCTGTGTCTCATAATCAGCTCCCATTTTCTCATGGTCAGCTCCCTCATCTCCGTTTTCCTCTTGGAATCTGATGATCTTTTCTTTTTATTTGCTCTGTATATTTACTCGTCTGACTGTCTCAAAACACCACTGGAATGCGAAAGAGACAGGAGAGAGAGGAGTCCGCTGTTACCATGGTAACCAAACCCATGTAGAGAAATCAATGATATCACGTAGCTCGCTACCATAAAACAAGAGAAGGTACTGAGAAGAAGAGAGAGAGACAGTGGAGATTGTTGAAGATGACAGAATGATTTGAAACTCCTCATGAAACGGTATTTGCGATCCTTTTCTCTTCCACAATGTTGCTGTTTCTAGGTGAACAGAATATTCAGATAGAGAAAGTGGGTTGGGACTTGATTTTTCTTCTATCCGTGAGGAATTGTTTGGATCAGGAACAATGGGTTTCCGTTATCTTTTAATTGTGTTCCATGGATTTCCAAACATGTTATTTTGAATGTTATAGGAACGTTCAAAACATCCAGTTGTATTAACATTACTGTTTGGTTATAGCAGCGTTTTTAAAACTTTCCACTAACTACTTAAGAATTATGTTTTGATAAATTATATATAACGTTACAAAACATTCCGCTAATGTTACTGCAAGAACATTTTTGATAACTTTGAGAGAACTTTTGGAGAACGTTAGCCCAACAATGGGCGTTCCTCCTCACCAGAATGGAGTCAGACCTGAATGTGAGTTTGTAGTGGATTGTGAAGGTCTTCCCTCCTTCTGAAACACCAGCAGCACATCTGAGCAGGCTTTTGACCAGGACATAGAGGCTGATTGTCAGGTTCATTATCCAGAACATCTCCATGTATCTCAGTGGTGGCACTTCTAATAATTTATTAATGTTAACAGCCTTTAAATTACTCTGGCAACTACTGGCAAGATTATTAAAAAGCTACATTATCAACAACCACAGCCTAAAGCAATGCCTAAATAGCTGTTTATTTATTTATTGGTTAACTTTTAATCAACAACTGAAATAGCCCTAGTGACAAGGTTAGGAAGACAAACATTTGAAATATTAAAATACTGATTTATCATTCAAAATAAGAGCAGGGATGTGTGAAATAGAGTCAGTAAGTAAATGGCATCCATTTTGATTTGAAGCAAGAGAGAGACAGACCACAATCGAAAGAAATACAGGCAGAGATCTTCAGTGATGTGTAGATCACAGCTGGAGAAACAGCAGAGAAGAGAAGCAGCAGACAACAGAACTAATAAATTACTGATAGTATCATACCTTCATCAGCCAACGAGGTCATTAGAAATCCACGCTAAACCGAAAGAGAGAGAGAAAGAGAGAGAGAGAGAGCAAGGGAGAGTGTGGAAGGGTTTGATTGGGCATGTGGCTGCTATAATCAGGTGTGGAAAATGTGAGTGTGTGTGCGCGTTGGTGTGTGTATGGATGTGTAGGATGGGGCTACACATATGAAATCTGATATCAAGTCGGTATGAAAAAAGTTCACCACATTTAATTTTTGTGATTTGATGTATGTACATTTAAATGCATGAAAATCGGACGCTGGAGTCTGATGGGGCTGATCTAACTGGTCAGGGGCTGGCTGGTTAGGTTTAGAAAGTTACCCCTGCTGCAAAAAGCGTATGTTTGTTTTCACAGCTGTTATCAGAGTAATTAGTCACATGGTATGCACATCTCAGGCGGTTGTGTCTCACCAGCTAAAAAGCTGTCATCCCAGTTAACAGGGAACATTCTCTGAATGTTGGCTAACATTCTCTCAAGTTTAAATGATAAAAAAATCTAATATCAAACAACAAACGTTATTCTTAGGTTGTTAGTGGAACAAATGTTGAAAAGACACGATTAAATGTAGAAAAAGAGATTCAGAAATCATCTATTAGGAAAGTAAATATGGTCAGTTTTGATGCGATGAGTTTAATGATATTAATTTAAATGATTTTAATCGGATTGTTGTGGAAGTCTATATCATAGCAACAGTGTAGGTTTCGGTACAGCAGGCAAGTACGGAAGCAGGTGTGGCCTGCCGCAGTGTCAGAGAGAGAGAGAGAGAGAGAGAGAGAGAGAGAGAGAGAGAGAGAGAGAGAGAGAGAGAGAGAGAGAGAGAGAGAGAGAGAGAGAGAGAGAGAGAGAGAGAGAGAGAGAGAGAGAGAAGAGAGACAGAGAGAGAGAGAGAGAGAAGAGAGAAAAGAGAGAGAGAGAGAGAGACACAAGGGAAAAGGAAGAATGGAAGGTGCACTTGTAATGCAGGTCAGGTTGATATCTCACATGCTGAATTACTGTAACTGTACCTGCTGCTGTATTGATGTCTTAATGTGTGCTGTACTGTATGTGGATTAGTGCATTAACAGTGTCGTCATGTGATCACAACTGCTATTTCATTGGTCACACTTTTGCTGACCAGAGAGTTTAGCTAAGTAGTAAGTGTCTCAAAATTAGTTGTCTACCTGGACAACATTTTGGGATTCATAAGTACATCATTGATTTTAATGAAATGTTCAAATGTGTCTGCGGTGTCCAGAAATGCTGTCCAGGAAGGGTAACTACATATTAAGACAAAGTCAATATGAGATGTCAAATAAGATTTTCTTAAATGTTACAGTCTGTGTCAAATTTGAGTAAGATGATTTGAAAATTATTAGGTCCCTGTTTAGATATTGTATTAGGTTTCCCGTCGATTATCTCAAAAATCGGATAATGCTATTGGTCAGCCATGTATGTCAATCAGGGACTTTGAAATGAGTTCTATTATTAAACCAGTACTAGAGTCTTGAAAGAGTTTTCATGAGAGTAATGTACTAATTGCTGTTTTCTATCTCTGTTTCTCTCTCTCTACTCTCTCTCTCAATTTCCCTCTCTTGTTCTCTTGCTCACCCTCCTTGCTCCTCTTTCTCTCCTAGCAACCGCATTACTGGAGTTTTAAGGTGAGTTGGACATCTCTCATTCTCTTTGGTTGTGTGCTGTGTTTGTGTGTTTCTACAGTAGAAAATTCAGCTACAGCAAACATGAAAGACCCAGTACATCACAATAAAAACATGATGCAATCAAACTAGACAGTGTGTGACATAAAATAGCAATAGGTGAATGAAAAATAGACTGTTCCTGTAGCTCAGCTGGTAGAACATTGTGTTAGCAGCGCAAAAGGTTGTGGGTTTAATTTCCAGACAAGACGCATACTGAACAAATGTATAAGTTGAATGCACCGTATGTCGCTTTGGATAAAAGCATCTGCCAAATGCATAAATGAAAAAACTCCTCGTGGACAGACCACCATCCTTTCAATGCCTCCAGGATCCAAACTGGAAAAAACCAGTAGCTAATGTTGCTATTATTCATCGTGAACTCTATGGATTTCCTGGTACATCTGAAATTCACCTCCAACTCCTTTGGCTTACTGATGTTCAGCTGCAGGTGATTTTGTTTTTTCTTCCACACAAGACAAACTCCCACGCGATTCCTGCCTTCTGACTCATCTCCATTATCACTGCAGCCCACAACAGAGGAACCTTCTGAGAACATCTGGTGTTCAAGATTTGACAACCACTGGCCTATATTCTCTGGTTTTCGTTCACGCTCAGACAGTGTAGGAAGTCTTCCAGAGCTGAGACACCATGATCAGGCTTAAGAAGAGAGAGAGCAGGAGTTAAAGAACCACACAGAGCCGCCTGCAACACCTTAAGCTTCCTAGAGCTGATTCAGTCAAATCTTACAGCCTTATGATTAACTACTACAGCCCTCTGCATGGCTGCAGGTGACAAAGTGAAGATCTGAAGTGTTACTGGGATCTTGGTCTTGTGATTATTATACATTCCACTCCAGTAAATCATTAAACTCACCCATAAGCATCTCTAGACTGTTTTGCCTCTAATTTGCTGTAATTTCCAATATAATAAAATTTTGGACAAATAAAAGCATCTATGGAGTGACAGGTAAAGCAAAACAGGGCCTGCTTTAGTTGGATTGGCCCCAGGTGTATTGGTAAGCCTACGGCATGGTGGTCTGCATGAGAACTGTCCATGGTTCTGAACAAGGTGCCTTCATACTTGTTGAATTTTTACAAATGCATATTTTAAGTCCTGCCATTATTCATATGAATATTAATAATACATATCCATAATGAAATCAATAATGGATAGATTATATTACACATTTTACTTTTTAATTAATTGCCATTTAGAAGACACTTTTCACACCAAGTGATTAAAAATGCATTTAGTCCTGGGTCATTTTTGCCCATCCTGGATTTACAAATGTCTTTCTCAAAGACCCAGTACTGAGTCTTTCATTAAACATGGAAAGGCAATTTCAGAGAGGCTAGCATTAGCAACTAGCTTTGAAAGCATAAGATCCTGCTCTCCATTCAGAGCGCTCTCCAAAGCCACGCCTCCTCCAATAGTGCATGGAGGTATGCAGATACATAGGATGTCCTTCTTGCCCCTTAAACTGTCATTGGATGAGGACCGAGTGCAATGATTGGATGAACATTTTATGGTCCTGCACCTTCCACAGACAAGATATAAAACATATTTATATCACTTAGTAATTGATATCCGGATGTGAAAAGACTTTTAACCAGCATAACAAAAAATGCTTCTTGAAAAGATTGCCTACCCTGCCCAGTGTCCAGAATGTTTCACCATAACTTTTCTTATAATACACCACCGCAGTGTACCGTACTGTACTGTACCACTCGGCTCTCAGTTCTCTATTAACATTTTCCTTTCCCAATCAATCAATCAATCAATCAAGAGACGTTAAGGTCAGCTGAATCAATTCATGGACTGGCTTTCCTATTGAATGCTGTCTGTGAATGTGTTCGCATAAGAGACATGAACCTCAATGGAAGTTTTGCTTAGTGTGGGGTTGTAACAGCATGAAGTTGTAAAGCTCAGGCGTGTGACTCCATCTTCTCAGCGTTCGAGTGTGAGGTGAGGTGTAACTCAATGAACTGTCAGATCCCACAGGAGTGACACTATATGAAACTGTCACTTCACAACCATATGCAGACATGTCAGTGACAACAAACTGCTCAAGAAACCAAGACTTCAGAAATGACTCATGGAAGATTCAGTTAGTCTCAGTTAGGTGAAGGAACTCTTTGCAGACTGTCTACCTGTCATGATGTCTTACTCTGCTCTAGTGGAGGTCAGTTTTATCAGCACATAACCAAAGCAATGAATATGTAAACAGTATATACATATATAATCGCACAGAACATATTTCAAACTGATTTACTGGTGTACATATTTACTAAGTGATAACAACATTATCAAGAATGTGGTAACATTTTCGCTGCTTTTACATTTATGCATTTGGCTGATGCTTTATTCCAAAATGACATACAGTGCATACAAGCTAAATAATTTGTGTGTGTGTGTGTGTGTGTGTGTGTGTGTGTGTGTGTGTGTGTGTGTGTGTGTGTGTGTGTGTGTGTGTGTGTGTGTGTGTGTGTGTGTGTGTGTGTGTGTGTGTGTTGAATCGAACCTACAACCTTTGCGCTGCTAACACAATGCTAACTCTATTAGTTGAGCTACAGGAACACTTTTGAAATGTTATGAACAAAGTCTGAAACACTTTGAAGCTTTTATAAAATAAGTTATAAAATCAATGGCACAACAAAATGCAGTGCATTTATTTTAAAGCCATAGTTTTTCCATTATATGTCATTTGTGTATTGTTCAACCCTAGATCTGTTGCAGTCTCCTCTTAATCAACGGATGTGTGAAGCACAAATATAACCTGAAAAAAGATGAAATGATTTAATGTTCTAATCAGTCCGAAAAAACGTTCATATTCTTACTGAAATACTTGTATACATTATATTTTACTGATATAATACTGTCCAGAAACACACTCTCTTACTGTTGAGTCAATAAACACAGCCCCACACTTCTCAATCAATAAGTCTTGTCATGTAGATGCTGTCATGGTGATTAATTTATTCTGGGGAATTGAGGTTAATTTACACTGGTTGTTAATCCATTAACCTGTAGCGCTTCCAGACAGAAAGAGACGGAGGGAGTCAGTGATACAGAAAATTCTGGGTGATGAGCAGAACTAGACTTCCATACACAGCTTATGTCAGTGTATTTAGTCTGTGTATGTAGCGTATGTTTGAGACTATATCAGATGTGTAGGTGTGTTTGGGGGACATTCTATAGATTAAATCTCTCACTGGAACGGCATTTCAAGATTGCTGTTATTTACACCCACCAGACATCCAGAGCACATCGGTCCTGTCCGTCAATACTTCACACCGTCTGATTGGCTACATAACAGATCAATATAACCGCCTTGGCCAATCAGATTCGCAGGAAGAGTGTGGTCAGGCTACGAATCTTTCAATTATGTATTGCCATATTTCTGACATCATTGTGTGTGTTGCTAAGATTTAAACAAACCAGACGCTGATGGAAGTAGAAAATGTTTTCTGCTATTATGCAATTAAACATTCGTAAACATTTTG
>JAZGTH010000085.1:4092500-4212500 GCA_036877525.1 Chromobotia macracanthus
AACATGCAACACGCACCACACCCCGTACACCACGGCCACATCGCCAACGGTGACCTGCGGGTAAGAGAGTAAATCCTGCTACATCCATGCTAGATTGTACAGTTTTTTTAATTTAAAAGTAGTTCATTTTTTTAGGGATGGGTTAGGGATGAAGAATGACGTTGTGAATGACGAGAAACGCATGCAGTGGCGTTCTGTTCTGATGCTGTGAATTCATCTTGTCATGTGTCATATGCACTTAACTTTTCCTGTCTGTCTGTCTCTTTTTTTTTCTGTATCTCTCTCTCTCTCTTTTGTAACTCCTCCAGAGAGAGCTGGTGTACACCTCAAGGGAATCGTCTCCCACGCGTCGCTTAAATACGCTTCCGTCTTCCTCTCCTCCCTCTGGTTCTCCTTCACGCTCACAATCTCGTCTTTCTTACACGGGTGGGCGTCCGTCCTCTTACGCAGGCCCCCATCCGTCGCCCCAGATGCACCCCTATCAGCACCAACACCATCCCCACTCAATTGGCCACGCCTCTCAGCAGAGTGGCCACCCCCACTCTGCATTTTGCCCCTCCCCCAGTGCCATTCTGGAGCGTCGCGATGTAAAACCGGATGAGGAAATTTCGTCCTCATCAAAGAGCGTGGTGCTGCTTAAAAACGAAGCAATATATGCAGACCCGTACGCGCTTGTGCAAGACGCTAGGCTCAGCGTGGCCTCGCCGCAAGCCCTGGCGTACCGCCGTGGCTCCGTACGCTCTATTGGTGGCTACCCTGCTGCTGCTTTACAGTGTGAGCTTGAGGGCGCCCTCTACAGGCCTGGAGGACCCATATATGCAGATCCATATGCCACTATTGGTTTCCGCACCCTGCCGCCGGCCTCGCCACAGAAACTGTCTGATGGCAGGGATCCATACGGGAGCCACCCAGGTCGAGGGTCCCCGGGGAGACATGGGTTCCGTAAAGATGGCACTGTGTATATTGAGAGCCCCAAAAATCGTCCAGGGGGGCCACCTCTGGAGCAGATCTGTATGCTTGGGGGCCCTGGAACAGATGGAGGGCCTTTACCAGTGTACAGCTCAACGTTACCTGGCAATGAAGAGACCAGGTGAGAGTGTTTTTTATAGGTTTTCCCTGCTGAAAAGTCCAGCATTGCTTAGAAGCTTAGCTGGGTTTCAGAGTTTTCAGTTACATATTTACTAAGGTAGGTGTGCTTACATGTGTGTGTGATAATGTTTTCTGCTTTTAGAGAGCGGATGGAGGCTATGGAGAAGCAGATAGCCAGTCTGACTGGTTTAGTTCAGAGCGTCTTAACCCGTGGACCAGACAGCCCGTAAGAAGTGTTACAATGTTTTTAATTCACAACCATCATTAATAGCACACCTGAAGTCTTGACTGATAGTACCCAGCTGTCAGTTTTAGGTTGTAAGAACGTTTCATTAATTTTCATTCATTACAAAAACTAAAAAACTTTAGTTTAATTTAATTCTGTAATGTTTTTAAAACATTCAGCTAAAAACTAAGAAAGTTCTACAAAGGTTACTGCAAGAATGTTTTTGACAACTTATTATTAGGTTTATGTTTAGGGGTTTGATTTGACTCATTTGACTCAACGTTGATTGCAACGTTACACACAAGCGTGTGTCTAATGCTGAAACTGCATTTTTGCCCTTCATATCGAAGAATTGGCTCATGAATATAAATCTGATTTCCCCCGAGTTTGCTTTGTACATCTGCTTATTTGTGACTGACATACAGAAGCACATGTCTGTAAAGTGTGTAAACATCGAAATAAAAATGGAACATGAGTTTACATCAGACTAAAAACATCGATTCCAGATATCTGTCCCACACTCTGCTGTCTGTGTGGATAAATGGTGTGTGTTCTCCATAGAGACCTATTTCCTGTTTGTCTTGCAGCGAGAAGGCAGAAACAGCGAGTGACTGCTCGGCTCCTGAGAGTGAGTACCACACTCACTCATTCAGTTAGCGTAGATAAACTGCAAATGTTATTACACTCTCTGCAGTTCACTTTCAAGTGCAGCCATATCTTTGACCACTCTGCATGATTTAGAAACTCCCTTGCTAACACAATCAGGAATAAAATGAGCACAAAGAAAGGTTAGTTATGCCCTGTAGAGTAGCCTAGGGGTCAGTTGCTATTTTCTGCTTCTTAGGCAAGTCACCGAAGGAACTTGTGGTTAAGTGTCTCGCTGAAAGCTATAATGATAATAGGCCAGAGAAATTTCAGGATGTTTAGTTTGTGAGTTGCAGCAAAGAAGAGAGAATCTTATTTCATAGATTACTCTTAAATTCTCCCAAAAGACAATATTTTACTTTGTGTACGGGCAATATCTGGAAACTTGAAATAATCAGTCATTATTACTATAATCAGATAATATTACTAATCTAAGACTGGCAAATGAAATGATTTAAAAATGATTCATTGATGTTTAATGACTGGTCATTATTTATTGCATAATAATAATTCCAATGTTAAAAGATAAAAGTTATGAACTGAGTGTGTGCTTCAGAAAAGCTAATTGTGTTCACAAGGAACAATTAAGTGATGCAGAATACTCAAATTAATTAACGGATCTTTAACAGGAAGTAATCAAGCATGGTGTTAATATGTGACTAAGGTTTGAAGAAAATGATTATCTTAATGACAGTAGTGAGCAGAACCCCCTAAGGATTATAATAGGATCAAACTTAACAATT
The DNA here is from genome assembly GCA_036877525.1 of Chromobotia macracanthus. Taxonomy (NCBI): domain Eukaryota; kingdom Metazoa; phylum Chordata; class Actinopteri; order Cypriniformes; family Botiidae; genus Chromobotia; species Chromobotia macracanthus. The sequence continues at coordinate 4,095,204 of JAZGTH010000085.1, forward strand.
TTAGGTTGTAAGAATGTTTCCTCAACGTTTCCACTAGGTAACAAAATTTCACTACGTCAAAAAAACGTTTAAAACGTCCAGTTTTTTAGGCATTGTATTAATATTATTGCTTTGTTGTAAGACTGTTATTTCAACTTTTTTTATTCTGTAATATTTTTAAAACGTTCCATTTAACATGTAAAAAACAGCACTTTTGATATATATGATTGATAATGTATAATGTTGAGAGAACATTAGTCAACTCTCTGAGAACGTTCCCTGTTAGCAGTTTAGACCCATTAGTGGGGTTTACTAGGGCACGGCTCACTATAACAAGACAATACAAGTGTTAAGCTTTGGTTAAAAAAATTTCTACACTGTTTGTGCTAAAGACACAAATGATAGCGACCACATAGCAATGCCCTAGCAACCATCCTAGCAATATGCCAACAGCCATTGAGAACCGTTAGCAACTGCCTAGCCGAATGTATGCATTTGCCAGTGCCCCCATAGTGTTATAGTGATAGGTGTGTTATAGTGATAGGATAGTGATATGCTGTGTTTGTAATGTTTGTAATTAATTTTGCAACAAGCAAAATAATAACTAATGCAGCAGTTTCAGATTGTTTTAGTTCATGTATGCACCTCAGGTGTTGATGTTAAAATGAGGTTTTGCCTTTTATAAACCTGATTATTGCCTAATATGGCCAAACTTGTAAGGATTGTTGTATGCATGTTTTCTATGGTTTATGTTGTTGGGGACAGATAACTGGTGACCTTTTATATTTCAGCTGGCAGGTTTAGAAACAAAAAAGGTATATTACTGTATGTGTGGTTGTCTGTCACGCTCGGATTTCCCTACGTGTGTTGCATTACGGACTGAGTGTGTATCAAATGTTTTCATGCTAATATTCATGGATCTCAGATCCTGGAGTTTGAAACCCTTCTGTGTATGTATATACAGTGTCTATAAAATCTGTTCACCCCCTTGGACTTGAATTTTTGGAAATTCATTTCAAGTTGTAGAGTCATTAAAAATTCCCATTTTAATAAACGTTTAAGATTCATGTTTTGCAAACTGTGGCACAAAGTCCAGTGCGGTGAGTGTATATGATTTTATTAACACTGTATGTATGACTGTCCTGGAATGTTTTTGTTGTAGTCATGAAAATTCCCACTAACACTTGAATGACTAGAATGTTCTGTCTGCTATTTTCCAGTCTTTTAAAGAATCAAATAAGGAAAATTTGTGTTTCTGAGATTATACAACATTCTGAAAGGGTTTGAATTTGTATGTATGTTGCATGAATGTACAGTTTACAACAGGAGGAGTGTCTACTCAGTTGTGTTGCATTTGTTTTTAAGTGTGACTGTACAACTGTAGTGTACCGACAAAGCCAAAGAGATGTTTTTATTTGTTCTCTGTTGTGGATACTGACACACAAAGCAGAACAGCTAACAGACTTATGGGTAATCATAGATATTATCAAAGGTCATTGTTTTAATTGCATGAGGTTCTACATAAGGTCATCCATGGTTAACACTGATATGTGACTTTGGCTCCTCATTCGCATTGCTAGTCTCATCACCGTCTGCCCCGCTGGCCCTAATGCCACCCCCGCCCACTGCAGCGTCTCAGCCAATAGCGTTATCCCGTTCACAGATGCAGCTGCATCTGACTGACCTGCAGCAGCACACGGCTGAACTGCGCAAACAGCTGTCGGAACTGCGACAACTACAGGTGAGTGTGAGTGTGTTTATCCAAGCGTTTATTGAAACTTTATTTTTATGCACATGTAATTTGCACATGATCACCATATAATTATAAAAAACACATTACTTAGTCCAGCTAATATGAACCATGATTTTACCATAATGTCTTAAAGGGACAGTTCATCCCCAAATTAAACTTATGTCATTATTTTCTCATCATATAATATTTTTGTGATTTTCACACAAAGCTATCAAATGGCTTAAGAAGACTTATAGTGTATAAGTTTTATCGACTGATTTCATAGTTCTGTTTTGGTGTTGTCTTTTTTGGAGCTCAAAGTCTCCTTTCGTTTTAATAAAAGAATAAGCGTACATAGAATTTTAATTACTTGTTTCATACAAACAGCATTCAGCTTTTCTAAAATGTGTATTTGAGGTTTGTCTATAATATTTATGAAGAATTTATTTACAGGTTTATGTATGTGTGTGTTTCCTACAGTTGCAGAATCAGGATTCTGTTCAGGCATTACTAAGACAGACAGAATCTGATTTGGGAATGTGTCTGATCGAGGCGTCTCGGACACAGGAAGATCCTTTGCAGCGTCAGCGCCTTCTTGTGGAAGAGGAGAGGCTACGCTACCTTAACGAAGAAGAACTTATTATACAACAACTACAGTGAGCCGAAACATACACAAAACCATTGTAAAAACAAAAACCGGTGGCCACTGATGTCTGTAGTTTGTGTTTCATGTTTTTGTTTTTGTTACAGTGATCTAGAGCGCTCTGTGGAAGAGATGAGGACAGGGGCGGGGCTAAACCATCACCTGGTAACGGAACAGGAAATAGAACAGAAGAGTCTGGAACTCAGGAGACTTGGAGAAACTGTTACCGAGCTCAAGAGTGAGTGAGCAATGACTGAAGAGGGATTTGTGCATACATGGGAGCCCGTCGCCTTTGCATAGACAGATTTTAGACAATCACAGCCAGACGTCAACTATAATTCTACACTAAATTAAGCCAAGTCACACATTGTTGAACAATAAACAAACAGTGCAAATCGTTGCATGAGGACTCTCATAGTGCATTGTATTATAATAGACTGTATAATATGAACTCGAAGGCATAATGCGCAGTCGACTGGTTCACTTCAGGCCCTGCTCAGTGTAGATTGCTCTGCTGCATGCCAAGTAAATAAAACGGCAATAAATATTGATGGAAATCTAATAAAATAATTTATATGTATGAAATCGGTTGCCAATAGTCAATTAATACAGTTTAGCGGTCATTACACAGAAGTATTTAGCCAAAAAATACTGTTCTAAATAATTACAGCAAACACGCAATAAATGCATGTGACTGGCATTTTGTCTGTGTTCTACCTTCTGTGTTGTGCATACATAGATCAGTTCCCCACTTTACAAAGTAAGATGCGTGTGGTGCTGCGGGTGGAGGTGGAAGCCGTCAAGTTTCTGAAAGAGGAACCGCTGCGCTTGGAGGCGTTGTTGAAACGTTGCAGAAACATTACCAATACGCTCGCTCTCCTGCGAAGGTAAAACACACATTTTTTGATCGCTCATGCATACGTTCTCGAGCACTACGATAAAAGAGTTCCTCAGTGTTCGTGTTTGTACAGGCAGGTGTCAGAAGGTGTGTGGAGAACCCCTGATGACTTCAGCAGTTCAGTTTCCAGCGTGAGCGATACTGACTTCAGCAGGAGCTCTGATCTGGATATCCTCACCAGCCCCTCTCTAAATCTGCCTGACCTAGGGAGCGCCTTATCGGTCACCACCACTCTCACGGCCCCATTGGGCACTAATACCACCCTGGGGGCAAATCCTAGCCTGACTAGTGCTTCCAGCATTGGTAATCACGAGCTTTATTTTCCCCTTGACACATTGATATTTATAGAACTTGGAATTGTAGGCATGGCGAGTTTATTTATGAAGCACTTTTTATACACAATGGTGCCATAATTTAAAGTGCTTAAATACTGTAGAAATGATCAAGAAATTAAAAGGTGTATAAACGTCAATTTAAAAATCATTTTAATGTAGCTTAACTGTTGGAGCATTGCGTCAGCAGTGCAAAAGGTTCTGGGTTCGATTCCCAGGGAGCACATACTGATCAAATGTATAGCTTGAATGCACAGTATGTTGCTTTGGATAAAAATGTTTCACAAATGCATAAATATACGTTTTTGTTTAGCAGTAAGAACCAAGATAAGCTTGAAAATGAATGAAAGCATTGACAATATATTATAAATGAATGAAATGAACAACAAAGTGCAAACTGTGTACTGCTAAGCAGAGGTGTTCCCAGTCTGGACCTGAATGTGGCTAATGTTGGAGAACATCTGATCTCTTCTGGAAGCTGACTTCAGCTGCCAATCACATTAGAGCTAAACGCTGTCTCACCTTGTTCAAGAGAATCCTGGATATTTCTAGTTGATAGGTCTTACACCTCTATTAGGTTTCTAATCAATAAGCAGATCATTCAATAAACATATCAACATAATTAATTTAGCAACATTTATTGGTTAATGACCGGATGGATGGAGAAATTGACATGGAGATAATGTGTTAAGTTAACTGACTGACTGATCAATGGATTTGTTGATTAAATAATGGATGGACTCATTTTGACTGATTTCAGGGGGAACCGTCAGTCTGGCTAATGTGCTGGGTTCCTCTATTGGGGCCAGTTTGAGCAGCAGTTGTATTCCGGGCAGCACCACACTGGGAAACTGGCTGGCATCGGCCGGAGCAGCAGATCCCATCCTGCCGGAGCTGGACGGAACCTCGGTATGTGGAGTAAAGAGCAGTGGGCTGGAAGATCTGCCCCCACGCAGAGATTCTGATAAAGGAGTTTCGGTGGAGGTCCGACTGGTAATGAACTTGCTTAAGGTTTTCAGGTTTTATGTACGAGATGCTTTAACACGTGATTAATAAAATAATATTCTGGGTTAAACACGTTGATCTGTATCCACAACATTTGGCCCGCTGTTGAAAATAATGTCAGAAAATAATAAAAGCTTTATAGCTGTATATTTAGCTATATATTTAAAGTAAAAAGCTTTTATTTAGTTTGAAGCACTTTTTATAAATTCTTATTGTTTTGGCTGCAAAGTTCTTTCAGTTCGTCACATAATGCCAGTGTATGGATTCAGAAAATTGCAGCTATAATATTTCTGAGGTGTGTTAACGTGTCTTTAGGCCGCAGAGCGAGACTGGGAGGAGAAGAGAGCCAGTTTAACTCAGTTCAGTGCTCAGGACATCAACCGGCTGCTGGAGGAAACTCAAGCTGAATTAATGAAGGCCATTCCTGATCTGGACTTTGCCGCCAAGCAGATCACCAAACCGGCTGTTCCTCCTAAACCCCAGCTGTCCTCTCTCCCAGCCCCCGGTTCAACATCCTCCACCCCGACATTAACACCTGAACATCAGCCCAACAAAACCCCTCCCAAACCGCCCAGCAAAGATGGCATCCCACGCAGAGGATCGGGTGAGCCGTCACTGCATCACAATGAACACTCTCAATTATTAACACTCATGTAAATGAGCAAATTACATGAGTGTTAATAATTACTGCTATTTTATAGTCTCTAATGAACATTTACTTAATTTCCTAGTAGAATTATGTAAATATAAATATATTTATATTGCCTGATAGATAGTTAGTCGGATGAATAGGTTGATTAATTGATCTGCTCTAATTGAATTGACTGATTGATTAGGAGAGTTAACTGTGCCACGGTATCGAACTGAAAAGCCGTCCAAATCTCCGCCCCCTCCTCCTCCTCGGCGAAGTTTCCCATCAGCCCTTGGGCTCACAACCAACAGCAGTGGAGAAGTTGTCGCTATAAACAAGAGCGTGAAGGTGAATAGCTCACAAATTCATATGCATTTTGACAAACAGATTCAAAAGATGTATTTAGGCTTTTTACTTTACCAGCATGATCTCAAAATTAGTTGTTTACCAATACTTTATGCTTGTATTTATTAAAGGGATTGGAATGACATGACAATTTCCATTTTTGGGTGAACTATTCCTTTAACTGGTGCTTGATGCGTGTATTGTCACTTTTTCATGTATTTGTTTGGCAGACGAACACATGTGTCTGCTAGATTAATTAATGTGGACTTTAATGGCCATTAATACTGGGTGAATTCCTCATAAAGTTTATGCTGAGAACCTAGTTAACCTGTACTGTGTGTTTTTATTTGTGTAGAAGTTAGAAAAGAGCGAGAACCGAGAGGATTCTGACATACCGACTAATTCTCAGACGCCGCCTGTCAAACTGAGACGGCCCTCCGCCTCTGATGGTACCCGGCCCTCGTCCACACCCCCGGCAATCGCTGCCTCCGGAATGAAAGAAGATGAAGATGAGGATGAGAAGATAGTGGCTGAGCTGGAGGTAAATGCAGGGAAATGGCACGCAGAAGTCATCATGCTCACCTAGGGTTGACACACGGCAGTCATAAGGATGACATATGATTGCTGCAGTGTTGTAGTTCTAACATAAGGCAGATGTTCGTCATTTATTAAATGCACAGTTTCTGTCTACAAGTTATTATTTTAATGCTTTGTTAGTAATAAAACCAGAGATGTGTCATTTCTTTCTCCTTTAATGATACAAAAACCTACAGGCATTATGCCAGATGTCGCATGTAGTAGCAGGAAAACGTCTCATTGCATCTGGTTCAGGTCTTTTGTATGTGCTTTATTACATTAGAGTTGTTTCTGAATGTTTTAAAACGCTAAACAGCGAACCCATCCTAGCTTGTCTAAGGTTTTTTTTTCTTTATTACCTATTAAATTTAAAAAACCCAGTAGATAGCTGAACCTCAAATCGTGGCCAGTTTATACTGCAGACACTTTCCCAATTAACAATTTTAGGTTGAAAGAATGTTTCCAGTAAGTAACAAAAACGTTAAAAATGTTGTGTTCTAGGAACATTTAAAACGTCCAGTTTTTATAAAAACGTTCCCCTAACAACTTGCAACCGTAATAACATTTTGGATATATATTATATATAACATTGAAAAACATTCTGCTAATGTTACTGCAGGAACATTTTGATAACTTTAAGAGAACTTTTAGACTTTTAGAGAATGTTAGCCAACGTTCTGAGAGCGTTCCCTGTTATCTGGGTTCCCAGAGAAGCAGATGCAATGAGACAAGTTTTCCATTTGGTGCTGTGACATTTGACACAAACCCTGTTATTGTACTCACACACACAACAACACGCTTGTGCAACAGGCTTTTGAGAGAGCCCCAGTCAAAAAGAGGGTCAGAGGTCAGGCCCGCCCCACTGCAGAGGTCTCTGCTCACTGTGTTGACAGGGCAGGCCAGTGGATCATCAGCTCTCTGTGGAGAGAGGTAACGTGTGAGGTGTCCCTCATCTGCTGTCCCTCTCAGCGTTTTCTAGAACTTCCTGAAACCTACTAATACACTCTGACACAAAACTCTGTAACCTATCGTCCTTTTCAGATCTTTTTACCAGCTATGCATGTTCTGCATGTTGTTACTCAGCTTAAAAGCGACTCAGTACTGACGCTTCAAAATAAAACTGCGTTTTACTTATGGTATATTTTCCTATTTAGGGGCTCATACTAGTATCGTACAACTAAAGATGGTTAGCCAAAGGTTACTAGAGTTTACTTAAACTAAAACTTCTAAAACATTTCTGTTAACTGAAATCAAATAAAATATAGGCCTAAGTGGTTTTAAAAACCGAAATAAAAATGTACCTTGTGTAGCAATATTAATAACAAAAGCACATAAGGTAGCCAAAACGTTTACTAAAATTAACATGAAAACAATACAGCTACAAACCCTACAAATAATTGCATATAATCAAAGCAAAGTCGCCATGTTTTCTGTTGAAGTTCAATGGTTGAAATGAACAGCTCCGTGTACCGGGTCGTGTCTCTCTCTTTCTCTCTCTTTCTCTGCTGCTTTTGTTGTTTGTAATGTCAAACTGTGGTTATATCTGCACAGTGACAGTATTTGCTGTGACACACAGTGGTACTGAATCAATTTAACAAGCTTAATGCATTTGAGACAACATTTAAAAGCCCAGAGTAAACAAGAAACACAAAATACATGTCAGCTGCTGTGCTATAAATGAACTCCTGTCCTGTTTACACCTTCATCTAACATAATAAAGTATATTTGTTGAACTGTATCGACTGTAAGGATAACGACCAATGAGTTTCCAACATGTGACAATTTTCCAATCAGCTGAACAGTTTCTGCTGGTCTATTAGAAAGCATCACTATCTAAAGAGACCTGAGATATCTCGTCAGCTTGTGTATATATGTGTGTGTCTGTGTGTTTCTCGCCTGCAAAGTTGCATAATAACATGTCCTGATCTCTCACAATGAAAAAATGAGTGTTAAAGTGTGTTAATATCAGCACACATGCATGCTGATAGTCAACACATCTCCTGCACGCTAGTCTGAAGATATTCTAACATACATTGTTCTACCTTACTGCATATTCTTTTATTAAAGCTGCAATCTGTAACTTTTTTTGGTTAAAAATAAACAAATTGAGCAAGTACATGACCCAAAAACCATCTCCTTACCTTACCCAGATTCACAACGGTAAGTTTATAATAATGATTTATAATTTGTTGGGTCTGATTTTGCTGTAAATGTCTCTTTCTAAACAGAAAGAAGATCGCTTGTGTGTGCGCTGAGGATGGTGGAGCATTTATAGTTTGTTGTTACAGCTGTTCAGAATTTAAACTTGTTCACGTTAAAGAAAATAACTCTGCAAGTAACCTGCAATTTTTGGTTTCAAACAGATATGACGACAGCGAGGCAAAAGTTACAAATTGCAGCTATAAATTTAGTCTTTATATTTAAAAGAAGGATTTATAGATTTTACAGACTTTCAAAGGATACACGCATGCCTTAGATTTCGGCCAGAGTAAGACATATTATAAATCAAATTCAGCCAAATGGTTAAATTAAACAGTCACTTCCAGCACAACTCTAAGCTGTTGTGTAATGATGTTCTTCTCTGGTTCCTCAGCCTGTAGGCACTCCTCCGGGCTCTGCCAAACCGTTGCAGTCGTCTGCGGCGTCTCGTCTGCGTCATCTGCAGCAGAGCAGCCTGGAGCGCAGGAGCAGAAAACAGGAGGACTTCCCCAAACTGCAGCAGGGTCAGCAGCAGGTATTTCACTTCTAACAGCAGCTGCACCTGACCGGCGCTCTCGTTGTCTTCACCTCTCATCTGCGCTGTGGATGTGACTCCAGAGACTGTAACGCTAGCAGCTAACCGTTCACGAGAAACCTTTAGCTCTTCTGCTAGCAGCTATGTGGGCCCTGTTTCAGAGAATTACCATCCTGCTTTCTAAACAGATGTTGCATTTTTTCGCTCTACAGACACAAGTCTTTATCGACTCTTACACTCGCTCATTTTACTTACAGATTTACTGTTTTTTCTTCCATTCCACACAAATGATTCTTCCAGGACAATAGAACAGCACAATATAATGTATCACAGTGCCAGAGAAACACACGGGGGTTTTAGCCAAAGGACATGCAGTCATTATACATTCTCTCACTGGTATGTGGCTTGGTCCTGCCCCAGGAATAAAAGATGTCAGTAAGCTGGGCTAATATTTAATGCCCTTGAAATCAAAGTGAAATGACATTCACAATATATTGTACTTCCACAATGTGATGTAATTCCAAGGATATTCAAAACTGTACATTTAATGGGGAAAAAATAGGATGGGAATTCCATGATTTGATCCGTCTAGAATAAATTGGGTCTTGACTCGTGGGTGTTCCATTCTAGAATTAAGCCACACCTGAAAGCAAGCTTATAATACAAGCCTGAACAGCCATTCAGCTATTGGTTCATATTATCCAATAGGACACTCTGCCTAGGTGGCGTCAACGCATGGCCTTTTGAGGGGGCGGGGCAAATTGTTAAGATTACGAAGACGAACATAATTTTTCTTTAAAATAACAGGCAGTGAAGAATTCATTCTCAATAACACAAGGAAAGTGTAGTAAGATGGTAAATAGGTAAATAATTTTAAACTGATGTTCATTTTAATATGCATGTGCCCAGAGGTCGGGTTAGCATTTTCATGTTCATTGTTGATGTCAGCTATTGAGGTTTCTGACCATGTACCATTCCCCAAAAACATCTTCACACTTTATTAGAAGTTGTGGGTTCGGACCAGTAAAAAATAAGCAGTCAAAGCCCAGTAAAAGAAAGAGCGCTTCTGCTTTCCCGACAGCACAGGTACAGCTGATGTGACCCAGAAACTCTATGACTTTGTCATGTTGATGATTCATGTTTTAAAGCTTTTGAACGTTTGGCCAGACAGAAGAAAGGAATTGGAGATGAGATATGGGTTTGATCGTGCTCTGTTTTGACACTAATCTGCTGACTTGAGAAAGAAGAGCCAAGAAAAATGTTAAGCTAGCCTAACACAAAAACAAGCTTCCAATGTGAATACCTCTTTTAAAAACATTCAGGTGTGTAATTTGGTGGCTGCAGGGACTGGACTGGACTGACCAACATAGCTTTGTCTCAGCCAATGGTTTGAATTTAGGTTGGGCCACCTGTTTGAGAGAGCAATGACAAACCAGGGAGTCTTTTAAACTTGTTTGAAAACAGTTATTATTTTGCAAACTAAGCTTGCTGATGCTAGTGGTGAAGGAATAAGGCACTGCACCTTTAAAGAGGAAATGCAACTAAATAATGTACACAAGCAAGTGAACAAGAAGAGAAAACAAGAAGGCTGGAGTCTTAATGCAGTGTTGTACAGTCTTATCAGTCAAGACAGCTCACAAAGTCAGCGTTTCCCTCAATGTATCCGAAAGAGAGAGAGAGAAAGAACATTTGGGTGGAAAGATAAGGAAGAGATAAGACAGTAAGGGTTTATTCCCCTCTGAGTCCCTACCCAGCTAACATGGAACGTTCTCAGAACATTGGCTAACATTCTTTAAAAGTTCTCTTAAAGTTATCAAAAACATTACTGCAGTAACGTTAGTAGTACGCTGTTATATAATCATATCAAAAGCGTTATGCTTAAGTATTTGGTGGAATGTTTGAAAACGTTACAGAATTAAAAAATGTTTGAATAACGTTCTTATAGCCAAGCAATAATGTTAATACAACATTTAAAAAACTGGACGTTTTGAACATTCCTAGAACTTACATTAAATATACATAACATCAAAATAACATTTTTTAATGTTTTTGTTATTTAATGGAAACGTTCTTACAACCTAAAATTGTTAGCTGAGGATAATTCTCTCTGTCTCTCGGCCTCCTGCAGGGTTAAGCCGAAGGCTGTTAGGGAACTGTAAGCTTATCCAGTTATCCAGCCTGCTGCCGGCTGTCTTATTCCCCTGTTACTTCACTTCAAGGGCAAATTAATGTCTCAAGAATGAAAAATGGTGAATCTTCTAATTTGCATTGACACGAGTGCAAGATAAGGACAAGTGCAATATATTTTACAGACAAACCAGTTGAAGGAATAGATCTGCCGCAAAAATATACCAAGCCTTACTATATGTCGTTTCGTTCTTTTGTTAAATATGATTTTTTCCACTTCTGTTTCTCATACAATTTAAATGGATGGTGATGGGCAGCATATTCAGTGAATAATAACCTGCATTTCAGTTTGTTTCAGTTTTCGTACAGCTTCACTCGCAACGTTTGCTTCTTTGTGTTTATTTTGGCAGTAAGCTTGAGCTTGGCAGTAAAAATTAGCACCCAGTTTTGTCATTGTACAGAAGACAGTGGATCAGACTCTAGGCAGTACATCTCCTGTTGTGTTCCACAAAAGACAGAAAATCATATGCAGAGGGACGGAAATTATTTGTTATGACATGAGGCTAAGTAAATGACGAGAGAATTTTCATTTTTGCGTGAGAGTATTCATTAAATAAAAAGGTAATGGAAGGAACTGTACAGAAAGAGGGATTTTGTGAGGACTCTCTTCTGTCAGTCAGGCTGGGGAGATCAGGGTGTAGTCAGGGTGTTGTTGTCAGGGATACCTGTCACAACGGTTTCTAAGGCACGGACCGGGAGGATTAAATGGACAATCACTGTGGCAACCATGAGAGAGCGAGAGAGAGAGAGAGGCAGGCAGTCTCTTTATAGCAACCAGTGTGTGATACCTGAATTCTTCCACATTTCAAACACTCAGATCTTCCAGATCTGACAGATCCTCTTGGGTTGATTTAATTCATTTTAACCGCAGGAGAGTGGCTACATTCAGCATGTAATACTATTGTCTACTGCATACCCTGCAGTATATACTGTATGCTTCCTTCTGTTTTTCAAGTAGTATGTGAAACAGTATGCAGTATGTAAACATTTCAAACAGTAGTATGCTAAATAGCCAAGTGACTTCACTGTTACTATGCTTAATTCTACGAATGGGGGGGCCAATCATAAGCTCAGAAATAAAATATGATGATTTGGCATTTTTAATCCATTTGTATGTTTTGTTTTTGGAGTCAAATAATTAGTCCGTGATAATATTCATTCAGTCTACTTTGTTTGTATGCTGCACATTTTGCCAAATGTTGTAGATGATGTATATAGTGATGCATACAGTATCCATACTACATTAAATAGTATGAGAAGTATGGTAGTGTGTCATTCAAGACAAGAACTTGTATTATATTCATGTACATCTTCAAAATCTTCACTACCTAGGGATTAACACACTGTATAAAGGGTTAAACCTATGAACAGTTTTAAGGCCATCCTCTCTGTTACTGGGCAGTAAAGGTGCAAGAACTTTGTCAGCACAGGAAAGAAAACAGTTTAAATGTACTGTGCAAAATTGTGGTTTTTCTCAATTAGTTTTATACTAAACCCTTCCTGGTCCTAATCTTGCCCTGACTGTGTGCTCCAGAGCAGCTGTCTTGACTGGAGCATACAGCGGATCAGGGCTGTAAGCACCGTGGTCTGAACCACAACGGTGCACAGTTTTCCAGTCATCAGTCCATGCCCAACAGCACCGGCTTTGTTCCCAGGCAAAGATCTGGCTAAATTGGCATGCCGTAGAGTCCGGCAGGCTGGCCTGTCCCGGAAAAAGTCTTTTCTGGGGCTTAATGGGAGGTCTGTACCATGACGGAGCTAACAGGGAACGTTCTCAGAATGTTGGCTAATATTCTCTCAAGTTCTATAAAAGTAATAAAAACATTCTTGCAGCAACATTAGTAGATCATTTTAACATTATATATCAAATGTTATTCCTAAGTTGTAAGTGGAACGTTTTAAAAGCAGTACAGAATTCAGATATGTTTGAATAACAGTCCTATAACTCTGTATAATTTTACAACCTAAAATTGTTAGCTGAGGAGTCTGTCATCAGGCTGTTCGGCCTGACACTCTGTTGCGGCCCAACAAGCAGCAACACAAAAGTCTGTGTAGATTCAGTTTGAAGGGATTATTTGTTCTTAAAAGGTCAAACTGTTTGTTGGCCCTGAGTGCAGGGACGATTTGAATAGCGAGTGGATGTGTCGTTTTTGGGCCTCTCACAGTGCTGTTTGTATCTTGGGGGTGTTGAAGGACCTCGCTGTAGATGTTTAATAAGGTGAACTAAATTCCATTTGTGGAGACGCTCGCAGCCCTGAGTGCTGAAGAAAGCAGCGAAGTGGAAAAATGATTCAGTCTGCTTTTCCAAGTTAGCACTGTTCTGAGAGCAGCTGTTTCTGAGAGAACAGAAACACAGAGAGATGCGAAGCTTCTTTGGCAAATAGTAACTTTATCAGAATAAAACAACCTGACTGTCAGGTGATAACAGGGTTAATAGTGAGGTGAAGGAAAAATGCTGCTAAATTGCTTGTTGTTGAAACTCTTATACAACAGATGTCACATTGTGTCCTTATCAAGTGCGATATAACAAATAGTAAAATAAGCTGTGAATAGAACACAACAGCCAATCAGAAAGCACACCAATCAGAAGCTATTTAATATTCAACGTACTGCTACTTTTCGGCCAGTGAGATTCTGCGGTGGGTGGGGCTACCCAGTGTGACGTGACTGAAATTCCTTGTCGTGATTGGACAGCAATACTGTATTTTTTTTAATTGGGTCGTTAAGCAAGACTATATATTGAAACAAACTCTTGAATTCGGACTGCTGACGTTTGTCTTCGTATGGTCGTCATGCTGTACCTGTTTTCTTAGCACACTAATATATCATATAGCAAGAAAATATAGTCAGTATTACTGTGTTCAGTGTTAAACCTTATTCTGTTGACTGATAAACTGTTTAAATGAATTAATAGTAAAAAGGAACATATGTTGAGGCTATGACTAAAAAGCAATGAAAGACTGCCTCCTTATGACCATTAGAGGTATGACAAAATGAGGACAACAAAAGGTATTAGCTGAAATGTGCAAATAGAAAGATTTTAATGCAAGTATTAATTTGGTCTTTGTTCTTCTCTCTCTTATCCACTGACCTGTCCTAACTTGCTTGTTTTTGATCCTCAGTCCACCCCCTCCTGACCTTACACTGAGGTTATCATAGGTCAAATGTTTATATGGATCTGCTGTATATACTGTACAATAAAATTGGCTAACAGCAATCCCCTGTTAATTCCTACATTAAGAGATACAGTACAGTACAATAACATTTTTCCCTTCTAAGTAAAGACGTTAATTGAATATTTTGGACTGGTTTAAATAAAAACTAAGAAATAAATAGGAATTTCATTCTATGAATTATGACATAATTGACTCCTGACAGATATCCTATGTGATAAAACCTAGCAACCTCTTTATTTTAACACAGTATCACCAGTAAGAGAAGATTTTTTTATATCGGTTAGTTATTGTTTTATGATAGAAACCACCACTTACTGTCCTGCCTCAGTACCTCAAATTGTCTTACAGATCTTATTTGTATGCCTGTCATGTTGACATATCAGTTTCTGGCACTGCCCTGAGTTTCCCTATACGCCCCTTTTACCCTGAGATCTGATCCTATCTAAGGTGTGCGCTGCGTGGCCACGATGACCCTAAGAAATCCAGGAGAGCCACAGTGACCACTAAATCAAACATGGAAACCAAACATCTCCACAACTAAAGTAAAGCACAACTCATCTCGCAGTTCAGAGGAGCTTTGACAAAGGTACGAATCCGATGCAAATTTCATAGTAAACATCTCCAGAAAAAGTTGCTTAGATGGTTACAAATAAGAACCAGTTTATCTAAATTATGAGGCTCATTTAAACATGAAGCACTTGAAAGCCACCAACATAAACTAACTTAAACCCACAAATGGTATAATAATGCTAATGCTGAAAGGTTGAGTGAGTTTAGACAGTAGCTCAAAGCTGCAATCCGCAACATTTTTTGTGGGTTAAAAATGAACAAAAATCAGTTATTGAGCAAGTACATGACAGATCAGGGTTCAAAGCTATCTCCCTCAACAGTAAGTTTATAATAATGATTTATAATTTGAGCTGTCTGGTTCGATTTCCTGGGAAACATCCGTTTGGCTTGATTTGACTAACATACAATAAAAAGTATGTGAAGTAACCTGCAATTCAGTGTTTCAGACAGAGATGGCGGTAGAGAGGCGTAAGTTATGGATCGCAGCTTTAAGTGCAAATTTCGTAGAATTTATCTTGTTAGACTATCTGTAACGAAAGCTCTCTGATCAACTAGAAATCGGTAGCACAACTAAAACCAATACAAAATCACGTTAAATAGTAAAAATCTTGAAATGATTAACAACCAATTATTTATCGAATATAAGCTAGATTTTTATACAAGATTACGTATTTTTATACTCAAAAAAGAACGTGTTAGAATAGTAATACTAAAATAAGGGGGTATGCACCTTATCCAAATTCATACTTCGTGAATTCTTGCAAACATGTTAGAATGATAAATGAAACCTGATACTATATGCATCAAATCAATAATTGTTTCCCCCAGTGCAATCTGAAACATGAGAGTAAATTTAATATGTTTAGTATTAAACAGCACATTTCACCATGCATACACGTTAAGCACTTTGTGTCACTGGGCTGAACGCTTTAGCGCTACATGAAAGACCAGTTGACAGTGAATTGTGACAATTGCTATAGAACGTTTAGGTTGACGTTTTATTTAACGAAGCCAGGGGTTTGTATACAGTACAACTTCTCCACTGCCATTGTTTTCCTCAATTGATGAGAAGGAGGTTGTGTGTTTATGCTATAGTTTTGGTTTGGTGGTTGTGTCCATCAGAGATCTGATGCATACCAAAATTTCTTTGTTGTGTCTTAAAAGGACTTAATTGAAATAGACAATAACCCCAAGTTCCGAGCGTCACGTGCTGATAAATGTTCAGAAATATATGTACAAAATAACAGAAGAACGGTGTAACTGTGTATCTGTATATAAACTGTATGATGCATATGTTCATTTAGGGTATTTTTTGTAACCTTTTTTATTTTAACGAAACAGTTGCGGGAGTTCTGAACTGCATGTAGAGATCTTGAAGGCTGCATGCAGAATCTTCTCTCTGTACGTTCTGTTTACATGTGTAATATAGGTGGATTTCTGTATTTAAAAAGAGAAACTTGTTTTTTTTAAATATAGTTCTATGTAAGTAGATGAGTCACATACGATCTGTTTCACTGTTGTCTCAACTCTGTAACAAATCATTCGACCATTCCAGACCTCTTTGGCGGCGACGGCCAATAGATTTAACGTCCAATCAACACTTTTCATTAATGCAACAGATAGAATGTATATATCTATCGACAAACTCTTGTGGTTAAACAAATAACAGTATGAATGCCATGTTGACCAATAGAAATATATCTATATGGAAATGTTATAATGCAAATGTTGTATTAATGTTAAAAAAACATGTCTGGTTCTGTATGTACAAGAGACTGTTGGTTTTGAATGTTCTTGTGATGTTTTTGTGACTATTAAAGTGAGTATCTTCTACTAATTCTACTTTCGCAGTAAATGTCCTCCAGAAATGTTGTAGTTTTTTTTTATTTGTGAACTACTAATTTTCCAGTATAAAATCTTTATTACTGTATGTCCAGTGTATGTTGCAAGAAACTGTTACAGATTCATATGAAAAAATACATACGCAAACAGTACAGTACTAGACTAAGTTAATATCAGCAGCTGCTGTACATTTACAAGAATATGTCACGTCAGGAGCGACATAAAATGTTACTACACTTGGTGGGAAATGTTAAAAGATGAATTTCGTAGAACATGTTGGGTCATATTTCACCCCAAAATTAAAAGAAAGAAATAAAAAATTATAATTTTGTTCTGAAAAGTACTTTCCCAAAGCAAAAAATCTTTGGACCGAAAACTAGGTTTAATTTTCTTTACATAAATGTT
This sequence comes from Chromobotia macracanthus, assembly GCA_036877525.1. Classification (NCBI taxonomy): domain Eukaryota; kingdom Metazoa; phylum Chordata; class Actinopteri; order Cypriniformes; family Botiidae; genus Chromobotia; species Chromobotia macracanthus. Next base: position 4,112,259 of record JAZGTH010000085.1, read on the forward strand.
TTTTTTTTTAAAGTTGGGTTGAAATAGACCTCAACATGTTCTTGACAGGTTTGTGAGATTCATTATCAAAGTGCATGAATGGCTAAAATGAACATAAATAGTAAATTGATCTATGTTTTATACAACTTAATTTAATTTTAAAATAATTATTGTAAACTGTTTTTTGGCTTCATTGTTATTATAGAGTTTTGTGAGGTGTGTGTGTTTGAATATGTGGTTTACGAGGATACAGACGTGTGTAATGAGTGTCTATTCTATGTGTATAATAATGTAAACATGGTTTACTGGGACACTTCCTGTGTTCTCCAGAACTAAATTGCTTAGAATCAATCAAATGGTGATTTTTTTTTATCTTTTTTTGGGGGGGTGGGTGGGGGGGGGGGTTTACATTTTCTGTGAGGGTTAGGTTTAGAGGTAGGGTTAGGGTATAGAATATAGTTTTTACAGTATAAAAATCATTGTCTGTGGAGGGTCCTCATAAACCACATATGTTGACGTGTGTGACTGTCACAGGGAGATGTCTGATGACACAGGAAGCTGTTGAGCTGGTTTCCATTTGGCGCTTCGTCTGACTCCATCTGCTCTGATATACGGCTGGTTCCTCAAATCTACACACACACACACACACACATAGTCAGAAACACCAAAATGATGTAGACATGAGGAGATGTTTTCAACTTTTCGATTTTTAAAGTACTTAATGGACCTAGAAACATTGAAGTTTGGAACTAAGAAAAGCACTTCTTTTCTTAGCAGAAAATTCTAGAAGATTTAAACAGAATAACAAATGCTGATAACTGCGCTTGGCGAGATGGAGACAACAGGGAAGAGAGATACCTTCAGAGACAGAAAAAGAGACAGTTATACAGAAGTCGCTTCACTGAAACCAGAATCACAGAGCAGACGAGAAGAACGTTTTCCAGATCGGGCCACAAATGGCACCGCATGCAGAGCTGAGAACCAGAGAAGAGAAAGACTGAAAAACAGATCCGGATGTTACAGAGAGCTGAAGTAAGTCGAGATGACAAACTGCTGTGCATATATGATTACACACCCAGTATCAAAAGATAAACCAACATATAAGAAGACAACTGTGTGACAGACAGAAGTGACACAGTGATGAGCGTTGAGAGAATTATAAACCCAGACAGAGAATCTCAGGAAGAGTTAGGAAGGAATGTACTGACAGCTGATGGCTGCTGATGGGAAAGTATGTATTTTTGAATATACAGTAAGGGTAGTATGCTGTAAAACTATTTGTCTACATGTAATTATTAGCATCTAACATCTAAATTAATTACCTGAACACATTTTATTTAGGTTTATAAACCGCTATAATAGCTTCAAACATGCAAACTTTAACACATCCTTTTATGTTTTTCTGGCTTACCATTTTTAATGTATTATAGTTTGGAATACTCATATTAATCTTGCACGCTGTTTAGGATGGGTAATATACAGAGATGTGCGTAGTGGACCTTTGACCCCTGACCCAAGGCTGACCTGTGATAATGTCCTCAATGGCTCCGTCTTTGCCCTCTCGCACGAGAGGCGACATCTGCCGGCGCTTCAGCTCGGCGATCAGATCCATCTGTGGTAACCGTGGTGACACAGGCACCTGATCACATGAATGCATTGTTTACATGAACTGTTTTCATTTGACTTTATTCACTGTCTCTGTCTCTCACTCTCTACCTTATTACTCGGGGACCGGTTCATGGTATGGTCAGTGCTGGAGAAGTCATTCTCGCAGATGTTCTCGCAGATGTTCTTCCTTCGCTGCTTATTCTCCTGCTCGGCCAACTACAGGGAGAGATCCAGAACTTAATATTGTATACACTCTTGAAAATGAAGGTTCCTTAAAGGTTCTTTTTAGAACCTTTAACATGCACAGATCTTTTCTGTTGAACAAAAATGGATCATAAAGTGGTAAAAGTTCTACAGACTATAAAAAGGAAACAGGTCTTTTAAGTACCTCTGACTGAGGTACTTTGGGGAACCATCAATGGTTCTTTTGTGGCATTGCTGCCAAGAATCCTTTTTAACACCATTTTTTAGGAGTGTATTGAAGAATCTTAAATACTATATTTATTTTCTTTTTTTAAAATGCTTTAACTTGTACTACACTAACTTACATATGCCGCATATCAAAGTATTCAGATACACTATTCAGATCATTTACTGCAGGGACCACAGTGTGTCTTGTATTTGACTTGTGTTTGTCATAACAGGTTTGATATATGCTGATATGATGTTGGCACGAGGTAATGATGATGTCACCTTATAGGCTTTGATGAACCTCACAAAAACAGGAAAGAACGCTGAGGGGGCCGTGGCTTTGGGATTTTCTCCAAAATATTCCACGACTGAGTGATACACTTCCTGTAGAGAGACAGACAGAATACGGTGATGCCGGGGGGACCGGCGTTCGGCTTATCATCATGTATCAGTTATTAATTACTTGACCTTCTCTGACCTGTGAAGTTTTGCTGTCCTTCACCACACTGTCCAGCAGAGTGTCATTTTTGGACAGGAAGTCTGTGAGAACAACACTGTCCTTCTGCTGACTAAACTCTTTACGAACCGACTCCATCCCCTTCTCCAGTGAGCGCACATCTCCAACAATGCTGTCCAGGGACACTAAGAGAACAACACGGGTTAGTTTACACATTTGTGTATTAGTACAGTAACCTGCAATTTTACATTTCAAACAGAGATGGCACTAGAGAGTCAAAAGTTACGGATAGCAGATTTAAGTAACATCTGACCCTGTGGTTAGGTGCTTTGCTTAGGAGAACAGCAGTCTGAATCTGAGATTTAAACCAATAACCTTTTGGTGTATAATCGATAATCTAAATCATCTATGTCTTGCAAAACACAAAAACTAGCCTAGCAAGTTCATGTGAATGCGTTTAAGTGAACTCACCCAGTGCGGCTTTATCTAGAAAGTGGAGTTCAGTGTGAAAGTTCTGGAGTTGTGGATATTTTTCTTGTATGATACCGACAATGAAGTGAAGCAGCGTCTGTGTTCGGTCTGTGGATTTTGTATCCAGAAGCTGAGAGGGAGAGACAGACATTTTTGTAAACGCAAGTTAATAGCTATTTAAAAACATAACATACTTTATCCATTGACAAAACCTATGGTACATTTTAGATCTCAAAGGAAACTCCTGTTAACTTCAGTTACAACCAGTGGGCTAGTTAGCAGTTTGAAATTGTTAAAGATGTTCTCTCACCAGGTCCAGACTCTGGAGTCGAAACCCGTATGCCGAGCCTCTCTTCCCACTGTTCATGTAATTCCCAAACGCAAGAATGATCTAGAAAAACATCTTTTGGTTGTTTTAGTATATAACTACATCATATTTTACAATGAGTGTAAGACAGGCGGACTACCCAGCTAACAACAATACAATGTTCAACAATGGAAGCATTACGAAATGTTCTTACATTAAGTCAAAAAAAAAAACATCAGAAATGTTACTTTGAATGTTCTAGGAATGTTTAAAATGTCTGTTTTTTTAGACATTGTATTAACATTACTGCTTGGTTATAAGCATGTTATTCAATCATTTTTCTGTAATGTTTTAAAACATTCTACTAACAACTTAAGAATAACGTGTTTGATATGATCCATAATGTTAAAGACGTTCTAATAATGTTACTGCAAGGACGTTTTTGATAACATTAGGAGAACCTTTAGAGAACCTTAGCCAATGATATGAGAATGTTTTCTGTTAGCAGGGTAACATATGGAATATTTACAGTATGCATATTGACTCGCTTTACCTCTAGAATCTTCTTTAGTTTGCTGGAGGATTTGAGTGACATGGATGCAGCGATTATTGCATTTAATTGCTGCAAAACAGAAGAAATTGTTAGTGTAGGATTTTTCAGAGATGATTTTGAGAATTGTTTGGGTTGTGTACAGTAGTCTGTACTGTATAAACTCACGGGCTGTAGTAGCTGGATGCGGTCACTGAAACTGCCCATGAAGGCCAGTGTGCTGATCCTCTGTGAGAGACGAGGGATTTTACTGAAGGCCACCATGAACCTATCCTCCTCAGACAGCTCCTGCAGGGGGCGTCCCTCACGCTCGAAATTCTGAATCAACTTCAGATCATAATCAGACGGGATGAAGCGCTCCAACTGCTCCAGAAAATCAGAGTTCAGCAAATCTAGATTACACCTGCAGAGAGAATAAAATATAAATATATGCACATTTTTGAAAGGCAAGAGAAACATAAACCCGGCCAACAGGGTTCTCAGAATGTTATCACTAAAGTTATCAAAAAGTTCTTGCGGTAAAGTTAGTAGAACTTTTTTAATGTTGTATATCATATATATATATCAAAAAACTGAATTCTTACGTAGTGAAACATTTTTAAAAACATTACAGAATTAAAAAAAATGTTCTAATAACTTTCTTACAACCTAAAATTATTAGCTACGTTTGTGATTGTAGATGGTGGACGCACGTTTCGATGGCTTGGCAGATCTGAGGGGTGCTTAGTCCTCCTCTGCGCAGTGTGATGGCGAGATTTTTGGCCCTGTTGGGCTCCAGCAGTGAGATTTTACCAGATGCTTTATGAGCCACTTTTACCTTCAGAGTTCCAACATCAACAGAAGCGCACTGAGCTTTGGTTTTAAACATCTCCTCAAAAACATCCATGTTCAGCTCCTTCAGAAAGAGAGAACAGATTGTCTTTGGCCCACCACATACATCATGATGATACACGCTGAGCTAATTATAATGTGTTCTCTATTTCCCTATTTAGTTTTATTCCCAAAATATATATGGCTAAGTCATCAGCTAAGGGATCATTCTCAGAACGTTGGCTGATGTTCTTTCAAAGTATCCAATAAGTTTTTGCAGTGACGTTAGAATGCTTTTATAATGTTATATATCTATAACAAAAATGTTATTTATAAATTGTTAGTGAAATGTTTTAAAAATGTTACAACATTAAAAGAATGCTTGAATAATGTTCCTATAACTAAGCAATATTTCATTGGTTTGAAGGTGATACTACAATTCTACAAAACAGGTGTTTCCAAACCTTTGACTGGTTGTGTTTTATTATTTAGACCCATCCTATCTGACCAAAAAAAGACAACCTGCCCAATTTCAGGTACCCTAGTTTCAGGCCACTTACCATTCAGCCTGCTTATCTTGTTTCTGTGAAGTGAATTAGAAACACACGCACACACAAATGCACAAAACTCACTCCAAGAACATTTTCATCATCCAGTTCAGTGAAGACGGTACCAGCCACCTGTTCCTCCATCAGAGCCTGCCAGTTTAACAGAGGCATACGATACTTGGTGTGGATCATCTTCTTACCTTTAACACCTAACACACACACACACGGGGATAAACAAAAGATGTGTCAAACTTTATTTTAATACCTAAAAGAAATAGTTTCAGTGTTGCATATTCCTCTAAAACTCTTGATTTTTAAGTTTTAGTATGCTTTATTGCTCTCACCTGCTTTTACTGTACCTGCCCTTCTAGCTAATGGTGAAGGGGGAGGAGCAATACTCATAGGGGGTGGAGGTGGAGGCGGTGGAGGAGGGACATTGACAAGTGGAGGTGGAGGTGCTGGGGGTGGAGCTTGGGCAAGGGGCGGAGCTTGAACCTGAGGCTGTGCTTCTGTCACAGGTGAGGATTTACTTTCAGTTGTAGTTTTATCTACCAATGAAAAATGGACACACTATGTCATACCATACGATTCTGTGGCACAGAAAAGTTACAATGATATATATTTTTTATTATTTGGGGCCTCACCAGTTTTAGTGGCAGTGTTAGTGGCAGCATTAATGTGGAAATCCAGAGATCCTGAGTCTGATCTCTCCATGCGGATCAGACCTCGATCCACCAGAACCTGAACCATCTTCTCCAGCTCACTCAAAGCTTTGGCAGAGCTCTGTCTGTCTGTCTCTCTCTCCTTCTCTTTCTCAAGGTCCCTCTCTCTTTCCTTCTCCTTCTGCTGTAGCTGAGAGACCTGAGCGCACGTCTCTTTGAGACTTTCCTAAAACACACACAACACATACACAAAACACACAAGGTTCACAGGTTGGAAACACAAGAAAGCAGTTGTGTGTATCTGTGTGTGTGTGTTACCTTAAGAAGTTCCACCTCTTTGGCGCTCTGTATGAGTTGTTTCTCGAGTTCAGACGCCTTGTGATCTATTTGGTTCTCAGACTGCTGCAGTCTCATGTTTAACTGTCATCAGCACACACATGAAATTTACTGTAAGTTAGTCTAGTTGCTGTAATGGTTAGTCGCTGGTTAGTCACTGGTGGACAGTCCAGTAACACTGTCTTAACCAGGTGCCATATTTTTAATTTGAACTATATTCTTGACAGCCTCAGGTACATTATTGCTTTAATAAAACACTATGGAATACAGTATATACTTATGAATATTTGTTTTTGTACTACCCTATGGATTCTATATAGTGATATATAGTGACACACATCAGTATTTTCACATTATAGCTGTTGTTTTTGGCACAGCAGGAACACTGTTAGTCAATCATAGTATTTTTGGGTGAAGAGATTTAAGTCAGGACATTTGTGGTTTTGGGTGTGTGTACCTGTGTGTTTTCTTCTTGTAACTCCTCTAGATGTTCCATCATTGTAGTTTTGGCCTCTACGTCTTCTAACATCGCTCCAATATCAAACACGTTGTCAAGATACGCTTGAATCTGTACCTGCAGTCTCTCGCTTTCTGTGGCATTTAACTTCTACACACACACACACACACACACGTGTTAGGTTTCTCTGTTCACTCTGTATAGTCTGTCCTCTAACCCTCACAGAAACCGTTTCACATTTTTACGTTTGTTGTTCACACTGGTTAGTTGCTCACCTCCAGATAACTGTCTAGTCCCAGCTGTGTAAACTCATACTGTAAATACACCCTGAAGTTCATGTTGTCTACAGAGTGTACTATGATGTTGATAAACTGCATACACGCCACCTAGGGGAGAAATAGAGAAAATATAATTATGGGTCATGCGTTTTCTGTAAAGCAGCTTTGAAACGATATGTAGTGTGAAAAGTGCTATACAAATAAATATGAATTGAATTTTGCTTCAATTGAAATGGACAGATTTAAACATATAATAATACAAGCTATAGTAGTTTAGTTAAAAAAGTGATATTTAAAGCTGCAATCCATAACTTTTTCAGTAAAAAATGAACAAAAATCATTATTATTGAGCAAGTACATGACAGATCAGTGTTCAAACCTGTCTCCTTACCCGAATTCACAACGTTGAGTTTATTATAATGATTTATAATATGAGCTGTCAGATCCGATTTCGTGAAAATGTCAGTTTGGCTTCATTTGACTTTAACATTTGTAATGAAAAGTACGTAAAGTAACCTGCAATTTTATGTTTTAAACAGAGAGGCAAAAGTTGCGGATTGCAGCAATAAGCTGAGTGCTCACCATGAAATCAAAATTGCTGTCTTCATTTTTGAAATAATCCATCAGTTTTTCAAATCGATTCTTCTCGCCACACACCTGCAGTATGTACAAGATTAGATTGAAACTTAATTCTATAACAAATTCCTATGGTTTCTGAGAGCACAGGATTATTCATTATTTAACAGTTGTTCTTGGCTGTTCTCCTTTTTTTCCTGACAAAAGTAACAAATTCATTTTGATGATGCAGTTAAATTGATTTGTTTCAGATACAGGTAAGCAGTGTCAAAGTTTAATGACAAACTATAGTTGGGAAACCGGTTTTAATTGTAGCTTGTGGCACAAGAATGACAGAGATATGCATCTAAATCTTTAGCAACATGGAACTCTGTGACAGAGACACAAAATAACTTCTGTGTGTATGTGTGTGAGTGCATTTGTAGACATGTTCTACACACACAAGACTGAATGTGTGGTCTCTCATTCACTCAGGTCACGCAGAGGAAAGACATGAAGAGTCATCTCCAAGATCAGATAGTGATAAAGGAGATGGTAACAGGATGGCCGATGTTGAGAACTTTATTGATTTGTAATGCTTGTTACAGTGGCAGATGCACAGGGAGGTCCATTAGATGTGTGAGGGAGGGGGACAGATATATACTAGAGAGAGAGAGAGAGAGAGAGAGAGACAGTTTTCTTACCCCTTTGAAGTTATTAAAGGCAGCGATTATCATTTCATGACCTCCTCGAACCAGACACACAGCTGCAAGAAGCTCCAGAACGAGAGCTTTAGTCCTATCACACACACACATTCATATGTAAGCAACAGCATAAAGATGCAATACCAAAACATACATAAACACTCTTCTCTCACCTGGCACTCTTGTTGTTGAGACTGAGGGTGATTTCATTGACACAGCTGGGATGAGCCATCACCTGATTAAACCCTAACTAATACAGAGAGAGAGACATTAGTCAAGAGAAGCCAAGAGACGAGACATTCAGAGCAGAATACAACACAGTAGTGCACAGTAGTAATGAGCAGAGTACAGCTGAGTATAGCAGTGTACAGCTGAGTACAGTCGAGTATAGCAGTGTACAGTCGAGTATAGCAGTGTACAGTAGAGTATAGCAGTGTACAGTAGAGTACAGTCAAGGCGAGTACAGTCGAGTACAGATGAATAGAGTACAGTCGAGTACAGTCAAGTAGAGTACAGTCGAGTACAGATGAGTCGAGTACAGTCGAGTACAGATGAATAGAGTACAGTCGAGTACAGTCGAGTAGAGTACAGTCGAGTACAGATGAGTCGAGTACAGTCGAGTACAGATGAATAGAGTACAGTCGAGTACAGATGAATAGAGTACAGTCGAGTACAGATGAGTCGAGTACAGTAGTGTTCAGTTGTTAACAGTAGTGTAACGTCGAGTACAGTAGAGTACCTGGTAATTCATGATGGCACGCAGGCACATAATGCACAAGTGGAGGTGATTATTCTGGGTGAGCAAACGAGAGTAGCGCAGAGCTTTCCTGTGGAGCACAGATCAGTCTACAAATATCATTTATGATCCAACTGAAAGCACCAGCTCAAACATCATCACAGTTCTTGAGGATTAATTGAGGATGGAATGAATTATTAGATGTACAAATTATGGTGTTAACAATCAGAACTGCTGTATTTTGAATAGAAATGCAAATAATTAATAACAGAACTACATTATTATGAACTGAAATGCAGCAGATCCTGATGAAGATGATTAGAAGGGGGTGTGTGTGTTTTCTTCTGGTATGATGCATTGTACGCATTTCATGACACTTCATGACGTGTGATATGATTGTTTTGTGTGCGTTTGGGTCTGTGCGTGTACAGGAACAATAATATGTGTTTGGAGAGACATGTTAAGCTGTTGTCTGTAACAAGTTATTCAGTATTCTGATGTGTAGAATGCTCAAATGTATATTTTAGACATGTACCATGCAGAAAAATGACTGACCTCGTGGCGAAGGGCCGACCTGAGCGTGGAGAATTGTGGGTAGGGGAGTTTGTTGCACTCATGGTCAGATCTTCCACAGATTTCTCATCAAAACTTCCATTATCAGAGCTCTCCATGTCATAGCTGTTAAAACACAGTGTGCGATGTTTGTTGCTTATGTAGTTTTGTGGAATGCACACAAGCAAGCACCATTATGAAATTCTTTTAAACTACAGCAATTTTAAAAGTGTCAATCAAAAGATCTCTAATGTTTGATTGTACATTTTGGTATCCTGACAAATCTGAGCAACCAAGATTGAAATATTGTTGAAATCTCTTTAGAACTCTAGAGCAGACACAAACTGGGTTTTCGCTCACGTGACTTAAGCAAAAGTTTACATTTGTTTGCTATGTAATCTCATTGCAGTCCAGAAGAGACCGGGATATTGAAGAGAACTCATTTGTAAGGTTTTAGTTGACAAAAAAGTATAACTGTTTAGCTGACCATTTACTTCTCAGCAAATACAGCCTGATTTGTGTGCTGTATAGAACTTTGGCTTGTCATTGTTGTCTGGTACATTTAACACTTACTCAGACTCTAATGAATATAATATCAGCTGCATCTACTGGACTCACAGGGCTAGTCTGACACACTGTTTACCCAAAAGCATGTTCTCCTGCCAGACGCCTTGTCACATTAAGAATTTAGATTCCTCTGTTGTGTCTGAGACACTGTGTGTGTGTGTGTGTGTGTGTGTGTGTGTGTGTGTGTGTGTGTGTGTGTGTGTGTGTGTGTGTGTGTGTGTGTGTTTTTACAAATTGTACAAATTTGTACCCAAAAATCAGCAAAACCTGACAAATCTGAGCAAAACCTCCTTTTGGGGATGTCCTCCTTTGTAAAAATGCTATAAAAATATAGTAAATAAAGTTTTGTAAAAATGCAGAAAGTTAGAGTGTGGGTTAGGGTTAGATTAAATCGTTTATGACAAGTTGTGTATAAAAACAATAGAAGTCTGTGGAATGTCCCCATGTAGATAGATAGCATATCTATCCCCATTTTGATAATAAATGTGTGTGTGTACATACGTGACGGCACGTTGGATAAAAGAGAGGTAATCTACTAGCACATCTAAGCCCTTGTTTTCCTCATTTAAAAAGTCTTGGACCCATCTGAAGAGACAAGAGAAAAACTGCAATAAAATAAAACCATCAACACATGATTCACTCTACTGCTAAAATGATGTGTGACAAAACATTATTTTTATTAGTATTATCAATATCAAAATCACAGATGTTTCTGGATAGAAACATTTCAAAACAACTTTATATGCATTTAATTTGATAGTTTACTCTTGAAATGTTCTCATTGCTAATATACTTTAAATTAGATTTGATATTATCAGACTTTATATACTTTATATTATATTATTGATTGTAGTATAATCATTGACTTGTGTTTTACCTCATTTATAAGTCACTTATAAATATCTATATGCATATACTGTATGTAAATGATAACCTGGATTAACCTTTAATTCATAAAACAGAAATCACAATACTCATATGCCAATTATTTAAAATAAAATGACACTGACATTGTAGGCATGCAGTATCTATTATCTATGTAGTCAGATCATTTTTAAGACGTATTAAACTGTTTTTCTAATCCTCAAGAGGTTTTTGTTTTGCAGTCATGTGATGGTACATACCCGATGTGATTGGTCCGTAAAGAGATCTCTAACTCTCTCAGAACCTGCGTAGACTCTTGGACTCGCCTCTTAAACTATGAATTTAAATGGCACAGATATCATTCTTACTTAAATATCTCACTGTAAAATATTTGAGACACACACATGCAAGCATAAGCATACACACACACACACACACACACACACACACACACACACAAATGGATTCGTACCTTTCTTCCTCCACCCTGGTCTAATACAGCCTTAAGTTTCTGAATGTAAGCAGACGGAGGGTTCTTTGCTTGAAACCGCTCCTGATGAGAGATTGTTTATGTGGACATTAAAATAAACTTAGAGAAAATTAAACACAGCTTTAAAAGGGCCATATTGGACATATTTATACACACTGTTTTTGCTACTGTACTTTTAAGACTTATGTATGTAAATAACTGGCTGATATCAAAGATTATAAAATTAACAGTGACTATGAACTGTAGCATTAAATATGTCCGCTCTAGCGAAGGAAGACCCGCCTACTTGTAGAAAGAGCCAATCGTCGATCACTAAACAGTGGGGAGGGGCTCTGAGTGTTGCATAAAACTGGGTGGTGATATTATGCTCTGCTTATGGTTGTGATGTCATAACCATGACAATTCCTGAATCTGTAGGTTAGGTTGTATAAGGTTGTATATTTTAGAGTCTGTCTTTTTAAAATTCTGTTTATATTTATGTCTTCTTAAATGCCTGCAGTGTTGTGTTGTTTTAGGTTATAAGATTTGAATGTATATATGTTTATCTGTGCAGATCTTACCTGGTCACAAACTAATTCCCATTTCTTCTCATTGTCATACTGACAGAGCAGATTCACTTTATCCGGTGGAAGATTCATGGAATTCTGAGATTACAGGCAGAGATGGAGAAATGAACATGAATGTTGCAGAACCAGTGGCATTTTAAAGAATGTTTTTTGCAGAACTTTCCGTAAAGAACCTTTTTGTCATGGACATGCACACTTTGCTGTAAAAGATTTCTTGTCAGAAAGTCTTGTCAAGGCTTACGACTGTCACCTAGTGGTGATGATAAAACAAGGGAGTCCTTTGATTTGGGGCAGTAGGCAGCCACCTAGCAACAACCCACAACACCCTAGCAACGCCCACACAACCACCCACAACACCCTAGCAACGCCCACACAACCACCCACAACACCCTAGCAACGCCCAAACAACAACCCACAACACCCTAGCAACGCCCAAACAACAACCCACAACACCCTAGCAACGCCCACACAACCACCCACAACACCCTAGCAACGCCCAAACAACAACCCACAACACCCTAGCAACGCCCACACAACCACCCACAACACCCTAGCAACGCCCACACAACCACCCACAACACCCTAGCAACGCCCAAACAACAACCCACAACACCCTAGCACAGTTAAGATGAGTTTTGCACTGGCGGGCAAGCACATTACCTTTAGAAAATGTTAAAAAAATTGAAATTAAAATTAAACCGCTGTGTATATCACTGTTACTGAGGTAACTGCTACTAACACATTACACGGTCGTTCACACATGGTCACATATAACTGATGAGTTAGCAGTTGTGTGAGTTGGTTTACAAGCATTGCACATATCACATGTGCAATAAGCTATGCTGACTCTATCAATGGCCTTTTTAACCAGTGGATTAGTGCTGTGTGTCCTGTTGCTATGACGATCACCTAAATAATTTATGAACAGCATGAGTGGATGCATTTGTGCTCACACACACAAACGCTGTTGTGGCCCCGACATAATTACATCATCGCAGACTCACTTCATCCGCATGTGATGATACTGAAAACACACACACACACGTTACTTATCTGTCTAAATGGGAACATTCCATAGACTTCTATTGTTTTTATACACAGCTAGTTATAAACAATATGACTTAACCCTAACAGAAAACTTTCTGCATTTAACAATTGTAAAAAACTTTATTTACTATGGTTTTACAAATCAGGATGTCCCCAAAAGGAGGTTTTGCTCAGATTTATCAAGTTTCACTGACTTCTAGGTACAAATCTGTCCCCAATACATGGTTAAGTAAACCCACACACACACACTATTACAGTCCTACAGTGTTACAATGCGGGCCGTTGCTATGCAGTTGTTAGGGTGTTCTGGGAGTTAATAGGCCACATTTTTCTGTGATATTCTTGTTCTAGATATGGCTCAGGTCCCTCGTTTATTGTAAATCGCTGAGATTTTTTACCTGCTTTAACATGGTTTACTTCCTGCATTTGGTAAGCTGGTAAAGCGATTTGTTGTGCTCAGCTATGACTTTAGGGAAGATTGTTTTGCTGTAAAAGATGATTGGAATTCTTAGTATTTGTTCCTGGTCTGTATCTTTTACCCGATAACTCTGGAATGTTATCATTTGTTTTGAGAACATGGTAGAATAGATATCCATGACCTGCCTAATAATACTCAACCGCTTATGAACCCAACGCTCAAGAAAACTCAATACTAAAACAGCAAAGCACAGACGCAAGTCTAAACATCTAACGTGCTAGAGCCCCTCTCATTTTTATGTTTTCTGAAATATCTTTATTTATTAATTGCCCAGCTATTAATAATTTTATGTTCTAAGAATGCCTCTGTAACATTTCCATTAAGTTAAAGAATTTTGTTTTTGAAGTTCAAGGAACATTCAAGATGTCCAGTTTTTTAGATGATGAATGTTATTGCTTGGTTAAAACATTCACATTTTGTTTAAAATTCTATAAACGTTCCACTAACAATTGATATATATAACATTAAAAAAGGTTCTACTAACAATACTGCAAGAACATTTTGATAACTTCTAGAGAACTTCTAAAGAACATTAGCCAGCGTTCTGAGAATGTTCCCTGTTAGCTGGCTAGTTTGTTGAGAGTTAGAAGACAGAAAATATAATTAGCTTACTATTAACACAGTAGCAACACATAGAAGTACCCCACAGAGATTAAAATAAACTTGTGTTTACTGAATAACATATCATAGTATCATGAAATGGGTGTGAAATCCACAACATCATGTGTCACTACTTTCATTTTTGGGCATGCTGCATTTCGCAGTTATTCATTAGCATCGACACTGTGTCCTAATTTGCAAAACGGGTCAAGAGAAGGAAAACCAGCAGTCTGCAGAAATATAGCTTAAGGGCAGACAAACCCCCACACATGCAGAGCCCCACTCTCAAATAATGTCCCTGATCTTCTGCCAAAAACACTCATTATCTGTCCTAACACCATGTCAACAGGCTGAGAAGCAGCAACATATTGTAGACATTTATCTGCATTTTGATGTGGTTTCATCCTCTCTCTCTCTTTAATAATAGTCCATCCTCTTTTCTTGTAAAATGAGGGCAGGAGGCCGTAGAAAGACACAGTCAAGGACAAAACCACATCCCACACCAAACAATCATCTTTTATCTCTCTGTTATCTGTTCTGCCTTTTTTATTTGAAGTCTTGTATTGTCCTTTTTTTATTCTTCTACCCAAACACTAATGCTGGAGTTTTTCAGACAAGGTCGGCTGATGTTTTCTAACTTCAGAGAATGTCACAGCTTGTCAAGAAACAAAACTTTTAGTCAAATGTCTAAATGCATGTTTGCTGGAATCTTGGAAATGTGAATGGAAATTTTAGATGGAAGAATGTTTCCGTAACATTTCCATTAAGTAACATAAAATGTGTAAAGCAGGTGTTTAAAGGGGTGTCAAAAAATAAGGAACCGGCCAAAATGTCCTTATTGTCCTCTCTGACGGTTTAACTGGTCACACTGGTCCTCACAATGACAGATGTACAAGTACACACACACACACACACACACACACACTGTGTATATATTTACAGTGCACCCTCACTCACTGCATCTGCTCACTGTACCCATATCTGAGCCACCATTGCTAGCTCAGTATAAATCATGGCCGATCAATGCAGCAATGCAGCACAAAACTGCAGGCCAGTCCGGTATACTGCAGTACGGGTACACACACACACAAACACATAACAGAGGACTGCATTTGTGCTTCTGTCATACCTCTTCATCAACATCAGAATTACTCTAGAACATTTTAATATTTTCTACAGCTTGTAATATTTGAGTTGAAATATTTTAAAGCATCACCCCAGTTTTTTGACTCATTTCTGCAGTAATAAATATCAGTGCTGATTCTGTATTGAAATACATTCACGACTGACTTTGATTCATTGCACATCTAAAATATTTGCTCCAGACTGTTTCTAGATCAGCTGAGAGGTGCAGTACTGGTTAAGATGAATGCCTTGGTCTGTCTGTGACCACATGCAAACTATCAATAACTGACAGAGCCATTTGTATAATTACAGACTTTGCAGATGTCTTTACAGTCCTGCATTCGGCAGCTCAGACAGGAACTTAACAATTTTAGGTTGTAAGAATGTTTCCCTAACATTTCTATTAACAAAACTAACAAGCTAAGTAACAAAAACATTAAAAATGTTGTTTTGAAAGGTTCAAAACTTCCAGTTAAACTTCCTTAACATTATTGCTGTTATAGGAACGTTATTCAAGCATTTATACATTCTGTAACACTGCTAAAACGTTCCACCAATAATTTTGTAACATTGCTAAATGTTCCACTATTAACTTAAAAATAACATTTTAGATATTTAATATATATTGTTTGAAAACATTCTACTAACGTTACTGCAACAACGGGTTTGAGAACTTTGAGAGAACTTTTAGAAAAGGTTAGCCAATGTTCTGAAAATGTTTCCTGTTAACTGGGGAGCAATTTAATTGTTTTAAATGAATGCAAACAAGGACCAAAATCGTGTACTCACACACACACACACACACTCACACACACACACAGGCAGTCACACACAAAATGTACCTGTGAGTGTGTTGGCACGAGTTTGAATGTGTAAGCTCACTGTTAATGACCGACAACATTAGTGTATATACGAATATTAGTGTGTCCTATGTGAAGAGTGTGGAGTGCTTATCTGATTCAGGAATAGCATCAAGTATATAGGCAGACTGAATTAATTAACATATATATGGAATATATTACAGTCGGGTGATAGCCGGCATTCACACCTGTTCACTGTATAGACCTGCTGTGAACTTACTGAAAGTATCTCTATATCCCTTTTAAACAAAGATATTTACATGTTGGCTGGAGGTTTTGTTCTATGTAAATGAGATGCAGCCATGTCAAATACACTACTGTGTGCCACATGATTTTAATTTTCCAGATTAATTTTCCATCTCTCTGGAAATTGACTAAATGTGTTATTGTGGAAACACTATGTTTGTGTAATGACAGTCCCTGACAGTCCCTGCTAACAATGTTAGGTTGTAAGAACGTTTCTGTAACATTTCCATTAGTAACAAAAATGTTGAAAACGTTCAGAAAAGTTGTTCCATTCTATTAACATTATTGCTTTATTATAAGAACATTTTGTAACGCTGTTTAATTCTGTAACGTTTTTAAAGCGTTTCACTAACAATTTAAGAATAATGCTTTTGATATATAAAGTTAAAACAATTGTACTAACGTTACTGCAAAAATGTTTTTGATAACTTTTAGAGAACTTTTAGAGAATGTTAGTCAATGTTCTGAGAATGTTCCCTGTTAGCTGGGGTGGCACTAAATAGACATGAGAGAATTTTAGGATGAAGCAAATGTACATCTGAGTTTGACCCATTTTGCATAAACCGGACAGATTCTGTGGGCCTATATAAATAAAGTGTGAAGTGGTTTTAGGTTAGATAACCATGCTTGTACTCTGTGATCGAAGTACTGTGGGTTTTACAGGCTACATTTAGCGTTATGTACTGCAGGAATGCACAAACTGATTTTCACAAGTAGGAGAACTTTCAAAACAATTGTCCTATCAACCAATTATAGCTATCTTACTCATCCTACCACTAACTCTAAAGCTCACAAATTCCCCACACACACATTCACACACTCATTCTTTACTGAGATAAAGTGCATAAACATATTTCTGGTGACGTATTAGAAATTCAGCGGCTCCGTTTTCTGTCTCTGCTAGATAACACTCATACTTGGCGAGATTTTACAGACACAAGAATGCACACACACACCTCAAAACATTCCACCTGGGTCAGATAACAAGCCGTAGTTTGGTTTCTAAACTAAAAGTGATTTTCTGAAATGACTGGTATTCAGAATTAAGTGTTTCCTATTGTCAATCGACACCTCCATGTCGTCATAAGTTTTGTTGCACGCGTACAAAAAGATGATACGTTATGATAAGTTATGATACAGTAAATGGGTGTGGTTGTCTTATATCCATATAGCCTTTATCCATGCTGACAACCCCTTAAACATAGAGTAGGCAAGAAAGGCTCTGAGAGGCTAGCAATAGCAAGCTAGCATAAGATCCCGCCCTCCCTTCAAAGCGCTCTCCAAAGCCACGCCTCCTCCAATAGTGTGCAGATGCATGCAGATACATATAGTGTGACAGGCAAGGACATCCTATCATTGCATTCGGACTGCAATGCAATGATTGGACGAAGATTTTAAGGTCCTGCATCTTCAACAGATTATATTTTTATATATAAATATATTTAGAGCACTTTACTTCAGGATTACTATCAGGATTTAAAGAGACTTTCAAACAGCATAACAAAAAAGGTTTCTGAAGAAGATGGCCTTTAAACACATGCTGTTTGTCTGTAGGGTGAATTAAGGTACATTATGGGCCACTATACACCTGAATTAACCCTCACCAAGCCAGTAAACCTTATTTCATTTATATTACATTTACACATTTGACAGATTTGTTTATCCAAAGCAACTTATAGTACATTCAAGTTATACATTTGTTCCCTGGGGACACAAAACCAAAAGGAATCACACAGACATTAAATACTGAACTGTGTCCTGGCCCTAGTGCATTATGAGAGTGAAAATACTGAGTCCTTACCAGAACAATGCTGAACCTCTCTTCTAGCTCCTCCTCGGGTGGGATGGGGAGTTTGGGGGCCGGTGTCCGCTTTGGTCCATATGTGCTCAAAGGTTGCTTGACCTCTCGTGCGGGAGACATCGCCAGACTACCTGCTGCGTTCCCCATTGGCCGTTTGTGAGGTTACACACACAGGTAAACAGATACAGTCCAGAAAGTCTTGTTCAGTGAAGCTCTATGACTACAACCCTACACATACTTGTGGCTTGTGTTTAGTCTCAGTGTAAGAGTCTGAAGATTCAGTGAAAAGTCACAGTGAGACAGAATCCAGCAGTAACTCCAGGAAATCCAGTTTCATGAAGATGGTCCTGATGATATCCAGTGTGTAGAGCAACCATGTAAAATGTCAGGCTTTTTTTTTTACATAGTTACAATAAATACTTATTCAGGTTTGTGACACAAAGTCTTCTGATGATGTTGTCCAGTCTGTTTACAAAAGTTAAAAAAGGCATTAGCAATCAGGACTTTTAAATTTACATTTTTAAAATGTAAAATTTTAAGTTAAAATTGCATGTCAGCAATTGCTCCGAAAAGCTTCATTCAAAAGATCAGTAAAGAGAGAGAAGATTGAGATGAGTATGATGCATAGAAACCAACACTAAGCACCTAAACAGTCATAATGCAGTGGTAACTTCTCACACTCGGATGTCTGTTGTTGGGGTTGTTACTCCTCTGATGGGGCTTCATTTGTGGATCTGGGCTCTGCCACATCTGTGTGCTACATCCTGGAGTGAGTGATTCAGGTTAAGAGGAGAGAAGTGAGTGATCAGAGACAGGAGAGAAGGACAGGAGACTAAAGCCAGGACGACAAGAGACTTCTGGGTCCTAGTGCTGTATCTGTATTCTCTTATCTGAGTGTGTGTGTTTGCCATATGAACCCTTACTCAAATGTCCACCTACAACCAGAGTCTCGTGTTACCTGCTGGTTGCTATGATGCGAAAGACAACCAAGCATCACACATGCACTCAGTGCTCTTCTGAATTACTTCATACTTGTGCCACAGAAATAAACCTCTTTACAAGCGGGTGCTTGTGTATTCAAAGCGGCAATGCTAATTGTGGCAAAAATGTAATGCATGAAAAATAATGCAAAATGTGAGATGGAAAGTCAGATATTATCAGGTGTGTTTGGTGATCCTCTTTTTTTGATGAGCCTGTTTTTTGTGAGTCTATTGTAAAGTGTTCTTCAATGTTCATTTGCAAGACAAATGGTAACCCATGGTTACCCACAGTAAATGTAATAGAGAAATAGTGAAGTTACTAATTCTGTGTCTCAGCATTCAGAGTAAATGCACTGCTGCTTAAAGGTTCAGAGTCACTCGGTCTCAGAATGTTGGCTAACGTTCTCTAAAGGTTCTCTCAAAAACATTCTTGCAGTAACATTAATAGAACATTTTATAATTTTATAGATCATATACATCAAAAACCTTCGTAAGTAGTTAGTGAAAAGCTTTCAGTGAACAGTCACAGCATTAAACAATGGTTGAATAATGTTCTAATAACCAAGCAATAACGGTAATATAATGTCCACAAACTGAAGGCTGTGAACATTTCTAGAGCTTTAAAAAAATCTTTTTAACATTTTTGTTGCTTAATGGAAATTTTATGGAAATATTCTTACAAACCTAAAATTGTGACCTGAGAGCAGGGGCGGAGCCCGGGGGTAATAATGCTCTTAATTGTATTTTTAAAAGGCGAACATAACTTATAATAATTATAATAAGTTATATAATAAAATAACTTAACTTAAAATACAGATCTCGATCGTGTCTACGATAATGTCCCGACAGCGACACCCGCCGGCAGTAAGCGGCATGGCAAGAGTTTTTCCAAACAGCGCAGTTTTCCAGCTTTCCTAAAAAGTGGGAGAGGAGGTTCCTGAATCAACTTCGAGGGTTTGAGTACAAACACGTCCTATCAGGTGAGTTATAAAATGAGAAAAATGATTCTTTGATTCGTTTAAAGATTGTGAAATGTTTATTAATGTTTCTTACAGAAGTTAGGGAGCAGTTTGCTTTACATTAGTTGACTTACATGCTTCCAACTAATTGTCACGTTATCTGGGAGTTTTGGGAAATTCATGCTATGTATTCAAGTTATGTTTTTATTAAGTAAATTATGAGAGTATTAGTCCGGATGAAGGAAGAGAAAGATCAGATTCACCCAGAGAGTGAAGGAGAACCTTTAGAAAGCCCAAGCCCAAGAGACGTCTACAAAAACATTGTTCTTAAGTTGTTAAAGGAACATTTTCAAAACGTTCAAAAAGACATCCTCTTATAATCAAGCAATAATGTGAAAACATTGTCTAAAAAACTTGATGTTTTGTACGTTCATAGAATTTTTGAAAACATTTTTAATGTTTTTGTTGCTTAATGGAAACGTTAGAGAAACGTTCTTACAACCAAAAACTATAAGCTGGGTATGAAGCCTTAAATTTCTGGTGTTTTTGCGTTCTGTGTATTGAGTGTTTCTGCAGCTGAAGATCTCACACCTCAAGAGAGAAGCTGAAACAGAAAACATATACATGCAAACCCTTCTTTCCAAGATTTAGGGATCAAGTGTTGAGTAGTGGGCTGACAGGAAGTCACCCCCCCAACATCTGGTTTTCATTCGATTTACAGATTTTTTTTGTTCTGGTTACACGGTTTTGGGCAATGAATGGTTTTCTTGTCCCAGGAGACAAGCTGACCAGCGAAGCTAAAAGTTTAAGAACTTTGTAGGAAACAGCTGTTGTCGTCATCTCCTTCAGGAAAATCTTTCAGTGACAGAAAGCAAACACTGGGACCAAGGTAAGAACAATTTATTCTTCATATAACATTATTTTATGCTTTCTAATGCATACATGTTTCATTTGACCACAGAGAAAAGAAGACCATAAGCTCTCTCCACTATGAGTTCGGCGGGAGATTTCTCACTGGTACCATCAGAGGCGAGCGGTGGTAAAATTCTCATAGTTGTTG
This sequence comes from Chromobotia macracanthus, assembly GCA_036877525.1. Taxonomy (NCBI): domain Eukaryota; kingdom Metazoa; phylum Chordata; class Actinopteri; order Cypriniformes; family Botiidae; genus Chromobotia; species Chromobotia macracanthus. The sequence goes on from JAZGTH010000085.1 coordinate 4,133,323, forward strand.
GTGGGGTAAAATACGAGACGTACAAAAGCACCCTGATGACCCTTCCAGGTTCACGCCTGGCCAGGCTGGTGGACGCTGAGACGCCACCTTCAGAGGTCTTTTATGATCGCCACCCTGAAGTATTCACCCATGTCCTGCAGTACTACAGGAGCGGAAAACTGCACTGCCCCACCAACCTGTGTGGGGTCCTGCTGGAAGATGAGTTTGCTTTCTGGGGCATCAGCAGCACAGACGTGGAGCCCTGCTGCTGGGCTGCATTTCGAAAGCACAGAGATGCTGTTGACGCTTTGGCTCAGATTGACCCGTCAGTGATGGAGAAAGAGGAAAATTCAGATCAAAATGACAAATCCAGCATCTCCAGACCTTGTCTGTCAAAGTTATGGGCTCTGTTTGATGACCCGTATTCATCCGTCGCTGCTAAGGTACTGTGTTTTTAGTGGTGTCTGATTTAATAGTAAACAATTGCTTATATTAACTAAAACCCTAGACCTAAAATAACCGTTCAGAACCAGAAAGAGCTTTATTAATGAGTGTTTGCAAAGAATTTGTGACCCGTGTTGGCAAAATGAGTCACAGTGAGCAAATTTTCAAGTCTTGTTCTTGTCATTTTTACATTCTCCATTAAGAAACGAATGAGCTACAACTGCCTGAAACACCAGTTGAACAGAACAGAACAGAACAGAAAGAAATGGCTATTGGATTATTAATCATGGATTAAAAAAATGTTCTCACCTATATTCATATACAGATAGCTTAAAGAACAAATTATAAGATGAGAGATTCCTCGCTGATTATTTCTGTTTCTGGCAGGTCGTCGCGGTTATGTCTCTGCTCTTCATCCTGCTCTCCATTACTGCGTTCACTCTGGAAACACACAGAAAAGTGAATCCTCTCGTGCACGAAACAGACCTTGAACCTGGGGCAGCCAACACGAGCGTGAAGAAGAATTGGGAGGTGGTTCTTTCTGGACAGTATTCTGGAGTTCTGGACACGATCGAGTTAGTGTGTTTGATATGGTTTCTCGCTGAGTTCCTGATACGTGTAATCAGTTGCCCGAGCAAATGTTGTTTCTTCATGAACGTTCTAAACATTGTGGACTTGCTGGCCCTGTTCCCATATTTTTTGCGGTGGTGTTCAGGAACGCACTGTGTAGGGGTGTTGGGTTTCCTGCATGTAATGCGATGCCTGCGTTTCTTGCGTGTCTTTAAACTGATGCAGCACGTGTTGGCTGTGAGAGTCCTCGGATACACACTCTGCGCCAGTGCAGCAGCGCTCTGCATTGTTCCACTAGTTCTGTTCAGCTGTATGATCAGCTTCGGTACCATGGCATATTACACAGAAGTACTTGGAGGTGAACCTGACGTTGCCTTTAAAGACCTCCCCTCCAGCTTTTGGTGGGCGGTGGTAACACTTACCACAGTGGGTTATGGAGATATGTTTCCCACAACTGTTCAAGGTCAGGTTGTTGCAACTCTGTGTGCAGCGGTCGGGATTCTGCTCATTGTCCTACCAGTACCAATCATTGTCAACAACTTCACTGTGTTCTACCCTCTGGCCAAAGCGAAGTGTTCAATGCCCAGTAAGAGAGAGAAGTCGGGCCCCTCATCTTCCAAGACCCCTGCTTAGAGCTGCTTTAGGTATCATCAAAGCATATTCATTAGGAGTCTGATATACAAGTTGTGTTGTATGTTGTGTGTGTCTCATGTTCTTTCTGTCTCCTGCAGAGTCTGTTCAGACTGGATGAAGAGCCACTACATCAAGTCTTAAACTGGAGGAAAACCATCAGTGTTACACATTATTCATTTACAAATAAAGACTCACTCATTTAAACTAATTCATACATTTATATATAGTCATAAACAACGTGTAATACAGTAAATGTATTGAATGTATGAAAATGTATTTAGAGGCTTACAATGCACAATGATTTATTTTTTCAAACAAATATCATCGATCAACCAGAAACTAGACTGCCCAGCTAAGAATTTTAGGTTGTAAGAACGTTTCCCTAACGCTTCCATTAAGTAACAAAAATGTTATTTTGAAAGTTCTAGAAACATTCAAACGTCCATTTTTTTGAAGTTGTATTAACGTTTTTGCTTGGTTGTAAGAATGTTATTCAAACGTTTAATTCTTTAACATTTTTAAAACGTTCCACTAACAACTTAATAATAATGCTTTTGATATATGATATATAACACTAAAAAGAACACTCTACTAACGTTACTCCATGTTTTTGACAACTTTGAGAGAACTTTTAAAGAACGTTACCAATGTTCTGAGAATGTTTCCTGTTAACTGGATAGACTTTTCCCTTAAGATCATTGTTTGATGATTGTTTTAGTAAATAATATTTTGCAGGTTTTCATATACTATTTTTAACATTTATATGTATGTATGCTATATATATATATATATATACATATATATATGTATAGCATATATCTAGTGTGTGTATATATATATATATATATATACACACACACACACACACACACATAAACCATATGTCGGTCTATAATTGTGTATATAATAAAATGTATAATAAAATGTATACATTGTATATGTCACCGCCCTCTGCTGTTAGATTTTGCCATTTCACAGATTGTTTCACACGTCTACATTACATCCGGCTTTCAGTGTTTTACTTTCGGTTTAATCGAAAACCTCGCACCCGTCATCACGAAGACGCATCACATTTCATCACATTTCATCACATTTCCGTAACTATTGAGTTTAATAATAATAATACCGGATAATAATCCCGTTTGTGTATTTACAGACGGCTGTGATTGTGCCATCATCTTAACACTCCGACCTTCAGCTGAACCTGGCGCAGTCTGGATGGTGTAAAATAATGGCAGGAGGTGGAGGCTCATGCAGTCTCCACCATTGCATCCTCTGTTTATGTGCACTTTATATTGAAACTCTTTCTTATGATTGCAGTTGTATTAGTAAAATATGCTGTTGAACATTTCTCCACACAGGTGGCATGAGGACCCTGAAATGGAGAACTTCACAATTAAGATATTTCTTCTTGCAAAATATACAAGTAATATACAGTAAGTGCAAACAGATGTTTATTGCATTTATATTCAACACTGTTAACATATAACTTATTCATTCCTTTAAAAAGAATCATTCTTGCCGTTTTGTTGAGCAGGAAAGAACAAAAAATGTAATTGTAATGATTTGAAAGAAATGTATTTACAGCAAAAACATTTGGCTTGCCTTAGAAAGTTTTTATTGTATCATTATTACTTTTTTAATGAAACTAAAGTCATTAGACAAAAGTCATGAGATGACAGAAAAACAAAACAAACATTATCTAAAAGCATAGATTATAAATTCAGTGAAATGTCATTTTCCACAAGTATCAAAGCAAATAAGATGAAAATGCTTTTGTGTCCATTAACTGCAGTTGTGTCTCTTACTGCTAAAACTGAGAAAAGATTTCAGAGATCATTATTGATGGCACCAGGTCATAACTGAAGTCATGTTAGCAGATATAGGCAGTGGAAAAATGAATTCTTGGGTGGTGCTTGCCTTTCTTGCAGTGGGTATAGCCAAAGCAGGTGTGGGTTTGGCAGGCAGGTAAACAGAGGGGTTATGTGACAGCGTGGTTGGAGCAGGGGAGGAGGGCGTAACTGAGCTTCCGTTGTCATGCTGCGGTGTTAGATGCGACAGGCACGTGCACCCAGCGTCTGCCAATAGCCTCATGATGTCGTTTCGGAATCGCACACCAACCAGTGCGTAGAGCAGGGGATTGAGGCAGCACCGCACGTACGCCAAGTTGCGTGTGACATCTTCCTCAAGGTGGACGCTGGTCCACTCTTCGCAGGTTTTCGGTATTGGCGTGAATATTCTGATTAACAGCACCACAGTGTAGGGCAATTGAAAGAGCAGGAAAAGTACAACTAGCAATGCCATCAGTCGCAGAGTCCTTTGCCTACGCCAGCATTTTCCACCGGCACGGACCAACACGCGTCCTATTGCACCATAACAAACTATCATTGCCATGCAGGGAATGCAAAATCCTGCGATCTTTGCCATTTGGGCCCAGAGCTTCCATTTGCTCCCTTCGTCTGCCCACACGTTCATGCCACATAAAAAGTCACTTGAACCCATGTCTGTGCTTACGGACGAGAAACGCAAGTCCGGCAAACTTAGGATGACAGAGGTCAGTGCAACCGCGATCGCAGACAGCGTGCTATAGTGCAGCGTCCCAGAATTCAGCCTTTTCACGGCCCTGGTGCGAACCACCACTAAATATCGATCAACACTAATGCACGCCAAAAGCAGCAGACCACCGTAGGTGTTAATAGCATACATGCCACGATTTAGCTTACACAGCGCCTTGCCGAACCTCCAGCTGCCGTACAGTGTCTCGGCCGTCTGCAAAGGCAACGTCAACAGAAGCAACATGTCAGACAGGGCCAGGTAGAAAAGGAAAACGTCAGTCATGCAGCGCAGACGAAGACGCCGGTACAGCACGAAGGTGGCAATGACCAGCCCATTTCCAATTACGCCTAAGAAGAAAACGATGAGGAACACTGTTGTCTGGATCACTGTGATGGTCAGCTCCTGCCCTCTGCTGGCTTCACATAGCATAACAAAGTCATTACTGGAGTTGGCATCAGTGGTGTTGTCAATCAAATCATAATCATATCTGAATGGTGTTACAGAATCTTCTGTTGTTAGATCGTAGCTCTCCATACCTGTAAAACATGTCCGAGAAACAGCAACAGTTTATGAGTTTCACGTGCTACTCATGTGAAGAGTTAAGGGCCCAATTCATAAAAACCTAATAAATTAAGAAATCCTTAATGACAGTACCCTAACAATTACAACTTAAGGGTTTCCATCATTTACAAACCCTTGTGTCATTCCAAACCTTTTTGCTTCTGAGGAACACAAACAATGTTTTGAAATAAGTTGGTAACCAAACAACAGTGGCACTCATTGACTTCCAATGTATGGACGCAAAACTACTAAGACATTTCTCAGAATAAATTATTTTGTGTTCCACAGAAGAGAAAAGTCATAAAGGTTTGAAATGAGAGGTAGGTGAGTAATTAATAGAAGATTTTTATTTTTGGCTGAACTATCCAGTTAACCTATTGTTGCAGGTTTAACACTAGGGGGTACTCTTGTGAACTGTCAAATGTCTAAAATGCCATTACCAAACCAGACTGCATTCAAAATAGTTTTATGCTGGGCCCCAAAATGCTTGTCTCCTTTCCCCCCCATATGGATAACCCTGTGTGTATAGCATTATAAGACAGCGTGTGGGTTAGTCTGGTTTTTAAATTAGTCAGACTGTCTAGGTTTAACTACTGATACAACTGGGCAACAGATTTTCGTAACTTGTGTCTATGTATAGTGACTAATAGTTTTCTCTGCAATACAGCTTCCAGCTTTCACATGGAGTCTGTATTACTATGAATAACAGTTTATGCAGATGATTTTGCAGTATATTGTATTCTATTCATTTTCAGCTCAGATTCATACAGCTGTTTTAAGACGTCATGACTTTCTTACATTAACCTATATGAACAAAATGGTCACAGTGATATCAGATTGGGACCATCGATTTGTCTGCATCTGCAAAATGTTACAAACAAGTCAAGATATAATTTGTAAGTATAATTTAGCATATAAAATGCTTATAGCTACCCAATCACCTCTGGATTTATTTACACAGCTATACACTGTAAAAAAACTTTGCAGCCTTACATTTTTAAGTTTAATCAACTTGGATATACAAGTCATTTCAACTTCATATTTTAAATCCTGACTGGTATAAGTTAAAAAAATAGGTTAAGCAATTTTTCAACCATTTCTTAAGTTACAGCAACTCAAGACCAGTGAAGATTACAAAGAGTAAGTTGAATTGACTTGTGCAGCCACATTGAAAACCTAAAAATTTAAGGCAGCAGCAAATTAATTTTACAGTGCACTTCGTTTTCTAGATGTTGTTTTAACTTTATTGTTCGGTTATGAGAATCATTTCCAGCCCTTTTCTCTAACGTTTTATAAACGTTGCACTGACTACTTAAGAACAACGCTTCTGATACGTGAATGCATTCACAAAACGTTCTCCAAACGTTACTGCGACAACTTTGTTGATAACTTTGAGTTTGGGAACTAGTTCAGTTCTTCTGGGGGAAGCTTTAAGGACGGATGCAGGCGTTTTATACGACACTTTTTATTCGCAGTAAATGCGTAAAACCCTGCTGATGGTTAGACTAACGAAAGCGCAATGGCGCAAAGTCAACAAATGCAGTAACTATGGAAAGGCACGCCAAACTTTGGACAGATGTGTCACCCATCAAATGTCACCTCTGGTTTCAGGTGTAGTTTGCGGCCAACAAGAGCACGAAATATCTCTGTAAGTCTTAAAGAAAGTAAAGGATGAAATAGTGGCGACTCATAACGCGACGCATCGCGTGCCACAGCGCTGCCAGTCGTTGGCGTGCGTCTGACGGCACGCTTGCGCTTTCAGTCACCATTGCGTGCCAACCTGCTTTAAAACGCGTTACTGCGAAGAAAACGCCTTTATTTGAGCAACTTTATTTCAGATGGATGTTCGTGCAGGGGAACATCGAGCTGGTTTTAATACCGGTGTGGAGAAACTGGCCAACTGGCCGTTTGGTGACGGTGCGCAGGAGCTGCGCGTTTTATACCGGAGCGCCGCAATAAGCGTAAGCTGTTAAACATTTACGAGCAATACGTGCATGCAAGAAATGACAATGTATTTAATAATTTGTGTTTTAAAGGGGTTTTCGGACTGTTTTCTTTTCTTTGTGAGCTACAGTTACTTCTTGATGCATGACGGGTTTGTCTAAATCCTAGGTTATTTATATATATATATATATATTTGTATGAATACAGGTTATAAGAGGACTGCAGAAATGTACACAATTCGTAAAAATAGGTTACTCCAGGATGATTCGTGTCAGCATCCCTTTATTAACAGGAAACGTGCTTAAAACGTTGGCTAACGTTCTCTCAACGTTATCAAAAACGTTCTTGCAGTAACGTTAGGAGAACTTCACTTACCGTTATATCTTATGCATCAAAACTTATGTTCTTAAGTTGTTTGTGGTACAGAATGGAAACTTTAGGGAAACGTTCTTGCAGCCTAAAATTGTACCCAAGAAATAATAAATGTAATTTCATTTTTTGCTGTTATTGTTTATTGTTTACTGTTACAATAATGCATGCAGGTACAACACAGACCTACTTATAGCTAAAATACATTTAATCAAATAAATGAAGAATACAACAAAAACATATAAATCCGTATGCAGGTTTTGTGTCTGAATTTTTAGAGCACAAAGCATTTTATTGTTATCTTAAGTTGATCATTCTTGCTTTGTCACATTATATTTGTCATAAGCTTTCTTATCTTACTGATTTCTTCTGTTTTGAGCGTCTTACAGTTTAAGCAGTGATATATGTATTTTAAAAGTCAACAGTCAGTGGATCATGATAAAATTACTGCAATCTGTTGAAGAGTAGTGCCCAGGGTTTGTATGTTAATCTGATCATGATTTCGATTCTCTTAACAAATTTCATTTAATTTAGTTCGTCTCCTTTAGTATGTGATTTTGTTTTACCCAACAGTGCAGTTTGAACTGATAATTGACTTAAATTCAGTAAAAATACTTATCAAATAACCATTTATGGCAATTTGCATAAATATCACAGCTGGCACCCTGCTTCTCGACTGTATATTATCTTGGTTTGTGATGACACAAATAACTCATTAAACAGAAGGAAACACGACACAATTACCTGCACTATACATTGATCTATAGTTGTGTAGAAATGTGTGTGCACGGCTGTTAACTTGTTAATGAATTTATTAATGTGTGCAGGGCAAACCCTGTGTGTACTCACCTCTGACTGTAAGTCTTCAAGGTCTAATCTGTGCAAATCTTCACTGTAGAAGTCTTTAATGTAGACCTCAGTGGGGTGTGCTTGAAGCCTTCTGGTCTTTGAGGGCCAGTGTCACTTTGAAAAGAGGATGTTCTGCCTGTCACCCTATTTCTGTTTTGTTGATTTTGCATTGCCCCAAATTTCACACCAAAACACCCAGCGCACAAAGAAACTGATAAACATCTTTGGGGGCGTGTATAAGTGTGGTTGTTTCCAACACCCCAAGATGCTGTTGCATCAAAAATGTATCTGTGAACGTGGGTAACATTTCTGCTATCAGTTGTGATATCAATTATTAATGTGTGACTTGTGCCATTTTTTTCCACTGCTGTGCACATTGCATGCTGTGTTTCTATAGGTGAAGAGGTTTTGCTTTTGTAAAGTTAAGAAAAATTGCCATTGATTCGCCACACAAATCCGTAACTTTATTTGTCACTTTATTCGTTAAAAACAAAAATCAATAATTGAGCAAGTACATGACAGATCAGTGTTTAAAACGTTCTCCTTGCCTTACCCCGATTCCCAATATTAAACGTATAATAATGATTTAGAATTTGAGCTGTCGGGTCAGATTTCCCAGGAAATGTCAGTTTGGCTTTATTTGACTTTAATATGCATGAAGAAAAGTATGTAAATAACCTGCAATTTTATGTTCACACAAAAATAGCGAAAGAGGCAAAAAAAATCACAGATTGCAGCTTTAATACAATGATCAGCTTGAGTAATTCTGGTGAATTAAAATTAGCAGTTGTGGCCTGCTGGTTAGAAAGTCAGACCTGTAATCAGAAGGTTGCTGGTTTGATTGCTAAAGCCACTAGGAAACAACTGCCCTTAAGCAAGGCCCCTGACCTGGGCACTGCAGTGCTGCACACTGCTCCAGGTGTGTGTTCACGGTTTGCAGTGTGCGTCTGTGTGTGTTCACAATTCACTACTCCAGTGTATGCGCACTTACTGGATGGATACAGAGGTCAAATTCTGAGTAAGGGTCACCATACTTCATACTACATCACTTAATTTTACTTCATTAATACAATAAATGTAAACAGACTTTAAGGATTGAATTTCATTTATTAAATGAGTCAAGTTATTTCAAAGTTATTTGCCAATGTCATTTATAGCTGAATGTTAGCAGTTATGTTTGGCAGCTGTAAATTGTGTGTGACAGATATTTAAGTCTGAAATCTTATTGAACTGGTTCTGATATCTGGGTTTGTCTTGAGTTCAGCAGAAGTTGTACTGGTTCTGCTGTGGCTTATATTGTGGTTAAAATGCAGAGTTTAATCAGTGGAATCTGAGGTCGACTCTTCTTGGGTGTGTGAGCATGATACAAAAACACAATGACCTTTTAAACTTGGGTGTAAGTGAGAAAAGGTTTACTTAAAAGATTTGTAAAGTAACTCAGCATGTGTAGAAACAAAATCCCATGGGACGTTTTGTAAAATAATTCTGCGAAATGTTTTTTACATGCCTGTCTGGAATATTTGATTTTGATCAGTCGGCTGCGATACACTGCTGTCCATGTTTTTGTGCAACAACCACTGAACTGTCCTCCAGGCAAATGATTTCCTACAAAGCTAGTTTTAATTCAGTACATTCAAGCAGTCATCACGGTACATGCTAGTGTCTTGATGTGTGTGTTTAAAAATCAATATAATATCGAAAAAGTTTTGAATATTGGAGTGTAGAGAAGTGTACCATTCAAATAATTCTCAGGGGGCCCTCTCTCACTCTCTCACTCTTTCTCTGTCGTTTTTTCTCTCTTTTCTCATATGATGCCCTCCACCCTCTCTTTTGCTGTCTTTCCCACCGTTTGTTTTTTGTATTGAGTGGTTTGTGGTTGGCAGAGCGTTGAAAGGGTATCGTGTTTACTTCAAGTGTGCCATACACAGTTCAGCTGAAGGCGCACACATGTTTGACCTGATTCACCTTTACCCATTTGTGTTTCATTTGTGGATGGCAGTCAGAAACCAGCCAAAACATTCTGCAAACATGAGCCAGAGCTTAAAAAACTTTGCAGTGAATTTTAGTGTTTTATACACTCATAGCAAACCTTATGAATCAGTACTCTGCATTTTAAGATACGTACCTTGTTTGGGTCAAATTCTCAGACTTACAATTTGGGGTGGTAAGAACATTTCCCTAACATTTCCGTTAAGTAATAAAAACATTAAAAACTGTATTTTGAAAGTTTCAGGAATGTTCAAAACATAAATTTTTTAGACGTTGTATTAACATTACTGTTTGGTTGTAAGAATGTTATTAAAACAATTTTATTCCGTAGTGCTTTTAAAATGTTTCACTAACAACTTAAGAATAACCTTTTTGATATATATGACATATAATGTTAAAAAGGTTTAATAGCTGAGAGAACTTTTAGAGAACATTCCCTGTCACATAAACTGCGAGTTGAACTTTTTGCATGATGCTTTGCATTGCTGCACATGTACAGTGTGCAACCTGTACTCTGTCTGAATCAGTGACTTACAGTATAAGGTTCTGTTGTAGTTAGGACATTCCCTGTGCTAGTCATTGTAAACTGCCATTATTGTAAAGTGTAGAAGTTTACTTTTCTTATTAACTATTTTTTACTTGAATTGTTTTACAAGACTGGTCACCAGTTAGGCCAAATAATCAGATAAGCAAAATTATGCGCCACGGTGCAAAAAATACAGACACATTTGTATGGTGCTGGTTGGTAATTTCACACTCTAGAAGCTGCATGCAGGCAGCAGAGGCGATAGGAAGATTTGGTTTTAAGATCAGCAATGTTGCATGTTGCATTTTGCTTAATTTGTACTTTATATTCACACTGTAAAAAAAACTTTACTGCCTTACATTTTTAAGTTTAATCAGTTTGGTTGCACAAGTCATTTCAACTTCTTGTTATCTTGACTGGTGTGAAGTTGAGGTAACTTATAAGAAGTAGTTGGAAAATTGCTTTACCTGTTTTTATGTTATACCAGTCCTGATTTAAAATATATTAAATATATTGAAATATATTCATATTTAAAATATTAAATGACTTGTATTGCCAAGTTGATTAAACTTAAAAAATTAAGGCAGCAAAGTTTTTTTTTTACAGTGCACGTTTATACACTTGCAAACAAGCACGTTATCAAAGCCATGGACTTATGAATTGCTGCTTCTCGTTTTCAAATGCTTTATGCAGTAGTTAAGGTTTGATTAAGGATATGTTGTTAAGTATCCAAAACATCTACTGATATACCTGAAATACGATGTACTTAAATATACAGTGGGGTCCAAGAGTTTAATTTGCTTACATTTGATTAGTGACATGTAGAGAAACTTAACATGTCTCTCAGTCATTTTACATCATAAATGTTCTTTTTAACTTTTTACAAAACCTAAAGCTTTGTGTTTATAAATACGGAAAAAAAAAACTTTCTGACCTCGTGCTTGTTTTGAAACAAAAAACAGCATTTGTGACTTAATGCAATAGCCCCTTGCTATTCTGTATTTTGTATTTTTTACAGAAAAACATAGAAAGTTGTTTTAATTAATTTGGTGTATAAACAAAATAAATAACATAAACAGAGACAAACTGTGTCATGGCTTTGTGCACGCAAGCCTCTCGTGAGTTCAGAATAATGATTTTCTGTAAACAGCCCGTAACCTCGAATCAGTCGCATGCCCATGTGAAAATAGAGGCACTTGGTTTAAACGTCCCCTGATGGCACGAACTGGAGCGGATGCAGAAAAAACTGCATTAACACAAAACCAGAGCAAACGAGTCAATCTGTTGTTGCGCATTTAAACTGTACATTTTTGTACTGTTTTTTACTTGTAGTTCCTCAATGAAATACATGCAATGAGCTGTTTCCTGTTTAATTGCTTTAAATACAAATACAAAACAAATCTTTCTTATTTTGTTTGCGATTCTGCAGTTACTCTATATTCTGTTTGTGCTGTTGTGAGTTTAATACCTGAGTTTTAGTTTAATTCATTTTTTTCACAATTTTTGCATGTCTTCTTGCTTATTAATTAGTCACGTAGCTCATTGTATGTCTTAAATACTCTTTTATACTATATAACCTAAATTTAACCTAAGTTTTTTTACAGTGCATTAGTTAACTACCTTAGTTAACATGAACTAGAAATACCAGTGTAAATGTGACCAGTGTAAAGGTAACAATACTTCTACAGAATTGATTATTTAATGTTCATTTCAACGTTTACTGAAACATTTAAAATGAAAAGTTGTATTTGGTAAAATTAGTTAATGGACAAGGACTTAACATGAACAGTCAATGAACAATTATATTCACTGTAAGAAAAACTTTAATCAACTTGACTATAAGTCATTTCAACTTATTTTAAATCCTGACTGGTATAACTTAAAAAAAGCAATTTTCCAACTATTTCTTTTTTTAATCCACACAAATCAAGATTACAAAGAGTAAGTTGAAATGACTTGTGTAACCAAATTGCCTAAACTTAACAATTTAAGGCAGCAAAGTTTTTTTTACAATGTAGTAAAGGTGTTAAGCATAAACCTAAAAGAGCAATGGTAAACAAATTACAGTACATGAAACAACAACTTATTTTGTACTCCAAGAAAACACATTTACACTGGTATGCTGGATGCAGGAACAGCAGCAGCATCCTAGACTGTAGTGTAGAACACAGACTGAGATAGAAAGAGGGAAATTTGCAGGTCTCGGAGTAAAAAAAAAGCATTTAAACTTGTTCAATATGTTACCAAATACAACCAAGTCAACTCACACCTACAGACCACAAGTTATGAGGCAGCTTGCACTGAGATTGTGGGTATAATCAAATTGTAGTGAAATAGATGACTAACCTAATGACTCACAAAGAGAGACAAAATAAAAGAGGACTCAAAGAGATGTTTAATTGTCTTTCAAAATTGCTAAGAAGTCTTCGCAGAGAAAATATTATTATAAGACTAATATTATTACAATCATGATGGTTAAATTCAAAATCGATTGATTGAAACAAAGTATTTGACTCCAAAACCACCAAGAGTGTATAAGCGAGTTTTACCCGCCACAGTACATTACAATGTGGACAATATCAGGTTTTACAGTCTGAGTATATTAAATGATATAGATATAATGATATAAATATAAATTATATAAATGGTATATGTTCTAAATCATATATGATATAGAACCCTGTATTGTGGGTGCTAATGAAAACATTACTTACAGTATAGCACACAATGATCATTATGTCGACAAATCAGTTTCTCCCAATTTTGAAGTTATAATGAAGTTTAGATGTATAATTCCACAGAGAAAACTCCTGGCGTATCAGGAGTCAGGAGTCATCAAGTATATACTGCGCACACAGAGTCACACACACAAGGCAGCAGTGAGTGGAGCTCCAGAGAAATTACTCTTCCCAAAGGATTCATTAACTCTAACTAATGGGTGGGTGTGTTCCTTAGTCATGCACACTAATATGTTTCACTACTTCTCCTGGTGTGGGTTCTCCCTACAAACACACAAGCCCCAGTTTCCCAACCTCTGTTATTCAATCAACCTCCTTTCTCTCTTGATTTGTCATAATGTTTTATTATCTCTCTGGACTGTTTCTGTTTTTGCTGGATTTGTGTTTGATCTATGGTAGGAGATCTGCATTATAATATTATATAATTTTAACAGGATTTGCACGATAATATATTCTAGGAGACATGAAAACAATTTTCAAACCTCTCATTAAACTATTAACTAACTAATTAGCTTTGCTAGCGTGGCACTAAACTACCGCATATACCAAACTGTGAATATAATATTGGTGATTATTAATGTTTATCTGCTTTTTCAGGTCAAGTGACACAGAAAAACAGTTTCAATTATGATGGTAAGAGACAAACTATTGCATTATTTCTCACTTTGACAGTTGCACCATGAGAAGGAAATACAATGAGATCTATAATACCTCAAATATTTCTCCTAGACCGCAATGAAATTAAATGATGGGCAGATTTTAAAATGAAGAAAAGAGACGTCTTTCGTTTTTGCTTCGCTGATATTTCTCCTGATAAAGACCAAAGTGATCTTGTGGCTCCTTAAGAGTTTCAGCTTATGTCTCTGATGTAGACATTATTCACCATCATAATCACACTTTCTAATTCTTTCAGTCAACGGCAACAACTCAGACGTGGATCAAGGTAAGAGAAGCATCAACTGTGAAGCCACCACATTGGTTTGTTTTAATGTCAGTTAATGTTTGTTCTCCTGTGGTTCTCTCAGAAAATCAGTTGCAGCACTACCGTCACTGTTCTGAGAAAGACATGCGGCATGAAGGTGAGATGGTCTGCTTGGCTAACTTCAACAAGAGCATGACTCTACTGAGAGAGGAGAACCGTTGTGACATCAAGAAGGTCATGGTGTAAGCCATAATCATCTTCAAGCTTTACTTAGAACAAGCAACTTCTCGTGAAGTATCATTTCCGTTGAGACCTGCTGGTGCATGACTGAGCGATCAGATGTTTGCAAGTGAAAGCAACATGAGGTTCTTATCCCAGCTAACAATTTTAGGTTTTAATAGGTTTTATTTTGAAGGTTCTAGGAATGTTCAAAACATCCAAACGTTATCCAAACATTGTTTAAATTCTGTAGTTTTAAAAATGTTCTACTAAGTACTTAAGAATACGTTTTTTGCTATGATGCTATGATGTATAACATTAAAAAATAACTTTTTTGACAACTTTGAATGAACTTTTAGAAAACTTTATTTCGTCATTTTAATGTTGCAGTTTTAAACGTTTCTTTAAGAGGAAGTTTGGTGAATTATTTATTGTGTGCATGCCACACTCTACAAGCAACAATTTACTTATGTCTATACTTAACGTCTGTGCACCAACTCGTATGCATTGTGGTTGAGAAATGGGATGCTTCTTAAATTCACACTCTATGTACAGAGGAAGGAAATGGCTAGCAAAAACAATTGAAGGATGTGAGGGAATAATTAGAGGTATTCTTGACGCACTCACTGACTGCTTCAGGTAGTGAGAGAGGCCTTCTGCGCCATTAAACAGAGAGAGACATTTTCCCTAGATAAGAACTTTTGTATGTGTTATATGCTTGTATCCCAGCAAACAGGGAATGTTCTCACATTCTCAAAATTCTCCCATTAAAGTTCTCTCAAAGTATCCGAAAAATGATCTAGCAGTAAGGTTAGTAGAACTTTTTAAATGTTATATATCATATATTTAAAAAATGTAATTCTTAAGTTGTTAGTGGAACATTTTAAAATCTTTGTTCGTCTCACAATTGTTGTTCTCATAACCAAGCAATAATATTAATACAACATCTAAAAAACGTAATGAACACAAATTGAGATTAACCTTCATTGAGATTAGCCTTCATTGCACAATCAAGCGCAATTTTGTGTTTATGTGAAGTGCATCAAGGCTCTTCGGTCTGGCATTTACCCATTGCTGACCGCATGTGCAAATAAACAACAACAATATCAGTGGCGGTGATCATGCTGAGTGGATTACCCTGCATGTGTTTGTGGTTGCTGTAAACCTCTGTGATTAACAATCATTTTCTTAAGTCATGTTCTTATTGTTTTTATTATTGTTATTTGATATTATATTTGACTATTTTTGAGAAAACATTTGTCAATAGGTGAAGAAAATAAACTTAATTCAAAGGGAAAACAACTATTTTTCTTACCCCATTTTTTGTTATTAACTTAAACCACTTTATTAATTTATATTTACATATTTGTACTGAAAACAGAGACAAATTCTTTCACATTTTTTGTGTGTGTTTTACATCAGTCACTTTGTTTTTCTCCTGTCTAGAATCTACCACATATTAACCAATTGTTTGGAGACGATGTCCAAGTGTAACAAATGTTACTACTCCAATCGCGTAGCGGAGCAGATGTTTGTGAGAATACACCATCAGTACTTCCACTCCTGCAGTGATGAAGACCTGCTGCCCGATGCTCTGGCTGCACTCGTGCTCATGGCCACTCTGCTGCCTATCATACTTATTCCCTTCATAGTGCACATCGTGGTCTGGAAGAGCAGTTTAAGAGAGTGATTGTTTCAGCATTAACCCACAACATCCTCTGTATGTATGTGTATTTCTGTGTGTGTTGGGGGAAGGGGGAAGTTACTTAACCATATATTGGGGACAGATTTGTACCCAAAAGTCAGCAAAACCTGACAAATCTGAGCGAAACCTCCCTTTGGGGATGTCCTGATTTGTAAAAACACTATGAAAATATAGTTTTGTGTGTGTGTGTGTAAATGTGATGTTAAAGTGAAACTGGGTGTGTGAAGTTCATGATCGTGTAAAGTACCTGAAAAAAATAGAAGTGTTTTAACACACGCAGTGAGGGTGGGATTTCCTGCTGTACACACTAATAATTATTGATAAGAGTTGATAAAAGACGCACTTTTACAACTGAATGACCAATTGAAATAGCCATAATTGTTTGAATCGATAATTTAGTTTACTAAATAATTAAATTATTTGATGTCAATGTGTGACAAGTTTGAAAAATTCTACCTCAGATACTAAATAAGCTGTAAATAATGCAGAAGATCAGAATGTAGAATAAATCAGCATGGAATATGTCAAATATTTCAAATTAAAAATAAAAAAGTAGATATTGAGAAAATCTCAGTTTAAATGTCTGAGGAATTTTTAACCCTGAATTTTCAGAATTATTAGTTCTAAAATGCAGAATGCTCAACTTACATTCACTTATGTGGTTTATCGTTATTTATTATATTTCTTTATTCAAATGACGTAGTTTGTTGTACCCAAGTAGTTTGTTTCTTGCTGTGTTTTATCAGCTATGAGGAATGTAATAGGAAAAACAAATGAACAGGAATACTTTTTGTGATGGAATTTGTTGTCACCTCTTTTTAGAAATGTATAAACCAAGAACTGATACAAATGAATAAAATGTGTGTGTAACGCAATGTAATCCACTGCATGCTGTAGTTTGCAAATAAAATATATATTTTTCATACAAATGCTTCACATTAAATAGTATGTAATTTTACTATGTACTTCCTATGTAAAGTTACTATGTAATTTTAAATTGTAAGAATGTTTCCCTAACGTTTCCATTTAGTAGCAAAAAATGTTAATAATGTTATTTTAAATGTTCAGAATGTTCAGCTTTTAGACATTATATTAACCTGATTGTTTGGATATAAGAATATACGATTTTTAATTCTGTAACTTTTTAAAACGTCTCACTAACAACTGAAGAATAACATTTTGATCATATGATATACAATATTAAATTATGTTCTACTAATGTTACTGCAAGAACATTTTTCGATATTGTGAGAGAACTTTTAGAGAACATTAGCCAACATTCTGAGAACGTTCCATGTTGGCTTTCTATGTTAAAATGGAAAAACAACTACAAATAAATCACTTGGGGATTCATTACTCAAAAAAACTAAACACTGTGACTCTGGCACTTTGAAACATTCTCAGTTTGTAGCAGCATCCCAACCAATGTGTATAACATTGGCTTAACCAATGACTTGTGTTGTAGCAGTGTTAACTGTTTGACTGATTAATGCCGGATGAGAGAAAGCGTCCATGTAGTCTGTCAGAAAACAATCACCATTTTTGCAATTGGGTTTGGTTACATCTGGCACAGAAAGTTGCACACCATCTTTAATACTGAGTCCCTAGACTGTAGTGAATTGTTGCTAGTGAGACACAGTTAAACATGTTAAGATTTGAAACTACACAAATTTGGTGCAAATAAACACGTTAACAAAGTTTATTTTTTTATTAACCTCTATTATTGTTACTATTGTTATTATCCAGAAAACATGAAAAAAGGCATCCACTTAAAAAAAGGTTTGTTTTTAAATTATAGCCAGGTTGACACATGCTTGAGTGTTTTGTTTATTGCTCAGCAATGCATTAATTCAGTTTTGTTTTTTGTTTCCTACACAATCTGAGACAAAAGAAGCGTATTGTAAGGTTCACAGCGCCCCCTAGTGTCAGCACCACGAGTAGCAAAAATGCCACTACATCAACAGAATGGTACTCGTACCAGGGCATTTTATGAGAGTGTGTCTTTAAATGCCCAGCCCCTTTGTGCCGCATCACAAACTCTATCCAATAGAGGGCGCTGTCTTGAGGATGTGTAGGTTTATCCTGGTGTAGCCTAGCCAGCCGCTGCATATTGTCCTTGTAGCAGGGATGATGTAAAACCTCCTGCACTGCCGTGAAAAAGCTCTGACTGTCCAGCTTAGTGACATCAAGAACTTTAGCAGCACCCCGAACTTCAAGACGCAACAAATTCTCAAACTGATCAAATAACAACGGAAGCCCAACCACTGGAACACCGTGATATATGGCTTCATAAATGCCGTTGGTTCCACCATGGGCCACAAACGCCCGTGTTTTAGGATGACCCAGCAGGTCATTCTGAGGAAACCACTTAACCAAACGAGTATTGTTGCCCAGATTATGAGGATGCTCGCCCAGGTGCCTCCAAATCACTCTCTGGGGAAGCCGAGCAAAGCCGGCAGCGATCTCGGATGTTATTTCTGGGGGTAGACCTTTCACAAGTGTCCCCAGTGACATCACAATCACCCCATGCTCTCCCGACCCTTCCACAAACTCCTCCAGGTCTGAAGGCAAACGTTTGGATGGTTTGCATTGGAAGCCTCCAATGTGGACGATGTTGGGCATGGTCGGTCGTGGGAACTCAAAGATAAAATCTGATCTGATAAGCCAGATATCTGTATCCTGCAGCAGGTGTTGGAAACTAGTTTCAGGGCCAAAGTAACGTGCTATTAATTCGTCATAAATCGGGTTTACGATGAATCGATCTATGCATGTGTTCAGTGCATAAAACAGCATGTTCTTGACCCTCTGGACAAATGACATGCGGTTGGGCAGAGTGCTTCCAGCCGCTGGGACATATGAAGCCGGCGAGGGTGTGATGAGGAAGTGTGCTTCCCCGCTAGTAATCCATCTCACATTGAACACTGTGGGTAATCCAAGTTTATGGGCTACTAGGACACCTGCAGGTAGGCCTGGATCAATAAGAGCTACATCATACTGTGCTTCATAGAGCTGCTTCATTAATTCTGAGTTCTCATAGATCTCCACCACCAGCTGACTCGCCTGTTTATGTATTTCGGAAAGCATTGTGAACATCCGCCAATAAAACCTCATGAGTGCGAGCGGGGACCCTCCCGCTTTCTGTATTTTAAGGATTTCGCTCAGGAACGAGACGAAAAAATCTGGGTCTTCAATATTAATGCGTTCTGGTAGGGTGACGGTTATGGATCTGTAGTGCGGTGATTCCTCCTCGATGTACCAGCTGCTGGTGGTCCTCACCACAGTGACCTCATGACCCCTGTGATGCAGGCCCTCAATCAGCAGTTTCATGTTAATCCAGTGACTCCCATCCACAGGAAACACAAGAATCTTGCCAGCCAAAGCAAAGAAAGCATCTGTGGTGAGAAGTATGGAAAGCACAAGAAGACAGCGAGAAGATCCCAGATTCATGGTATCCTAATGCACAGACACAGACAAGTTAATGCATATCGCCCAGCTAACACTTTTAGACTGTAAGAACGCTTCCCTAACATTTCCATTAAGTAACTGAAACATTAAAAATGTTATTATGAATGTTGTAGAAATGTTCAAAACATCCACTTTTTTTAGACGTTGTATTAATGTTATTTCTTGGTTAGGAGAACATATTCAAATTTTCATTTATTCATTTCCATTTTTAAATCTGTAACATTTTTAAAACGTTCCACTAACAAGTTAAAAATAACGTTTTTGATATTTAATCTGGTATAACAAAAAAAGTTCTATTGTTACTGCAAGAATGGTTTTTGAGAACTCTGAGAGAACTTTGAGAGAATGCTAGTCAATGAGAACGTTCCCTGTTAGCTGGGGATCCGACTGAATAATCCCACATATTGTTCACTGAAAGATATGAAACCAGAAAAGCCTCTTAAAGAAACACAATTCACATTTCAGTGCTTCATGTTTGAGTTCACACACAATGTTAATTTAACACAGATGTGGCTTGATAATCAGTGAGTTTTTTTAGAGAAAGACTGATTGGATGTTAATATAAGTATAAGCTGGAGTTGTGTTCTTACAACACACACACACACAGCTGAGCATTATTATATATCTAATATGACAGGAAAGCACAGATTATATACTTCTAAAGGGAAACAGAGAACACAGCCCCACAATCTGGTAAAAACTGGAAACAAAGAGAACCAAACAGAACATGCTACCCCTCCCAGAGTAAAGAACGAGAAAACGAAAACACTTTTTACCTTGCACAGTCTGTAATTGTCCTCTCTTTTGTTCTGTTTGTTGCAAGGAAAGTTTAGTGTTGTACCAAGTCCAGGGTGCACATTTCTGTTGCATAACTCATGGAAGTGAACTTTCTCCCCCTCTCTCTAGCTCTTTTTTAATGTGTGTGGTTGTGTGTTGTGTGTAGAATTTCTGAAAAATTAAAACATTCTTAATTTTACTGGCTGAAGTTTCAACAAATAGAACTAAGCAAATATCATGTGAACCAGTGTGTGTGTGTGTGTGTGTGTGTGTGTGTGTGTGTTTAAAAGAAATCCATATAAATGCTAAGCTGTTTTCTTTTGGGTTTTTTCCCTGCCTGATGGTAATATGGTTTAACGTCAAATTCTTCTTCAAGCAAATCAGATCAAATGTCATTGAACTCTGAAGATAAGAAGAAGTGGCTGTATTCAGTGAAGGATATGAGGTCAGTACTATAGCACAAAACAGCTTTGATCTGACTTGCTCACTCAAGGTGATCTGTACAGGTTCTTCATCTTGGTTCTTGCTTCATTTTGCATGTCTCTCTGTTTTAACACGTCCAGTTCAGTTCACAGATTTATTTAATGATGCTTTGATTCAGTAAATATAACATAAACCCAAACAGATAAATACGTTTTTGCTGAATTCTTCATATTTTAATGTCATATTATAAATACACTTACACATTTAACATTTAAATACATTTAAACACATAAATACATTTAAAGTTCACTGAAATGATTATAAGCTTGAAATGATTATTATAAATGATTATAAGATTATAATGAAACGTAACTGCGCTTTCATGTGTTGAATAATAACACTGTCAGTCCACACAGTGGCAGCATTTGTAAACGGGGTGGTCGAGTCTGGACACATCTTAGCAATTAGTACAAAGTTTTTAAAGAAAGATATTGAATTGGGAGTTGTTTGTTAATCATCATTGTTAGTTAAACAGGATGGAAACCATTCATATTTTCTATATTTTTAAACACTATTATATTAATTTAGTTTCACATAACCACAATGCATTTCATTTGCACACAACTATGTTGTGTGTTGTGAGTAGGTTACATAAACAAACAACATGAGCTGGGACCATAAATACGTGTCCTAATGTTCCTCCATCAAGTCATGGAGGTGATGTGATGTTACTCTATGTGATAGAGCAGTGAGGACAATGTATGTGCACATGTGTGTGTTTGAATATGGAAGCAGATTTAATTCAAGCAGTACCATGTCAAAAAGATGTCAAGCACAGATTCTGAGTAATGTGTGTGTGCGTCGAAAAACAGCCTGGAAGACAAACTAAGACTGACACATCATTCTGTGTGGTGGGTGGAAACACACACACACACACACACACACACACACACACCGCGCGCGCATGTATGCATGCATACAAAGAAACACAGATCTGTGGGCAGGTACAGTTCTGACATCAAAAAAGTAGGCTTGTGTGTGTGTGTATACACGCTGTAGGAAGCAGGAATCTAAATCTAAGACATGTTGTTTTCTCACATCTTTTGCTGAGGTTTGTGGCCTCCACAGATCCGGTGATACAGTGAACACTCCTACAGTACAAGACAATGAAGTCCTTATTTAGCTGACTAAAAAAACTGATGCAAGATGCCGACATTAAATATAACAATTCAAGGATTCTGTCCATCATTTTGTTTTGAGTTTAAATAAAGACAAAAATAGAAACAGTGAAATAGTGTTCTTAAAAATAATGTTATTAAGAAAAAAAAAGTTTTTTGAAATGTCTTTCTCTTTTCGCTTTCATTCTGACACGCACGCCCCAGACAGCAATTTCATGTCTCAGTGGGACCTTCCTGGTAAAAGAAAAGATAAGTAAAGTTCTTTTGATTCAAAGTGACATTTTTTCACATTTAAAAACAAACCTCTGTAATTGTTAGCCAAAGCTACAAAAATAGAGAATGTATTTTTGTAGCTAAATAAAGAGTATTTTAAGCATGCAGATTTTGTTTTTAAATTATGCACATTTTGGGGTCTATGTTGTGTCACCACACAGAGCAAAAAACTATTTGGAAATAAGCTAAAGTGTTTTGTGACTTGAAGGGTTAGTTCACCCAAAAATGAAAATTGCATCATTTACTCACCCCTTGCTTCAGAGGAACACAAAAAAGGATATTTTAAAGTATGCTGGTAACACAACAACAGTGGCACCCATTGACCTCCATTGAAAGGACGCAAAACCACAAAGACATTTCTCAGAATATCCTCTTTTGTGTTCCTCGGAAGAAAGAAGCCATACAGGTTTGGAATGACATGAGGGTGAGTAAATGATGGAAGAATTTTCATTGCTTTCAAGGGTGAACTATCCCTTTAGATGTTGTAGGGAAATGAACAGACAATGTTTAAATGCTTTTCTTGGCTTTTAATCTAACCAGCTAATCGTTTTCCCTGTGCGCTCCCTGACATGATAACTTCAGAAAAACAAACACACTGCAGCCCATGCATGCAAACACAGTCCTTCTCATTCATTGTAACTTGCATCATAATCTCTGCTTCTCTCTGGCTCAGCCTGAGGTTTTATCACTGCATTATGTTTGCTTTCAAGTAAAAGGAACAAGAGGCAGCGAGTCCCCCTCGCTCAAGGATGAGCAGGACGCGTGCCGCTCTCTGGGGGCTTCTGACTGGCTCAGGGGGGTTGTTGTACTCAACTGGCTGTGGCAAGGGGACGAGAGGAGCTTCTGAGGAAGAATGCGATGGGGAGAGGGCTGGCAAAGTCCCTCTTCTTGTCGCATTACTGCGGCCTCCGTCAAGGGCGCTGTGTGCGTGTTTGAGTCACACTGCTCTGAGCTCCATTCGGCCTTTATAGCCCATAGTCACCGATCAACATTCTCTCTGTTTCAATGACTCACAACAATAGTCAGCAAGAACAACTCCAGCTAACAACTATAGGTTGTAAGAACATTATCCTAATGTTTCCATTAAGTAATAAAAATGTTATTTTCTAGGAGCTTTTTTAGATGTTGTATTAATGTTATTGCTTGGTTTAGGAAGATTAGTCAAACTTTTAAATTCTGTAACGTTTTTAAGATATTCCACTAACAACATAAGAATAATGTTTTGAAATGATTTATAAAAAGATTTACTTGCATTACAGAACGTTTTTTGATAACTTTGAAAGAAGTTTTACAGAATGTTAGCCAACAATCTGAGAATGTTCCCTGTTAGCTGACGACTGCATTAAAACCTTGAAAGACAAACCATGTTTGTTTGACAGTGTTGAAATGAGCAGCTGGGGAAACTGCATCTTTACGTGTGTACGATTGTGTCCTTTAAACTATTCTCAGCTCTGACATGTCACCACAGTCTCTGTCACTCGTGATGCTGGGCTCTCGATGAAAATATGAGATCATAAAATATTATATTTGTACATAAAAATGTACACATACAAATTTTAATTGACTAAAATAAAAAATGATTAAAACAGAAAAGTATTTGCATACTTCAACAAGTGGCGTGATTTAAGTAGTTATTAATATCTACAGCCATCCCAGTTATGTTTGAGCATTAAATAATAATAGTGTAAAATAATAATAATAACAAAGAAAGTGTGTTACTACAAAGGGGGGTTACTTAACCATTAATGGAGACAAATTTGTACCCAAAAGTCTGAGCAAAACCTCCTTTTGGGGACATCTTTATTTGTAAACTATAAAAATATAATAAATAAAGTTCTTTTTATTTTATAAATGCAGAAAGTTTTCTGTTAGGGTTAGCCCATATTATTTATAACTAGCTGTGTATGAAAACAATAGAAGTCTATAGAATGGCCCTATTTAGATAGATAAGTAACCTGTGTGTGTGTGATAATGCTTGTCTTAGCAAACTGTCCTATTATTCTACTGTATGGTACTGTACAGTAGCAGCACTGTACAGCATAATGAATACTGTGTTGTTGTCACTTTGTATATAAACATTTGTTACAATAATCCATATTTTTATTCTAATATGATCATGTTCACTACAGTACACTTTCATTTCTGGAGCAAAAGCATTTAGAT
The DNA here is from genome assembly GCA_036877525.1 of Chromobotia macracanthus. Taxonomy (NCBI): domain Eukaryota; kingdom Metazoa; phylum Chordata; class Actinopteri; order Cypriniformes; family Botiidae; genus Chromobotia; species Chromobotia macracanthus. Next base: position 4,157,606 of record JAZGTH010000085.1, read on the forward strand.
CATAGCAAAACAAACCAAATATATCATCAACTCATGTATGAACATTTCTGTAATGAATACTCAGCATGCCTGTAGCACGTACTTCTAATCTGAGCTCGCCTCGTGAGGAATTACTATGTGTGTTTACTGTATATAAATAAACAATGACATAATTACATAACGATGCCAAGAAGATGTGTTGAGGGCGGATTTGAAAGGCAGAGAAAGATAGAGCAGAAAAATCATTTTCCCCACACTCAGCAGGCGTCCCATTCGATTAACTGAAGCTTCGAATGCATCCTGTCATATTTACTCGACCATCACGCAGACAGAGAAACAGACTCTCTCTTCCTCACCCTTCTATTTGACCACCATCTCCAGACCTCATAATCGAGTCTTTCAGTTCAACAAGTGGAAAATCAAATCATATCTCAAAAGGCTGCACAGCGAAACACACTTAAAGGACTTTGAGATTGTCCTGGCGCTGGGCTTTCCTAAACAGCCCTGCTCTGTCTCTCTCTCTCTGTCTCTCGCTCTCTCCCCCTCTCCCTCTCTCTCTGTTTCTGTATGTGTAGAAAGCCTCCTCCCCCTTGTATTTATTTTGAGTCATATAAAGAAAAGGAATAGAAAGGCATTCTTTCTCTCTCTCTCTCTCTCTCTTGTCCTGCTTTTTTCCTCAACGCCCATCCACTTCTGTTCACTCACCTGCAGAACCACTGCCTACAAATCTCTCTCTCTCTCTTAAGCACAAAAGACATACACTTGTTTCAGCTCCTGAGGCTGAGGGATTCGCTCCCTCTCACTTCCAGAGGTCAATATTCCGGCGTGTGGAGAGAGCTCCGCGCTGGCGGCCCAGCCCCTTTCACGCTTCAGCCTGGGACGGAAGACCCTGTTGGGGGCTGGCGTGGCCGTCATGCTGGTCTTGGTCTTGGTGGTCCTCATCCCTGTTCTGGTTCATCTGGCAGGCAGCAGTGAAAACACAGGTCAGTACGAGATGCTGGGCACCTGCCGTATGGTGTGCGACCCTTTCTTGGAAAAAACGAGCACTACAGTGGGTATCGGGTCGGGCACGGCTATCACCAATGCACAACTGGAGGCTGAGCCACTAACGGATCATAGTATGGGACCCCCATTGCCCACTTACGCCCATGGGCCGCAGGGCAAACCCGGCCGTCAAGGAAAACCAGGTCTACCGGGACCACCTGGACCCCCAGGTCCACCTGGAGAGCCAGGTCCTCCAGGACCAATGGGGCCGCCAGGAAATAAGAACCACACAGAGCGACCTGAGACCTTCGCTCTGGGTGGCAGAACAGCTACAGGAATGGGGACAGCCGTGTACACCACAGGTCCACGCGTGGCGTTCTACGCAGGTCTACGGAACCCACAGGAGGGTTATGAGGTTCTGAGGTTTGATGATGTGGTAACAAACATTGGGAATAACTACGATGGGTCAACAGGGAAGTTTGTGTGCAAGGTTCCAGGGACGTACTTCTTTACCTACAATGTCCTCATGAGGGGAGGGGATGGAACCAGCATGTGGGCGGACCTGCTGAAGAACGGACAGGTGAGAAGAGCTGTACAACACATCTGTACTGAATTATGAAAAACATTTAGATTATACAACAGAATCGTCCACTTCACTTTCAAGGGAAGTATAGTATTTCATAGCAATACATTTAATACATTTTACCTCTTTGTGATTTATTTCAAATTTATAAACAATGTTATAACACAGGGCTGAGAAACACACACACTTGCTGTTCTTGTGTTATCTGACCTAAAATAATGCATCTCTTCTCACAGGTAACGAGAAAGGAAATACATCTTTGTATTTCCACAGAAACGTTTGCCTTAATGAACGCTGATGTCCTATAATCTTGTACTGTTTTATATAAAGCTAATTTAAATTACTACAGAATAACATGCAAGTGTATTTTTGCATCCCAAAAGTACAGCTTGGTTTAGGTGTCTGTTAAACATATACAAACAATAATGTCTGTCTCTGTTTTAGGAAAAGATCAAATTTATATCATTACATAACAGCAACACACAGTGATGTAATTCTTCATGCAGATCTATTATAATCCACTCTGCTGGATTTCAATTAAAAATATTATGTGCTGTACTGGGATATGTTCAAAATATCTTTCTGTTAGAGTATGTGCACAAGGGTCAGTTTAAGGTTTACAAATTTCTGTCATGTATGTAATCAACGTAAATAGTGAACGAAGAGCTTGCCTTGAGTCAGAAAGACGTGTGTGTGTACATATTCGTTATCTGGCATCCCTCTGTGTGTCATTCTGAATCAGGGCCTGTCTTAAACACCCATGACCACTCAAACACACACATCCACAAATCCAGTAAGAGACTGAGGCTTACACACAAACTCCACCTTAGCAACCCCATAGCAACACTCTGGAATCGTAGCAGTAGGCGTTGCTTGACAACCAGAAGGTTATAATATTGCTGATGCTTTACTTTGAAAATGCTTTGCTAATCAAAAAGGTTATAGAATCGTGAAACTCTTGTGTCTATGTGACATTGACTGAAGGTGACACACATGGCTAATTTGATTGTCTTTGAGCTCTTTAGCTGTAGCTTGAGTTTGACTATAGGCTCTAATTATATTTCTTGTACGTTCGATCTGTCATACACATGAAAACATATATGACTTACAAACACACACACCCTCAGATATGTATGAACACACACTCATGCGTGTGCTTTGTGTTTGAGTCAGCTGTTACTCATATGAGCGCAGATAGCGACCGCCCGCGGCGACAACCTTCCTCTGTCCTCATATTTGAGCGACTTCACTTGCTGTCTGTCAAACACTTAAAAGACAAAATCTTTTCTTCTCCTAAGCTGCTAAATAAAAGCTTAATTTCTTCCATTCTCCCCAGGCTTACAGTACAACCACAGTTCAGATATGGATCGATTTAAAATTAACAAATGATTATTGTAAGTTTGCCTCGAGCTTATAAATGACGCCTGATTGCATTTTTATCATTTAGATTTTTAAAAGGTTTGCTTTAGGAAACCCTCAGATAATGGTCAGCAGTCTGAAACAAATATTCATTGTAAAAACATTCTGCTTGTTTTAATCGCTTTGCTCCAGAGAAGATGATCGTGGTCAGTAAAATATCTAGATCACAGCTAACAAGGAATGTTCTAGCTAATGTTCTCTAAAGGTTTTCTCAAAACAAAAAATGTTCTTGCAGTAACGTTATTAGAACTTTTTTAACATTATTAAAATGTCAAAAACTCTTTCTCTCTTTCTCTGTCTCACTCCCACTCTCTGTCACTCTCCCTCTCTCTCCCACCCTCTCTGTCTCTCTCTATCTCGTCTCTCTCGTCTCTCTCTCTCTCTCTGTTTCTTCCTCTCTCTCTTGTTTTTCTCTCTCTCCCTCTCTGTGTCTCTCTCTCCCTCTCTCTCTCTCTCTCTCTCTCTCTGCAGGTGAGAGCCAGCGCTATCGCTCAGGATCAGGATCAGAGTTATGATTATGCCTCAAACACAGTCATTCTGCACCTGGACCCCGGGGACGAGATCTTCATCAAACTGGATGGCGGAAAGGCACACGGAGGAAACAGCAACAAGTACAGCACGTTTGCTGGCTTCATTCTCTACAGTGACTAGACAGATGGAGTTAAAGGTCAGAGGTCAGTCATCCTTGACTTTATCCTGTTGTTGTCTGTCAGTAAGAGAGACTGAAGGCCTGTTCTCACCAAACGCAACACAAAATTGTTAAACATATTTGTTTTTGGTGTGAACTGGCTTTTTAAATGCAATCCTTAACTTTCGCCTCGCTAGCGCCATCTCTGTTTGAAACATAAAATTGCAGGTTGCTTTACATGTTAAAGTCAAATTAATCCAAACTGACATTTCACAGGAAATCAGACCCGACAGCTCAAATGACAAATCATTATTATAAACTTACTGTTGCGAATTGGGGTAAGGTAAAGAGATTGTTTTAAACACTGATCTGTCAATGATAATTGTTGTTTTTAACCAAAAAAGTTATGGATTGCAGATTTAATCACTCATTTATTGATGCCTCTGACACATTTAGATTATGAAAGATTCCTTTGTTAATTTTACATCTGTGTTTTACCTCTTTCGTTTTATTTTCACAATAGGGAGTTTTCGCATATAACAAAACAAGATTATTTGATCATTGCACTCTAAAGAACATGGATCTTACCTTTAGCATATCACAGTTCCACCTTTAAAACGTGGATTGAACCTGCACAAACCAGGATTTATTTATTTTTTATTTTTTTAAGAAGACAGATCAGAGCCTGCCAAAAAAACGTCCTGCGGAGTAAGTGTTTGTTTCATTATGGTGTTTGTCTTTGTGCTCATGGTCTGTCTGTAAATCTACAATGATGTTTCTCAGTGTCTCACTGACACAGTGTGAAGTGAATGACTGTAAATGATGCCCTTATAATTCACACGATTTAAGAGTGTAAGCACCTGACACCTGTTTCTCCCGACTCCATTGTAACTCATGCTGTCTGTTTGTAATTGCTGTGTGGATGTGGAAATAATAGCAGTGGAAGTAAAGCAGTTTTATTTTACCAATGATATTAGACATATGAAAAGGCAATGTGGCTTTCTCAATTAATTAATTAATCTGACAGTGAAAACTGTGAGCTGCGGTAAATGTTTTTTTTCTATTTCAAAAATAGACTGAAATCTTCTAAGTAACTATCGTTGCTGTTATGCTGATAAATATTTAAAACTATGTATTGCACATAACATACACTTATCATGATATGTAATGTGTACATGTATGTATCTAAATATCATGAGTTCTATTCTATGTAACAGCTAATACATTTTTGCTTTTGCTAATAAATGGGATTTTTGTATCATATTGGGTCCCTCAATTAATTGAACAGTGAGTAAGTGTAGTAGCTATCTTGCTGCCTACAGTACTACCTATAGATACAGCCTTAGAAAGTAGCATCCTAACTACAACTAACCTGGAAAGTTAACAACTGCACACTACACAAGTGGCACCAACACAAGAAAACCTAAAGGAACCTATTATGTTTAAATACGTGCAAGGAAGCCCATTAACAATTCGGTTTGCAATGTAAGAAGACCAATTGCATTTTAGAAATTTGCATTTTGGAATGCAAACCTTTACATTTTGAATAATTAATATGTTGTCAATGCAAGTCAATAACAGATTTTCAAACTTGAATTTTACATCTATTTAAATGTTTACAGTTTACAAAAGACAAAAATATGTGACCTGTGCCGGCAAAATGGGTCACAATGAGCAAATTTTCAAAATAAGTTTTTGTCATTTTCACAAAACAATTTATTTTTTCATGCATTATTTAAACAAAGAAAAACATACAAATAAAGATGATTTTAGGTGTTTAACAGCTATTTGGAGCTTTGTGATCACTATAGAAGAGGGCTTAATGAACTCATTCATGCAAAAACCTTAAATTAGACCAAAATTGACATCTTTCACTTATTTTGCCTGTAGCTCATAATTAGCCTGTGTGCATTCTGACTCATTTTGCCAGCACGGGTCACATACAGCACACCTAATGCTTTAAAATCTCACGCTTTAAATGTGATTACATTACATGTAATATATTCAGTTAGGGGTGCATTCTGGTAAGCAAACCCATAACTTTAATATTATATCACCAGTTATGAGCTACTGGAACCAGTAAACATACACACATGATTGTGTTAAAGAGAGGAGACAGATAAACAGAAGAAACAGAGAAAAAGACAGATTATAAATTTAAAGAAAAGACGAGATCACAGTTAGGTATAATGAGTGTGAAATGCCAGTTATCCGCAGGGAAGCATTTCCTTCTAATCAGAGACGATCAGTGTTTCAAAACACACATACAGAGAGAGAGAGAGAGAGAGAGAGAGAGAGAGAGAGAGAGAGAGAGAGAGAAGAGAGAGAGAGAGAGAGAGAGAGAGAGAGAGAGAGACAGAAGAGAGAGAGAAAAGAGAGAGAGAGAGAGAGAGAGAGAGAGAGAGAGAGAGAGAGAGAGAGAGAGAGTCCCTGTGGGGTGGGGCGAAGTTATGTAAACAACAAGATGTCTGAATGTGAAGTTTAAATGACATGATCCACTTCTGAGACACGTTACGCTTCATTGCCAGTAACTGAGGACAAATTAACAGCCTCACACATTTAAGACGATATCAAAGGTTCATCGCCCCCCCGTAGGCTTTTTTAATTACTTTTCTGAGGCTCTCATTAAAATTGCACACCATATCTACGCTTTCATTAATGGAAAAGTCACTGTTAAACAATATAATGAACTCATAATATCAAAGTATAATTGCTCTCGGTGACTTTACAGATGCTCAGTGGAGAAAATGAAACACAAGCCAGTAACAAGCAGGTTGTTGAGTTTTTTATTGTACAGTGTTATTGTATTGTACATAACCAAAACGCACCTTATTTACTGTATTAATACTTGTAATTCATCAGTACATGTTGTTTAAAAGAAATAAATCTTCATCATCTCAAGATTATCTCGCTTCTGACAACGAATTTCCTTGTGTGCTAAAATAACATGATTTGAAATTTTATGTTGAAATGACTTGTATAGCCAAGTTGATTAAACTTTTTAATTTAAGGCTGCAGTTTTTTTTACAGTGTAGGCTTTTTTACGTCAGCCTACCATAAGTGAAAAATTAAGTGGTAGGTATGAAGCTGGGGAACATTCTCAGAATGATGGCTAATGGTTTGCAAAAGTTCTCTCACGGTTATCAACAAAGTTCTTGTAGTAACATCAGTAGAATGTGTTAACGTTATATAACATATATCAAAAACACATTTTTAAGTTATTAGTGGAACACACAGAATTAAAAAAATGTTTAAATAATATTCTTACACAGCAACAATGTTAATACAACATCTAAAAAACTTTCAAAATAACATTTTTAACATTGTTATAACTTAAAGAAAACGTTAGGGAAATGTTCTTAAAACCTAAAATTGTTAGCTGGGTAGGCCAGTTTTAAATCCTAAGGACTAAGCAATGACCTGGAAAGTATACTCCGCCCCCCCATCCCCATAAGGAATGCATTTAACCTCAGGACTGCCCCTGTACTAAGTTACTGTGGATTAAAACAAGCATCTGCTAAATAGCCAATAACCAAACATCAAGGAGAGGTCAGTTTAAAGTTTCTTCTGCTACTCTCCGGGGCGCGTCTGTGTATCCTCAAATTAGAGCCATCGCAATCAGAATGTCATCTCAGACAGAGATACACATGAGGACCAAAAACAAACAGCCAGTGACTGACAGGTGAGGAAAGGTATCCGTCTGTGATCCACACAAACTGTATGTATAAACATTTGTAGATAGAAATAAATTAATCTCACATATTTTTGCATGAGACTTAAATGAACAAACAACCCATTATTCTCTCACGTGCTTCATTCTCTCAGTTTTCTTTGTGCAGCAAGAATCCAAGAGACATCCCATTTCTCAGCCCAAAACACTGCAACGTTAAAATATTTAAATGTTTTCTGGTTTTGTATGCTGACCCTAAAACATCTAGCAAGGACATTAGCCTGAACCCAGTTAGTAGACCTTTTTTAATGTTATATATCATACAAATCAAAAATGTTATTAAGTAGTTTGTGGAACGTTTTTAAAATGTAGAATTAAAAAAATGTTTGAATAATGTTCTTAAAACCAAGCAATAATGTTAGGAATAATCGGGACAGGTTGGGGAACGTTCTAGGATTTTAAGAACATTCAAAATATCATTTTTTATGTTTTTGTTACTTAATGGAACATTAGGGAAACGTTATACAAACTAAAATTCACATTACGTTGGCTGGGAAGCTTTCAGAAAAGACATAAAGAACTGCAAGTACTTGAGAAAAGCGCTCTGTTTTTACGGATTAAGCTGTTAAAGATCACACACTCCAGCTTGTAGGAATCAACAGATCTGGAGAATGTTGTTGTTTTCAGATAAGCAGAGGTGAAGGTAATTTCTGTGCATAATGGCATTATGATGGCATTTCAGGAGCACTTTGATAAGTCCAGTTTTGTTATCTCATCCCGACAGATCTGAGATTGCAGCAGGAAACCTGCTTATACACAAACAGTTCTTTCAGCTGTTGATCTTTACTAACCTTAGCTAAATCTGTTATCGATATCCAGCTTTAAAGCTTGCCATTCATGCAAAAGACTAACAAACAGGGATCACATCAGTTATTCAACGCATTTCCCCCTATGAGATCCATTTATAATGTAAATAAAGGTGAAGGATAAAGTACTGTATGACTATTTCTGGTGAACCTCTGACCCAGAGCCTCAGAATAATAACACAGGCTCATTTTGCACCAGTGCCTTTAGGATCTCAATGTAAACACGCTTTTCACAGGTGAAGTAAGTACAGGATAATGTTTACACAGAAAGCTTTGCTTTAAAAGCAGATGGGTCGCAAAACAACTCATGGGACAATGCGCTTCAGACTGAGATCTACAACCATCAGTAAACGTTAAAAATAAACTCCAGTCACTCGTTTTTACTGTTGGGATTCGTCTGGATATACGCAGAGCCACACGAATGTCATTCTAAACATTATTTTGATGTTGCATTAACGTTATTGCTTGTTTCAAGAACGTTATTCAAAAAATCTTTTATTCTGTAATGTGTTTACACAATGTTTCACTAACAACTTAAGAATATATCTCAAGTAACTCAAGTAATATATAGATATATATATTATATAGATATTATAGATATTATATATTACTCAAGTAATATATATATATAATATCTATATATATATATATACATATATATATACTTACATATATAGAATATAAAAGTTTTATATATGTAAAACTTTTTATATATATAAAAGTTCTACTAGCATTACTGCAAGAACGCATTTGATAACTTCTACAGAACTTTCAGAGAACGTTCTGAGAATGTTCCTAGTGCACTGGAAAGGGAACGCGTGTAAATGGTGCTTTGCGGTGTCACTGAACGCTTTTTGGTGACATTTTGTTATTGTCGTGTGATCAGATGATGTGTGTCTGACATGAGTTCAGCTGAGGTCTGACAGCAGACAGACAGCAGATCTCACCTTCAGCTCTGAGCTCAGTTCATACCCACTGCACCCAGAAACGCAGGTGGACAGACATGTGGCCTATGAAGCGCACTAAGTGAGTGATGTGCTGTGACAGTACACAGGCTGGAAATGACAAACCAGCTTTATAGAATTAAACCCTCAAACGGCAGCAGTTTTGTACACAATCCTACCGTATATATCAGGTGCTCAGTTCAGGCCTCATATACAGTAACTCAGTACTGTAAGGACAAACTTAAAATGTTTGATTTTAAATGTTTCATTGAAATCTACGATTTTGAATGTTGAAATGAATGTTATTAATACTGCTATAAAATTGTGATACAGATGTGATTGACTTCTCAGCGGTATAAGCCAGGAGAAAAGTCTAGGAAACATATTATGGGTCTTAAAAATGAATGTAGTTTAATTTGTATTCTAACGCTCTATAATCAAGTGTTATATTTGAGGCCTGTATTTTATTCCATATATGTGCTGCTACATAAATGTGACCATATTTTTTAACATATAAATGCATGTGATCAGTTCAACAAAAAGAAACACTTAATAAAACAGTGTAAACAAAATAACACTTTATAATGAACTCAACATCATAACGAACGCAATATTATTAATAACTTCAACAATCAAACTGATATTATTAAAAACATCATAATTATTAATTAAATATTATTACGTCATTATTAATGACATGAAAGTACATTAACCCTAATCTTAAAGTTGTCAAATGTTCAATATTAGCAGACAGCAGCACTTGCTAAAAATAAATCCATTCATCAAATTCAATTCCCAGCAAACAATTTTTGGTTATAAGAACGTTTCTCTAACGCATTCATTAAATAACAAAAGCATTTAAAAATGTCATTTTGAATGTTCTAGGAATGTTCCAAACAACCAGTTTTTAGACGTTGTATTAACGTTATTGCTTGGTTATATACGCTATTCAAACATTTTTCAGTAACATTTTTAAAATGTTCCACTAACAAGTTAGGAATAACATTTTTGATGATCTGTAATGTTAATTAAACATTCTACTAACTTGACTGCAAGAACGTCTTTGATAACTTTGAGGGAACTTTTAGAGAACGTTTGCCAGCATTCTGGGGAACATTCCCTGTTAACAGGGTTGTCCTCTGTTGTGTCACAGGAGCGCCGGGGCCTTTCCTAACATTTCCGCTCATAGACAGGAAAGACCCTGGACAGATTGCCAGTCCATCACAGGGCAATTTAGTAAATCCAGTTTATCTGACCTGCTCCTAGGCTGTGGGGGAAAATCATGCTGACACAGAGAACATGCAAGCTCCACACAGAAAGGCTTCGTGGTTCAGCCAGGACTCGAACCTGGAACCTTCTTGCTTTTAGATAACAGTGCTACTCACAATAAAAGTAAATCAAACAAAGAATAAGTAGCTACAAGTAAAAAATAAGCTTTATAAAAGCTTATAAACATATAAAAGATATAGTTATAAAGTGCTTGCTGCTGAATATAAAACATACGTTAAACATTACATACTGTAGGTATTTTTATTAATTTTTTTAATGAATACAAATGATAAAGTATAAAGTGTTACCAAAAAGTTAAGGAAATGCTTTTCTACACACTTCATGCTCTTGAGTATATTTATATCTCATATTTGAGGAAGTCAAATTCACTATATTAAACAAGTCCCCACACACACCCCGAAATCCAATCTCGCTTACAAACGCACACAAAGACGCACAAAGCAGCTGTCACTTCTCATTTGAAGGGCGTTTTCCAGCTGAGTTGGTGTGATAGGGCTGGGTGAGTCCACCAGTGACAGTGTGTTATGATGTGCACACAGGCTGCAGGCGAGAGAGAGAGAGAGAGAATATAGGGAATATATTTACAGGACACACAGTTTTAGAATCCAAAACTACTGTCATTTATTACATGCAAATTATTCTTTCAAAAACTGTAGATTGAAATAAATCATTGTGAGCAGTGTAGAGCTGAATCTTACAAGAATCAAATCTTACAGGAACCTGTCCAGATCTTTTTTAAAAGTGAAATTATATTTATGTGTGTGTGTGTGTGTTTGTGTATACACACACATACACACATATTATATATTTATATGTTTATTATATATATATGTTTATATATATATATATATATATATATATATATACATACATATATATAAATATAAAAAAATATTATAAATATAAATATATAAAATTTTTTTTTTTTTTTGGTTTTTTTTTTTTTAAAAAAAAAAAAAAATTTTTTTTTTTTTTTTTTTTTTATATATATATATATATATATATATATATATATATATATATATATATATATATATATAATATATATATATATATATATATATATATATATATATATGAGATATAAATATACTTATATATACTTGTGTGTGTGTACTTTATATAAGCTTAAAAGTGAAGTGTCTAATTTTGGCAATAAAGCCACCCATATGCAATTTGTTGAAAAATTCCAGGTAATACAGGTAATCAAAGCTTGATAGACAGGAGACAGTATTTTACCATAAGAAATTACTTCACTAGTATTTCTATTATTGGAAGTATCTGTTGTACTTCCTATAGTTTATTGACCTATATATTTTTATAATATATATATATATATATAAATTTTATAATAAAAAATACAGGAAAGTTGTTACATCGAGTTAAATGTCTATTCAAACACTCTGACAGAACACAAGAGGGCTACACACACACACACACACGGTTTTTAGGGACTCTCCATAAGCGTAGTGATTTTTATATTGAGCTAGTCAAACTTTCATCCACTTCCCCTATCCCCACCCCTAAACCTAACCCTCACAGAAAACTCTTGGGATTTTCTAATTAAAATAAAAACACCATTTAGCATGTTTTTAAGACATTTGGTTTATGAGGACACAGGAAGTGTCCATGTGAACCATGTGTACATTGTTATACACGTCATTATACACATTTGTGTCTTTGTAAACATACATTACAGTACACATACACACAAACACACACAGACGCTGTGCCGTGCTTCTGTTTCATAAAGACAGATGCAGAATCTTAAACCGTGATCTCTATCTCACACACACACACACACACACACACACACACTGGGGCGTGGAGGTCTTACTCCACAGAGCCGCTGGGCTGCGTCACTCTGTGTTAGCATAAGAACAGCTTATTAAAGACAGAGAACATGACCACAGGCAAACCTTGAAGATGTATGAAGTGAGTGAGAAAGACACAAGAACTCACTGTCACATCTGTCTGCGTGTCAGTCTGCTAGAATAATATTAATATTCAAAACAACAATAATATATTATTGAAGTTTACAGCCCCTTACACTGAATATATATTTTACTAACTGACTCTGAAAGCATTTTTAATAAGATTCTGAGTTGCAGAGACAAAGGAATTTATACCGTTCCAACGAAAACATTTTGTGGGAAAATGTCATTTGTGCTTGTGACCTGTACACTTTCTCCAGTGTTACAGACATGGAGGTTGCCAATATAACAAACATATTAGCCATGTGAGATTTTTTCCACCAATTTTACTGTGCAACAAGTAAAAATTAAGTCCAACTAAAATTTTCCTGACAAGTCACACAATTTAGGATGCTGTTTATTTCTGCCACTTTACTCATTTACTCTGCAAAAATCACTTTTTGAGTGAGTGTAGAATTCTTACGTTCTTGTGGTATACGCATTTGAATATATTATATCATAAAGCCAAAACGGATCATGGTGTGACAGTTTATTTCTCGTATAGGTCAAATAACATGTGATATTAACAAAGAACAGCAGAAGGTATTCATTTCATACATTGTGTGTTTGTGTGTGAAATCAATAACTACTAAACACTTGTAGAGGTAAGAAAACTTTGCATCGCTTTGGCAGTGCCAGTTAGGTTTTTACAGTTTATACAATATTTTACATTGACTAAAATCACAATTATTGTGTTGATTACAGAGCTACACAACCTGTTGTTTTAACTGTACTGTAACAAGTGGATTGTTGGCGCATATATCAGAACTATGGAGGTACAATTCACGGCAATTTCTGTGCTTGATGACCCATCGATCAGTTTTACGATGCTAGTTTTTACAGATAGGCCTTGGGCTACTGTATACAGTAGCTTGATGAGGTCACATGATCGGGAACAAAGCGTTGTTAGACAGTTATCAAGTAAAGTCCAATACAATCGATTTAGACCTTTAGACAAAAAACTTAAGTATTAAAGTATTAAAATAACATTCCTAAAATGTTATTTTAAAATATACTTAAGTATATAAAGTATTAAATAACATTCCTCTTGTTTTTTTAAATGTAAGATCCATCGGCACGTTCTGTACACTAGCTAGGAGACGAGCAGCTTGACCGTATACAGGAAGAGACCACCAAGCCCGGCAACCGCTGCTACGGCGACGGCCCTAACGACCAAAAACTCCATGGAATCCTCCAGCTTGGTGTGCAAGCGGAGAACCTGTCTGTGCGTCTCCTCACGAGAGCCCGAGTTTTCGATCACGTGACTGGCCAGTCCACGCTTCTCTTTCAGGGGCATCTGGGCAGCGATTCTCTGCTCGGCTTCCTCATGGCTCAGACCGTCTCTCTGCATGAGTCTGGAGAGCTGTGTGGCTGGATCACTGTGAATATACAGAGCAACAGACAAATATCAGGGCTGACACTCTCATAAAGCACTACAGCTTACACAAGTTCATCCAAAATATTCTTTTATCATTCACACAGCCTTGTGTTATTCCAAACCTGTTTGAGGTTTATGTAGAAGAATTTTGATGCTGTTGTTTCATACAATGAAAGTGGATGATGTCTGAGGCTGTCAGTCACTAACATTCTGCTTAACATCTTCACACAGGTTTGGAGTGACACAGGAGTGAGTAAATGACAACTGAATATTTATTTTTTCGCATCCATTTCCGGTCTTATTATGGTCATTTCATGTTATTTCAAAGAAAAATGTTTGTCTTAAACTCAAAATAACTTTAAAATGTAATAAGTCATATTAAAGGAGGAGCAAGTTATCAGATGATGTCACCAATCCCTCCTCCACTGCCATATAGACTGCTTTTCAATCCAATCAAATTTTGGACCCTGCTTTTTTCTTGATGAATATCTCGTTTTACTCAGAAATACATCAGATTATAGACGTTAAATGAGTTAAATAAAAGCAATAACCCCCCCACCCCCACTGTGCTAAAATTATAAGACACACGACCTTAAGCAGAGTACAGTTTATTTATTTCTTTATTTCTTTATTATTTTCTTTAACAACAGCTTTGAATGTGACTCATCCAATCAGCTTTTAGAGACCAAACTGTTTTTAAACTATATTAACCGAGGTTAACCGTAACATTTGTAAAGCGGTCAAAATAATCAAACAGAGAAACAGAAAGAGAGAAACGGAATATCTTACCAGTAAACAACAACAGTGTGGGTTAGGAAACGAGTGAGGCGTCGTGTTTCAAAAAGCAGAGGCACATCCATGATCACATACCTGTATCCTGAAACAGCAACAGACATAAACAATTCAATTATTGTTTTTTTATGACAAAAACAATTATATATATATATATATATATATATATGTGTGTGTATGTATGTATGTGTGAAGCTTTTATAACTTATACATGCAATTTATACAGCCGTTTGCATGTGTCTGTACCTTTAAAGAAGCACAGCAGTATCTGTTTGAGCATTTCTTTATGTATTAGTGGATGTGTAATTGAATTGAGAAGTCTTCGTTTCTCAGGGTTGGAGAAGATTATCTGCCCCAGTTTTTGTCTGTCGATCTCTCCATTTTCTAACAAAACCTCCTGTCCGAAATGCTGCAGGATGAGTCTGTACGCTGGGCTGTGACGCTCCACCACTGACAAACAGAGAAAAATCACATTACACATATCACTCACCTTCATTGTTAAATAAAATATACACTTCCAGTTAAAAGTAAATCTGAATAAAACGTTTATTCTAAAATATGGAAAAAAAAGTAACTACAAAAGTAGGTGTGTCCTGTTGATTGGTAATGTATGTAAACATGCACAAATGTAAAAGTTCAGTATATAACAGAACAAGGACAGTTATGAGAGAATTAAAATGGGAAACTTGGATAATACATATTATGGAGATCAAATCTGTGCAGTAATTTCGGAGAGTAACAGACATACGAGCCAAACGTTCTACTATGTCCACATTATAAAACCACATTATATATTATTGTTTGCTTGTTTAAAGCTCTCGTAACATTATAAGTACATACAGATGTACAAGCATTCAAAACAAGGTCTCGCACCTTTCCGTGCAACCACATCTGCGTCAATGACTGGACAGCCCAGTTCTCTGAGCTGAGATGACACTGTGCTCTTCCCTGAGGCGATGCCTCCTGTTAAGCCCACCAGAAACATGCTGAAATAGACAAAAATATCATGTTCAGTCACCCAGGGTCTGTCATGCCACTGTTCAGCGCATCAGAGTATGTATTTTCTTTTCAGTTTTAATAATATTTTGATTTTTTATGTTAATTTCAGTTCAATCTTGTTGTGTGCTTTTGTCACTTTATTTATTTGTTTTTCATATTGCTATACAAGATGACTTCATTTTGATTTCAGCTTTAGTTTTTATTTGTTTTCAGTTAGTAATTTTAGTGACTCATCTTAAACTTAATTCGGTTTATTGCCAAGGCAAGTTTTTAAAGTTATATTTATGGCTGTATTTTATTTGATTTCAGTGTAAGTAAACTACAATAATCATGCAGCGCATTTGTCATTGGTGGACCTCTAGTGGTCACAGCTGGAACTACAGCGAGAATCTGAACCGGCAAGTAATTGTGATATTAAAACATAAAGCATCAAGAAACCAAAACTGTCAGACTTCAACAGCAACATTTTAGTTTATGTAGATTTGAATACTATAACACTTATAATATTTTGTCCAGCTTATGTAGCTAAACGACACATCAATTGCTTGGGTTAAAATTGTTCTGATCGATATAAATAACACTGTATTGACACTCAAAACATTATTAAAATAAAATGCACTTACCTAACACCAGTGACCTACTGCATGTGCTATAAACAGTGACTATAAAAGCTATCCTGCTTAAATATAGACGAAAATACGCACGAATTGGAAGGAAGCTCACAACGCAGATTTGACCCGCAATAGACAGACGTAATAATATGACAGCTGCACCATTTAGATCAATTTAGTTTAATTAAATACAACTTTACTGTTTGTGTACATTGACCTGTGTGCTTCTATGCGTTTCTCTTCTTCGTGCTCGTACGGCCGTTCAAGCAACACACGAGCGCCGCCACACGGCCTGGAGAGGCACGACGCGCGTCCCCATCAAGATCTGCTTGTCCTGGATTTCAGGTGCTGCTTTTTTGACTTGTTTAATGTAGAAAATTCAGTCTTCCCTCCCACTTATAACTGCTTGACACCTGCATCACTTGATCTGGGTTTAGCTGGTCTGCCAGCATGGGTAGTCTAGGCTGGTTTAAGCTATTTGTTTCAGACAGGAACTCACAAATCAAGGTTATTATGGTTTACAAGAACGCAGGCGTGTGCAATAATGCCAGACTTGAAATCTCCAACGTTGCACAATCTTGGACTGTTTTCATTTTAAATATCCAGCGTACAGTCTTCATATGCCATCGCAGCAACCTGCAGTAAATATTTGGTGATTAAATACAACGAACTTTGAATTTACAGAGTTTTGTTTCTTGTCTAGCCTAAGTAATTATAACAAGGACTTATAACAGGACTTGGATCTAACAGATCTAGCTGTTTTCACATATACATGTAAACCTTGATTAGCAGTTTTGGGAGGCTTTGCATGCATGCATGTACGTAGGTATGTGTATCTGTGTATAGATACATGGAAGGCATATATACAAGGTAACAATAAATGTCATGATATACTTTATATAATATATATTAATATCAAAAATTTCACACACATGATGGCGGGAAGTCGTGGCCTAATGGTTCGAGAGTCTGACTTGTAAAGCAAAGATCACAGGTTCACTTTCCAGGAAACACTGCTTTGGGTGTGTGTTCACTACTCACTGGTTGGCTACTTTCACTTTTTCACAAATGCAATAACAGAAATTCTGTTTTTTTCTAGTTCATTGTTTATTTAAATAACATTTGTATTTCATATAAAACATAAATTTGACCAGTTCTGATATTATGGGGTCAGTATGAATTACAAAATTAGCATACTCTAAAGATAAACCGAATCACACGATACTGTAGACGATTCTAATTTCTGACTAACTAACACAATGGTGTGTTGAAAAGGAATCTGTGAACTGGAAAAGTCTATGTGTGAAAAATCATGACTGCTGAGCATTCAGTTGTTTTAAACTAAAAGCAAAGAAAATTCCCACAAGAAATGTCCTGTTTTTTTTGTTTATTTTCCAGCACATGACTTCTGAGCACTTCAGAAGTGAAACCGTCCATTTCCACCCGTAAGTATTTATTTCACATGTGATTTTTCATATCTGGAATACGAACAACTTATAAAATTGCAAAAGTTCCATTATGACATCGTTTTAGAACAGTTAAGCAACGCTGTTGTGCACAATAGAAGCAACATCCATAATAATAATGTCTGTGTCATATTCATATTCAGCCAAAGAGAAATATTTACACAGTACAGAGGAAAATGTGTTAGAGCACCACATCACATTGACAGAGGCATACAGAGATTTCCTGTGGAAATTACCTACAGCTTGTGAGCAAACTTTAAACAGAGAAAGAGAAAATGGCTTTGATTTCATGTCTTTGTCCCATTAGATTCACTGTTACCTGACCGTGAAAGTTGCAAATGCTTAAAAAGAGTGAAGTTGTGGATTAGTTTTTATACATTTCTAAGCCTACTCAAGAGTTATCTTGAGGTTTCTAGTGTTTAGCACCCGATATACTGTAGAATGTAAACGTCTTGAAATGCCCTCTTGAATTCCACAGCAACAGCTGAGATTTAACCAGATTTGTTAAGTCTTGCTCTTAAGCAGAAATCTGATAGATAATCCAGTTGTTAATCTCAGTGCCGGTTAGATTCGTGTAGATGTAAGATGACTGTATTGTGGCTTTCACCCTTTCAAAACAAGTGACACACATTTGTCACCCATGCCGGCAAAGTCAGTCACAAATTTTCAAAGACGAGTTCTTGTTATTCTCACATTCACCATTTAAAAATCCTTTAAAATGATGTATGATTAGTTGGAATCAGATAAACATGAAAAAAATGTCAAATTTTTAGGGTTTATTAGAACAAAGGAAAGAAGATGATTTCAGATGTTTAACTGCTATTTGGAGCATTGGGATCGATAGACGAGGGCTTAATTAACCCATTTTGTGAAAACTTCAAATTAAGCCTAAATTGACATCTTTCACTGGTTTTGCCTGTAGCTTGATATTAGACTGTGCGCATTCCAACTCATTTTACCAGCACAGGTCACATATATGACATGATGCAACAGTGCTGTCATGTGTAGTTAGTGACAGTTACTGCAGGAGACAGAATTGATCACTGCTCTGATGTGATTGGCACCTGATTAGCATGAAAAGATCTATTTTCGTAATGTCTCGAGTCTGATGGTCATCAATCATAGCTTGATAGATTCAGCCCTCGTGCAACATTTGGTACCCTGTCAATCTGTCTTAATTATTCATCAAGTGTCTTGTGCTTGTTTTGATATTAGTCTGTGCAAGCTACATCTGAAACTTATCAGCGCTTGAAGAATTTTGACAAATATAGGTTTGCTGAACGTTGACCTGTAACCTATGTATTAACCTATATTGTAATCTATATTATAACCTGTATATATTTAGCTAACAGGGAACGTCCTCAGAACGTTGGCTAACGCTCTCTAAAAATTCTAGAAAAAAGAATTTTCAAAAAACACCGTTGCAGTAATGTTAGTGGGGCTTTTTCAACGTTATATGTCATATGTTTCAAAAACATTGTTCATAAGTTGTTAGTTTTTTGTAAAAACATTACAGAATTTTAAAAAGTTAGAATAATGATTATATAACCAAGCAAGAATGTTAATACAACATCTAAAAAACTGGGCATTTGAACATTCCTAGAACCTTCAAAATGACATTTTTAATGTTTTTTGTTACTTAATGGAAACGTTAGGGAAACGTTCTTAGAACCTACAATTGTTAGCTGGATAGTCACATTTCTAAATGGCATTTGAAATTTTGGCAAATTTCTCTTCATTAGGCATCATTATGAGACGCATCTATTTCCATTTCCATGCTCGAATAGCATCTGTTTCATTTTGTAATCATAAAAAATCTTGTCCTACACTAGTTTTCTCATGCACATAAATGCTATCATACATATACACAAAATGAATTTCTTCTTCACTCCATAACCATCTATAAAAGGTTGGAAGCAATACAAATGAGTTATACTGAACTGACTGGAAAAATGTACATTCATGTGTACTTGTCAATTCTGTTTCATTACAAATGTCCCATAAAATAAATGATCTATGAATTTGGAACCGTTTTTCTTGTACAAATTTGTACTTTGGAACAAGTGTAGGCCTGTCTCATCATCGCAGAGTAAAATCAAGAATTATAGTGGACAATAGTGAAGCGTGGTGACAATATAGACAGTTTAAAAAGGAAAGATTGTATGATACAATAATTAAAAATGCAAAATTGTCTAATGAACTACGAAAACTGGTATAAAATCACATCATTCTAACATATACATTTGTTAATCTTATTGAGATCATTTAAGGGCTAACGGTAAATCATTTGGAATGTTTTACATGTGAACAGTAGATGCACATAACATATAAAATTAGTCTGAAAAAACGAGGAATTGACATCAAAATAATGAATACTGAAGGCAGGATAGATAAGGTGGGAAGGAATATACTGCATTAGGAGGGAAGAAAGAAGGTCTCTAATGTTCTGGAGAACATCAAATTCTTGATCCAGTAAAACTAAACATATACTGAAGACTCCATACTGAGAAATCCATTCAGAAAGTTTTCAATTAACATCAAGCCATTGAGTGTGAAGAGGTGTCTGTTTGTAAAACACATCTTCTGCATTAGAATATTGTGATGTTGTGTTGTGCTTTATTTTAACACTCTTTTTGTTGTAACTTGCTTTTCCTGCACTGGTTTTGCTTTTTTTGATTGAATGTGATGTCATAAACACTGCAATGGTGTGATGTCACAACATTCGTGGTAATTGATCCCTGAGATGCATTCAAACTGATTGGTAAACGTCTGTTGTCATAGAGACAGTTTTACAACTGGTTTTAAACAAATGATACAACCATCTTTTGGAAACATGTCTCAAATTATAAAGAAAGGATTTCTACCATTCGGTCTGTTAAAACTTTTGTAAAACTTTCATAATCATCATCAGTTTGAACACATCTCTAGTTGGTATGTAACTGGTCAAGGCATCTGCAGGGATTAGTTTACTCTGTGTTACTTCTTGGCATGAAACACCATTAGTGGGCGTTCTTCAATGCGTTGCCAGGGACTTTTCTTGTTCTCATCTTTGTCATCAGGGTCGTTGTCGTCTTCCGGGCTGGTGACGGAGTCGCGCTGTGTTTCGCTGTTACTGCTACGGGAGCTGTTTCCACGGCTACGACCCCTTCGTGGCATCGACGACCCCCGGGGCTCCTCTGGACCGTCATCCAAAAGAGGGGTCAGAGGATTTTCCAACGGTGAACTGGCACCCATGCGACTGGAGCCTCCACTCAAATCCAGAGGGTCGTGGTACAGAGGTTTGGAATAGTGTTTCCCGCCACTGGAGCCACTTCCTCCGTGACCTTTGCGTCCACTACCGTGATGTTCCTCCTTACTCTTGCGTCCAGATGATGACTTGCGGTCGTGTTGGGTGTCTTGGAGACCCACGTCCATATTGCGGTCTTTGCTGCTGCCTGCAGGGGCGCTGAGCGTGCTCTGGGCACTATGGTTACCGCTTTTCATTCCACTGTGGCCGAGATCAGCACCTACATCGATGTACGAGTGGCGTACGTGAGCGTTGGCGCGGCCATCGAGGGATATGAACCAGGCGCGAGGGTGCTGCTTCACTCCCAGTTCCAGGAGCTTCTTCTCTGTCAGTGCTTGCAGCTCCCCGTTCATCTGTGAGATGGTGGAGTCATTAAACAAAACGGGGATGTGGACTGGTGCTGGTGGACCACCTGGAGGCCAGACACTTTCATCTGAACCAGCTGGAGAGGAACACTGCTGAGCTTCTGCATGGCCGGGCGTCTGGCCTTGGTGACCCTGGCTCTGAATGCCACTGCTGCTACCTTGTGAATTCTGTCCATCTCTGTCTCTCTCGGCCTGGTTCTGCCCGTCCTTACCTTGGTCTGTGGCACCAAACTCAGATGACAGCCTCATGTAGTGGGCTGGGATCACAAGCGTTGGTACCATTGTACGATACATGTTCTCCTTCATCTGATCCAGGGAACTGCAGAATATAATCTGACCTGGTTGCGTGTTTAGCGACGTTGGCCGTGCGAGGTGATCCGGGCCCTGCAAAACTTGCGAATATTCTGGTGGCTTGTCTGCGATTGGTGGAGACGGGGGGTCAGACGTATATCCTCGGTTGTCGTTGACAATGTGCCTGCGCCGGTAATCATGATCTTTGTCATCAGGGCTGTAATGTAGAAGATTGGTGTCCAGACTGGTTGTCTCAGTGGACCGATGGACCTTCATGGGGAAGCTCTCTCCGTTTCTCTGGGCACCTTTGGACTGCTTGTTCTTAGAAGAATGCCTGAGTTTGTGGGCAGGAATGTGTCTTGAAAACTCATCCCGGGCACTCTTAAAGGCATGCGAGGGCGAGGCTTCAGATTTGTTGGGGTCCAGGTTGCCATTGGAGGCCGCTGATTCAGCATGACCTCCACAGATGAGGTTCAAATGGGTCATGGAGGTGCCTTGGTCACGCTTGGATCCATTCAGAGCAGATGATGCCTGGACCTGTTTCTGTTGCCGTCTGGGTTTTAGACACCGGCGTCTGTAAAAGAGAGATTATCACTCAGATGGTCAAACACCAGAAACTCTGAACAATATGTGTTCTTTGTTATAGTTTGGTGAGTTTGGTTTGTGCAGTATAATGTAAGGGAAATTATTTAACTTGATTGATTTCCTCTGATTACATTGCATTAAGAATAAGTTTAGAGTTTGGAGATGTGTAGCATACAAACTTCATATACATAAACAGATAGTTGTGCTCACTTCCCGGCTAACAGGAAACATACTCAGATGGTTGGTGGAGTGTTTTTTTAATGTTATATATCATATATCAATCAAATAACGTTCTTATAACAAGCAAAAAATTTATGTCTAAAAAAACTGAAGGTTTAAATTGGTATGAAGATGATTTTGAGGAAGATCTTCTCTGCTCATCAGGAGACTTTGCTCCTGCATTTGACAAATGTTTCCTGGCCAGGAATAAACTTTCTTTTGGTAAAGACAGAAACCTGTTCTCTGAGTGCATTTTCTTATTATTAGGATAATTTGCCCAACAATAACTACATATTAGCACATACCTGCAGTAGTAAAGAAGAACACATAGCAAAACTAGCACAAGCAAAGCAAGAGATCCCAGGATGGACAGCAGGAAGAAGGTGTGGTATGCTGTGATGTCCCTGAGGCCTGGGTGAGACAAACTCGAGCCTGGGGTTCAAATGCAAAGCTCAGTCAGCAGCGATACACTCAACACCAAACAAAAGCATTACACTCAACACCAAACAAAAGCGAAATACTCAACACACCAAACAAAAGCATTACACTCAACACCAAACAAAAGCATTACACTCAACACCAAACAAAAGCGAAATACTCAACACACCAAACAAAAGCATTACACTCAACACCAAACAAAAGCATTACACTCAACACCAAACAAAAGCGAAACACTCAACACCAAACAAAAGCATTACACTCAACACCAAACAAAAGCATTACACTCAACACCAAACAAAAGCGAAACAATCAACACCAAACAAAAGCATTACACTCAACACCAAACAAAAGCGAAACACTCAACACCAAACAAAAGCGATACACTCAACACCAAACAAAAGCGAAACACTCAACACCAAACAAAAGCAAAACACTCAACACCAAACAAAAGCATTAAACTCAACGCCAGACAAAAGCGACACACTCAACGCCAAACAAAAGCATTACACTCAACGCCAATCAAAAGCGATACACTCAACACCAAACAAAAGCGAAACACTCAACACCAAACAAAAGCAAAACACTCAGCACCAAACAAAAGCATTAAACTCAACGCCAGACAAAAGCGACACACTCAACGCCAAACAAAAGCATTACACTCAACGCCAAACAAAAGCGACACACTCAACGCCAAACAAAAGCATTACACTCAACACCAAACAAAAGCGACACACTCAACACCAAACAAAAGCAATAAACTCAACGCCAGACAAAAGCGACACACTCAACGCCAAACAAAAGCATTACACTCAACGCCAAACAAAAGCATTACACTCAACGCCAGACAAAAGCATTAAACTCAACGCCAGACAAAAGCATTACACTCAACGCCAGACAAAAGCATTACACTCAACGCCAATCAAAAGCGATACACTCAACGCCAAACAAAAGCGATACACTCAACACCAAACAAAAGCTTTACACTCAACACCAAACAAAAGCGAAACATTCAACACCAAACAAAAGTAATACACTCAACACCAAACAAAAGCGAATCATTCAACACCAAACAAAAGCATTACACTCAACACCAAACGAAAGCATTACACTCAACACCAAACAAAAGCATTACACTCAACACCAAACAAAAGCAATACACTCAACACCAAACGAAAGCATTACACTCAACACCAAACGAAAGCATTACACTCAACGCCAAACAAAGGCATTAAACTCAACACCAAACAAAAGTGATACACTTAACACCAAATATATAAACATGGTAAATTATGGTCATTTTAAACTACACAACATATCCGTTTAAAGGTGAAATTCGTAATTTGTTCTATGTTTACACTAGTTAGGAAATCAGTCTATGAATCGTTTCATAATATTTGACATGCAAACTTAAATTTAGAACACATAAATTACAAACAGCTATTGTAATGTTTGTATTTCATGTGAAGGTAAGAATGTGTGTTTTTGCACTGACTGTTGTGTGTGTTACCTGCTGAAGAACGAAAAGCTGCGATCCAGTAGCCAAGCTGTGAGGCAGTGAAGTCCCATGTGAGCTGTGGTCCCTCTCTGGTGATGAATCCGGTTCCGTTTCTTACCCATAACCCTGAAATCATGAAATAAATTCAACTGTTCTTGCTTGCTTCCACAATAATACAGGTAATAATAGTCATTATATAAATGGTTCTTACAAATGTGTTTTTTTTAAATATTGAGCAAATATGTAACAGGTTAGTGTTCAACACAATCTATTTTTATCTACTACTCACAACGGTAAGTTTATAACTATGATTTATAATTTCAGTGGTTTGGTATATGCAGGTACTGTATATGGTGCAGCATTTGTAGCTTGTTCCTACAGCAGTTGTTTAATATTTAAACTTTAAACATCCACATTAAGAAAATACCCCACAAGAATCTGTAATTGTATGTTTCAAACAGAGATGGCGTTAGAGAGGAAAAGGTTACGGATTGCAGCTTTAAGATGTTTGGTTGGTTTACCTGTCTTGGTGTCGTACATCCACACAGGAATGCTGGTGGCAGAGCGTATGTGGGAATCGGAGGGCAGAGGAACTGAGATGTGAACGGGTTCACTAATGTCCACCGATCGACCGCCGCGGTCATATAGCTGTGCGCTGACGGCTGCCACTGGTGTCAGATCGGCCCAGCCGTTCTCTCCTCCTGAACACAGTTAAACCGATATCTCTATTAAGATAGCTGTTGTATTGAAACTGATGACGGCTGAAAGTATTGCAGTGATGAAGAGTAAAACATCATCCTTACCAAACATCAGGTTTAAAATTAAGCATTTAAGATGATTTAAGAAGCATTTTTGTAATGTTTTTGGAACATGTTCTCACTGTGTTTTTCTGACCTGTGCTGTTTGGTTCCAGGGCTAGGGGGTAGGGGAAAGAGGTCATATCATGCTGCTGTCTGGCTGTTGTTAAAACTGCTGTCAGGTCTGTGTAGGAGGAGTTCAACTGTAGACTCCGCCTTGGAACCTGCAACCATGGCTGGCTCCGCCCACCTGAGGGTAAAACAAAAAGTGTCTTCCAAAAGATAGCATGATAGTTGTAAGTGCTATCTATCTATCTATCTATCTATCTATCTATCTGTCTGTCTGTCTGTCTGTCTGTCTATCTAACACTGGTCTATTAGTGTAAATGGGTTGTTCTGAGATTCACGATTGCAGGACACTAGTTCCAAAAGTGGCTGTTTGTATATCCCCACTCAGCCAATTCATTTCCTTTGTTCTGATATTTTGCCAAATGCTGAGGCACATCACTGCTAACCCGACACTGTCTGACTTTACTCCACAGCAAATGGCCTGTCATTATAGGGGGATTAGAGCAATTAGCAGTTTCAGATGCCAGGAAATTCTGTAATGCGATAGAATACTGTTGCTATGGCGACAGCTAGAGGAATGGAAGTGTCATGTTGACATACGCTGATAGCTTCAAGGGGTGAGGAGAAAGACATATGGAAATAAATTTCACACATGCTATGTGGATATATCTTAAACATGTAAGATTTGGGCAGGCTTACGTTTGTTATCATTATATACTAATATGTGACTGTCAATTTTCTCAGCACCTGCTTTGTAATTTTTTTTCTTACTTGGGGAGCCGTGAAACACCTGGATGACATCGTCATATAGGATGAGTGTGCCAGGTTTCTGAGCCATCAGGTAAAGACTGACGGAGGCATACACTGAGAGAGAGAGAGAGAGAGAGAGAGAGAGATACGGGGGGGGAAGTGGAGGGAGAGAGAGATTTGTTTACATAATACATACACTAATGATAAATAGCTGTACGAAAACAAATACAGTGTCCAAAAGTCTAATATCACATTATATATCTAGGATAAGTTGTTAAATGAAGTGTTCTCCTGTAGCTCAGTGGTAGAGCATTGCATTAGCAGCGCAAGAGATTGCGTGTTTGATTCCCAGGAAGCACATATACTAAGCAAATGTGTCATTTGAATGTACTGTAAGTCTGTTTTCAAAATCATAAATATATCATGTAAAATGAGTATTATTTCCAGGTCACTAATCAACAGGAAACATTCATAGATCAGATTTGCAAACTGAGCTGGGCATATCAAATGCAAAGCAATTATGAAATTCGTGTATCTCTTTTGTAGTGTAATGTTTCCATCAAATTGTTATGCTGTAATATGTACTGGGACTCCGCAAATGTGTAAAGAAAAATTGTGCAATAAATTAAAAAATTAAAATATATCTGTAAGTAAATATATCTGAAGCGTCTTTGCACAGCTACACAATGGCTCATGCTGTATCCAGTAAGCTATTGAGTTTTGCCCTAATACACACCAATATTAAATAAGATAGATGGCGAATAATTTTGCAATTATATTATATCATAAAATATAAGTATAATGCACAATTCTAAAGCTTACTCACAGGGTAAACGGCTGGCGTGCCATGGCACTGAGCTGGTGAGGTAATCTTTCTGAGATGCGGTAATGATTACCCATGTTCCCGTGCGGTACAGGAAGGTGACAACCTGCCCTCCATCACTGCCTGCTTTGCTTTGTGCCAACACACTCTGGTTACCATAAACAGTGATCGCGGCATTGGGCAGGGGTGAAAGGTCACCACCATCGAATACTTGAACCCTCACCTGCACCTCTGTGAAATTCACAACACAATGTGTTAATGAGAGTTAAAACGCTTCCTAAACAGCTACTGTTACATTTAAAGCTGCAATCTGTAACTTTCTCCTTTCTATTGCCATCTTTGTTTGAAACTAGATTGCAGGTTACTTCATGTACTTATCTTTACTAACGTATGTCGAAGTCAAATGAAGCCAAACCGACATCTCAAATTATAAATCATATATAAGCTATAAATATTATAAGCTTACTGTTGGGAATTGGGGTAAGGTAAGGAGATCTGTCATGATTTTTGTTTATTTTTAACAAAAAAAGTTACAGATTGCAGCTTTAAGAATGTAAATGAGAAAAATAGCATTTACCCACCAATAAAAGATATGTATACTTCTTTAAGTATTTTTGTTTTATTGGGTACCTCGTACACTATAAGACAAACTAACAGGGAACATTGTCAGAACGTTGGCTAATGTTGTCTAAAAGTTCTCTCAAAGTTATCATTAACGTTCTTGCAGTAACGTGAGTAGAATGTTTTCTAACGTTATATAGGCTATCATATATATGTATATATATATATATAATGTAGGCTATCATATCATATATAGGCTATTCTTAAGTAGTTAGTGGGACGTTTTAAAAACGTTACGGATAACGTTCTTAAGCAAGCAATAACGTTAATACAACGTTTTAAAAAGGGACGTTTTGAACGTACTTAAACTTCCAACATTACGTTTTCAACGTCATTGTTACTCAATGGAAACGTTCCGGAAACATTCTCACAACCTAAAGTGTTAGCTGGGCCAATGCATTCTGCAGAAGCACAGACACTGCAATGTGATCTACAGAAAAACCATTCACACGTTTATATGCTGCTGTTTTCCAGTTCACTTTTAAACAATAGCTTGCAATCATACAGACAGCCAGAGGAATAAATATGCGCACTTATTAGGCGGTCAGGAGGCCTCGGTAAATTTTACATCTGCGTAAATTGGCAAGCACCCACAAAGCTGTTTAGAAAGCTTACATTTGCGTTTGTCCTTTTGCTGATATTGTGAGAATTTAAACGGAGCAAAACTGTAAAGGCGGTATTATGCACTTATTGTTCCCAGCCTGTATGGCCATATAGGTTATGTTTGATCAAAATTCATCCAGATATGCACGGTAACAGATTGTCTGTATCCGTCATGGCCCGATGCATACAGTAGCATTACAATATTTTCATATGAGAGCTGATCTGGCATCAGTATCTTGCTCGATTCTTAAGAAATGAAATTGCTCACCACTCCCACGTTTAACGCGCTCTGCGTCCTTTATTCTCTACTCACCGAGAGCTCCGCCGTCAGGGATGGATTTAGAAGATAGACCTTTGATACTGGACAAAAAAAGAAAGAAGAGAAAACGGGAGGCGTGAAAGTAAAACATTTTCACGGCTACATCGCTCTTTGCAGCTCGTCGGCCATGTGTATATCAGTCTGTGTTTTCTTTAGACATGGTTGTCAGCATCCTTCTGCGTGTGATGCGGGATGCTGCGCTTCCTGCTGGATCTCCTCACTGTTTCATTGTGAAACAGCGAGCCCGTGTGGTCAGATTCGGCAAAACGTTTTAAAACATCAAGTTCGTCACATTTTGCGAATCCACGACGGGTTTTCCTTTTCACAAACTAACTGTTCTGATAACACACGACGAACAATTAATGTATGACGTGTACATCTACATTTGTGCAGTTTATATTGTATAAATACTGTATAAATGGTCTATTTTTGTTTGGTTCTGTCGTCCAACAAAAACTGCAATATTTTGACATTTTTGTAATAGTTTTTTTTATTGTGCTTACATTAAAAAGATTAGATTACATCTATCTATCTATCTATCCATCCATCCATCCATCCATCCATCCATGTCTCTCTGTATGTCTGATTTTGTAAAACCCTAACTGTGATATCTGATAATACACTGGTATTTTAAAACGAACACAAAGTTATTTGGTACAGTCTATTAGAATAACCTCAGCTTTTCTATCTATCTATCTATCTATCTATCTATCTATCTATCTATCTATCTATCTATCTATCTATCTATCTATCTATCTATCTATCTGTCTGTCTGTCTGTCTGTCTGTCTGTCTATCTATCTATCTATCTATCTATCTATCTATCTATCTATCTATCTATCTATCTATCTATCTATCTATCTATCTATCTATCACTGGTATTTTAAAACGAACACAAAGTTATTTGGTACAGTTTATTAGAATAACCTCAGCTTTTCTATCTGTCTATCTATCTATCTTTCTTTTTTTCATCAGCTTTATCTATCTGTCTATCTATCTATCTATCTATCTATCTATCTATCTATCTATCTATCACTGGTATTTTAAAACGAACACAAAGTTATTTGGTACAGTCTATTAGAATAACCTCAGCTTTTCTATCTATCTATCTATCTATCTATCTATCTATCTATCTATCTATCTATCTATCTATCTATCTATCTATCTATCTATCTATCTATCACTGGTATTTTAAAAAGAACACAAAGTTATTTGGTACAGTCTATTAGAATAACCTCAGCTTTTCTGACCGTGTGTGTGTTTTGATTATTTTACTGCCTGCAGGGAAAATCTTCACGGAATGCTGCAGAACAAGGCGGCCGCGTTTTCCCCTTAGGTGGCGCCCTACAGTTATTGTAAATGATGCTTACCGATCTGATCTGGCTTGATCATCAGTTAACGAAACAGAATAAACGCCGGGCAGGCTTCATACAACAATAACCCTATCTTAGTATCTTGACTCCAATAATAACCAAAGTAACGGAGTCTAATAAAACTGTGGAGTAAAATCTGGCCCGAAACTCCCATACAGGTCGGCTTACGTAAGTCAAGGGCACGTGATTTGAGGGCTGGGGTGATCTTTCCCCAATTCGACAGAAAGAAGGAAATCCTGAAGAATCCTACAGCTTAATCAGGATTAAAGCCAAACTACAACCAACAGATCTGTGATCATATCCACATGAGCTCATCCGTTCATGATAAACCCTCAAGTTGGGAGTGGATTTTACATGAACGATTTGTCTTTTAACCTCATATAACATCAGATATTATAACATTATATATTAATACAGGCTCAGCGCTCCACACCCAAGCCGACTCGTATGCGGTTTCGGTGCCACGGCCGTATAATCTTTGATTGAGCGCGTCGACGCCCAATCGCGTCGCGTTTCCAGCTCCTCGCGTTGCGTTTTATACGATCATTGGCCAACTTGCCCGTCAGGTTGTTTCGCCGGGCTGCGACGCACGCAGCGCTCATTGGTCAGATCGCGAAACGTCGCCGCCTCCCGACCAATCGCAGCGCACTTCCGAGCCGCTCGTTTCCCGCCCTCTCGCTGTATCTGTTACATTCTTGCGCGTTTGAATCAAAGATACTTTGTATCCGGTTACGTTCCATTTATCATCCGCCTTCCCGCGCCGCCCGCGTCTGATATCGGGATCGATACGGCCGTGCGTTATCCAGCTGCTGGTTTTCTTTTATGTTTCTGCTCCTCAAAAGCAGACGGGAGGAAAAGAAGCTCCGTCACTTTGTTCCCGTCAGCGGCGCATCCTAACGTCAGTAAACAGGTAGGATGCGATGCCTTTTTCTTGCGGTTTCTGTCACGCATCGCGGGGATCGCGGGGATGCTGGCGGCGGGGGTGGTCGTGAATGTGTATTTCGTAATGGTGGCAGATCTGCATTTCTGGATGGTGTGCTGGTCACCATGCGTTATTGGCCTTGGTTATAGTAATACACGCATAGTAACTCGCATTCGTTGCTATTTGCGTACATCAGACTGACAATTGAACTCCTACCCGTCCTTCAGTTTTAAGGTGCTGCGTCTGATTGCATTTTATAATAATAATTGTTTGTATTACAAATGCAAGGAAAGCTTTAAACTGTAGGTTTCACAGATTGTGGCTGCGTGTGTTGTTTTAGGGTTTGTGTATGTTTTGCCCGCCAGATGATTGATAATTGATCTGATTACTACGATTCGTGTATGATGAGCTGCTCTGTTATGCAATATTTTTTTTCTGTCATTGCATTGACAAGCCCATGCGCTGACGTCTCACACCTGCTCTTTACGGTTTTATATATATTATTATTTTCTTATTATTTTGGGGCTTTCTTGTTCCGACAGAACACACTATAGTGTTTTGGTACGACATATATAAATTGATTTAACGCGTTGTTTTAAATTGGGTTAAAGGTCACTCAGAATTGATGGTATGCCCTCTTTCGGGCACTTTTGAAAGTGCATTTTATGATCCGTTTCTTATTTACATATTTCCTTCGGTCTAATTGTATTTGACTAACTTATGTAAAACGATTTCACTCCCACCAGTACTTTAATGATCTACTTTAAATAATTTAATTATTTAAATGTGTATGTGTTACATTTTATGAACAAATGTTATAAATATAATACATTTTCTGTATACCCAGCTAACAGTTTGAGGTTGTGAAACCGTTTCCCTACGTTTCCATAATGTTACTTTGAAAGATCTAGGAACGTTCAAAACGTTCAGTTTTTTAGACGTTGTGTTTACGTTATGGCTTGATTATAGAATGTAATTTCTGTAATGTTGTCGAAACGTTACAGAAACAACTTAAGAGTAACGTTTTTTATGTATATTATATTGTATTATAACAGTACTGCAAGAATGCGTTTGATAACTTTCAGAGAACGTTTAGAGAACATTAGCCAAGGTTCGGAAAACATTCCTTGTTGGCAGGGTATGTCTAGGCATGTACATAATGCTACTAAAGATTCCTCTATCATAAGCTTTTTATGTAATTATTGCCAAATGTAAATGTAATCTCTCACACAGAGTGAATCTTTATAAAACTGTAACAGTGTTTTGGTTAAGCTGTCATATGGGCAGAGATGAGGGAACCGTTTGCACTCGGTTGCCATAACAACTCTGTTGCCATAGATACGTCTTCCCTGGATGTAGAAGATATATATGTCTAGTCTATGAAGTGAACACATGACAGGGCTATATAAAGTACGTTGGGAAGAGTCGGCAGTTTTCCTGCTGGTCATGAGATGGAAAGTTTATTTCATTTACAGCTGGAAACTGACTGTAGTGTCTCTCTTGTAGCTGCTGATTGATTTTTTAAAGCCATAAAATGAAACCTGACCAGAAACTTGTGTATCAGCATTCAGTGCTGTTGCCTTAATGGATGATGTGAAACGTCAGACATGTTCAGTCATAATGGGTGATGATCAACATACGTGAGACAAAGAGAACAACAGGCGCCTGTTGTTGTCTGTGATCAGGCATGCACATGCACAAACTACAGCAACTGAAATTTGATTCTGCTTTTGTATGAGCCTCTCTCTCTCTTTCCTCTCTCTCTCTTTCTCTCTCGCTCTCTTTCTTTCTGTGTCTCTCTCTCTCTCGCTCTCTTTCTGTAGAAATGGCTGAAGCCCATCAGGCCGTGGCATTTCAGTTCACTATAACTCCAGAAGGAATTGATCTTCAACTATCCCATCAGGCTTTGAGGCAGGTTTATCTGTCAGGTCTGCGCTCCTGGAAGAAACGCGTCGTACGGCTGAAGGTAAAGACCAGCACAAACAGCGAACTTACCAAAGGATTAAAAGCATTGCAAAGCATTTAACATCTTTTATTTGACCTACTGTGTTTTTGAGTAGAACATTCAGCAGGAAATGACTTGTTGTCCATCAGGATTTGATTATTATAGGTGTTGTGTTTTGGTATTTGCTTACTAATTGCAGTTTTTGTGTTTATGTATGTATGGATGGATGGATGGATGGATGTCTGGGTGGGTGGCTTTTGTATCTTGGCTAGCTCAGTTGGTAGAGCATTGCGTTATCAGCACAAAGGTTGTGGGTTTGATTCCCAGGGAACACACACTGATAAAATGTGTAGCTTGAATGCGACTAAGTCGCTTTGGTTAAAATGTCCGCCAAATACATAAATGTATTATGCAGTTGATAATTTCATGTGTAGTATCTGTCCCCAGCAGTAATTCTCAGTTATTGTTTATCTTTCCGTGTCTTGTGTTTATTCTGGCTCACTTTCTTCTTTTTGTGTGCGTACATTTCCTTACAGAACAGCGTAATCACTGGAGTGTATCCTGCTAGCCCCTCCTCCTGGCTGTTTGTTGTCATTGCCATTTTGGCCACCATGTACACGCGCTCCGACCCTTCTATGGGACTCATTGCTAAGATCCAGGAACATCTGCCTGTCAGGTACAAGAACAATTGCGTGTGGTCCAAATCAAATTGTTGCCACAAATAAATCTTTTCGATTTAAGATAAGAATCACAAAACAAATCTGATCTGTAGTGTGGACGTAGCTTTAGTGGCTCAAATATTCACAACACATGCTGAAAGATTTTGTCATTACATAACTCGCTTTACAAGCTTTTTATAAGGCGAAGGATCACACCCATGAACATGTTCAAGAGGGCGTGTGATTCACTTTGATCTCGGTAAAAGCAAAAACGAAAACGTGAAAATCACGTTTCTCTTTTTATCCATAGGAATTTTTTAAAAAGGTTGAATATTGTTTTAAAATGTTTAGCATTCCAACTGAATAATAATAAAGGTGATGCGGGTAAATAATCTTATCTCTGCTAAATAAGCAATGATAAACAATAATATTTTGTAGCTTTGGTTTGTCAGATTGCTTATGATGTTTGATGTTAGCAGCGCAAAAGGTTTTGGGTTCAATTCCCAGGGAACACATATACTGATC
This sequence comes from Chromobotia macracanthus, assembly GCA_036877525.1. Classification (NCBI taxonomy): domain Eukaryota; kingdom Metazoa; phylum Chordata; class Actinopteri; order Cypriniformes; family Botiidae; genus Chromobotia; species Chromobotia macracanthus. Next base: position 4,191,275 of record JAZGTH010000085.1, read on the forward strand.
AAAAGTATAGCTTGAATGCACTTCTCTCTCGTTCCCTGTGCAGTGATTCTCTGAGCGTTCAGTGCCGGACGGTGGTTTCCGCTGTGTTGTTCAGTACACTCCTCTGGCTCTCGCTCATCTTCACTATGAGACTCTGCCTGAAGCAGTTACTGTCCTACCACGGCTGGATGTTTGAGCAGCACGGGAAAGTTTCCACCACCACCAAAATCTGGGCGGTTAGTATAGTAGTATTACCAGACACACCCAACCTACAGTACACCCACCCAACCCATAACGGTAATGAAATGTCATTGTCTCCAGGCCATGGTGAAGATCTTCTCAGGCAGACAGCCACTGCTCTATAGCTACCAGGGGTCTCTGCCCAACCTGCCTGTACCAGCGGTGAAGGACACGGTCAAGAGGGTAAGATCATGTCTTTACAGTCATTGCTTATCATTATTATCATGTCACTGTAACTTTTGCTCACAATTCTCTATATGCACAATCACATCCTGGTTTTCGTCGGTCATTTCCAGTGAACCGTCATGTTCTTTGATGCATTCAAGATCTCAGGAGGAACACTGAGAGATGCAACAGTGGTTATCCCCTCACAATGATGAAATTTGAACTAAATTAATGCTAGGCCTGAATATTTAACAAACTGTATTTGGATTGTAAAATAAGTTTTATGGTATTGATGCTGTAAAAGCTACCTCAGAAAATAAGTATTCCAGCTGGTTCAAATTATTGCGGACGTTTTTAAAAACATTCTGTGCATATAGCGAATTGGGATTTGTAATCTGAGCAAATCCCTCATCCTGGTGAGTTTATCCTTGCATAGACCAGTAACATTTTCTTCAGAATTGTGTAGTTCCTTATTACTGATCCAAACCACATCTCTGCTTCTCTAGTACCTGGAATCTGTACGTTCGTTGATGAATGATTCTGAATTTGAGAGAATGACGAAACTGGCCAAAGAGTTTGAGAACAGTCTGGGAAACCGTCTGCAGTGGTACTTAAAGCTCAAAGCTATGTGGGCCTCCAACTATGTGAGTCCATCCAGCAGCCAATCCACATAACCCTCAGATTATATCTGTTATGTTTTAGGTTTCTTGGCATTGTGTGTGTGTGTGTCTGATTTCTTGTGTCTGTCTCTTTAAGGTCAGCGATTGGTGGGAGGAGTATATCTACCTGAGGGGGCGTGGCCCAATTATGGTCAACAGCAATTACTATGGAATGGTACTACACTTACTTGCAATTTAAAAACCTGTTCCAGAACCGAATGAGCTGCTCTTTACTGCCTACATAGGCAACTATGCTATTTAGACAGGCACCTCAGCAGGTTTTGGAACAGATCTGCAGTATGTAAATGTGCTTTAACCCTTCCTCTGTTATCCTCAGGACTTCCTGTACGTAACGCCAACCCCGATTCAGGCAGCGCGAGCAGGAAACACACTGCATGCTTGTCTCCTGTACCGCAGGAAACTCAACCGGGAGGAAATCAAACCTGTGAGTCCACATTACGCCGTCGACAGATGGTATCGGGGGCAGGGGGGGCTAAACCTGCTCTTGTCGCCCCAAGCAATCCCAAAGATTGATTGTGCAGCTTGTTTTAGCTACACGTTGAACTTTGTTAAGCTGTGGAGGAGTAATGCAGGCTGCGTGATGGATTTTTGTGCGTGCGTGCACGTACTTCTCTTTTGTACTTTACAGAAGTGGTGTAGATCTGTTATTTATACAGCTGAGTAAACGCGCGTGTGTGTGTGTGTATAGAGGCTGTGTTTTGTGTTTGTTTAGTAAAGGGGTCTAATCAGCCTGATGATTTTTTTGAACCTGAGATGTAGAGATCATCACAATGTTGACGTCACAACAGCGAGCTTGTTAACATAAACACGTTTACACAACAACACCGATTCGGTGTTAATGTGAAGAGATCAGCCAATCAGAGCAGAGGTCATACTGTCCCAGTTTACATATAGACATATAGTTGTAAATGTAGCAAAAACACAACACTCTGTAAACACCTGTTTCATTCTGAGGGTCAAACAGAGGGTGGAATATGTGCAATGTAGCTGGTTTTTGGTACAGAATTCTGGATGCTTTGCAGTTTGTAAGTAATCTGAAACGTCCTCTTTACATCATTCTCTCTCTCTCATCAGAGTCGTATTCCAGGTTTAAATGTTCCTCTGTGTGCAGCTCAATGTGAGAGAATTTTCAACACTACACGAATTCCCGGAGAAGAGACCGGTAACTCACACATGCAAAACCAAACAGTTACACTCGATAATTCTGTGAGAAAACAAGCAACACACACACAAATGTTAATGGAATAAAAACAGGCAAACCAGCTAAGACAGAACCCATCTGAGAGAGAGAGAGAGAGAGAGTGTGAGTGTGTGTTCTTGTTTTTCTATCATTGTTCCCACAAAGATGGTAAAAGTCACACATAGGGAAAATGTGTTATTAAACATACAAAATTATGCTTATTTGTAAAATATACAGTGTGTATAGTAATGAAGCCATTGTGTCTGTGGAACCTATCAGTTTGTTGAATTCCTGGTAGAATCACAAGCATAAACACACACAGGCACACACACCCCTGCTGGGTCTGTCCTGGTTTATAACATACACAGAGCCTGACCCAGATACACAAACACACTACACAGCAGGTTGTGTCTCTCTTTCTCTTGCTTCTCTCTCTCTCTCTCTCTCTCTCTCTCTCTCTCTCTCTCTCTCTCTCTCTCTCTCTCTCATTCTTCTTGTTTTAAAGGAAAAGCACACCTATTATTCACTTACCCCCATTCTTTTATGAAACAGCTTTTGACTTGATTTAATTTAATCCAAGTTTGTTGTTTGAATGAGTAAAGCTGTATTGTAAGACATACAAGTTAATAATAATAAAACTTTGTACCATGTAAATGATGGTAAGGGTTTGGTCCTGTGTGTGCATGTGTAGATTCTTTGGTCCACTGGCAGGACAGCGAGTATGTGGCCGTGTTTCACAGAGGCCGTTATTTCCGACTGTGGCTGTACCATGCCGGCCGCATGCTGTCTCCCAGGGAGATCGAACACCAGGTTCAGCGTATCCTCGACGACCCATCACCCCCCGCGCCGGGAGAGGCCAAACTCGGAGCCCTGACGGCAGGAGAGAGGTACTGACTGACTTCAATGGTTTCTGTGACACAGTACAGCAAACATGCACATACTCAAATATGTGTAGAGACACACACACAGCTCGTCTGGAGGCTAGCCAAGGAGCAACAGTCAAGACAGTTTCTGCTCATGTTTTAGAGGGCAGGCTGCTGGGTGATAAAAAGGGTGATAACAGGCCATCTAGGGACTAAGTTATCACAGATTTGTGCCGGTAGGCAACCACATAGCAATAAGCCAGAACAATGTAGCAGCACCTAAAACACCCTAGAAACTGCATACCTTAGCAACTCACAGTTACTCACATAGCAACACACTAGCAGTCACTCTCTAGCGTGATAGTTTTTATACAGATAAGTACAGTACCACTAATTGTGTTAAATGTCAGAATCCAGATTCTATAGTAATTAAAGTAATTAAGTAATTAGTAATTAAATCAGAGTTATTGTAGCTTTATAAATACTTTGAATTTGCATTTGTTTTTATGCATTTCATTTTCATGTTAATTTTAGTTAAATTATTGTGCTTTATTGCGCATTTAATTATTTATTTTTAATATTGCTGTATAAGATTAATTCATTTTAATTCCAGTGTCAGCTGTAGTTTAGTTTTGACTTATTTACAGTTAATAATAATAAAGAATATGTTTAATGACTCACTGAACTTAAAGTGTTTGTCCTCCTTTTAAATGTTTTTAAACTGGAGCGACCACTGACTGCCCGTGAACCTTGTAGCTTCTGTCTAATGCATGCTATGTTCTGTTTATCAGTCTGCTGAGAAATAAGGTCATGTGTAATAACTCTGCCGGAGTTCATGAGGTTCATGCTATCTAAAGTTTAACACACATTTTTTGAGTAAGACACCTAAAGCCACCTGTTTATTCTGCTTTGTTTTCAGATTTACCCTTAATCGTTACAAAGCAAAAACATCATACATGTCAGTCAAATACACTCTTAAAAATAAAGGTTCTTAAAACGATGCCATAGAAGAACAATTTTTGGTTTCCCAAAGAACCGTTCAGTCAATTGTTCTTAAAAGAACAATTTCTTTCTTACCTTTTTAAAGAATCTTTGTCCAGTACAAAGAACTTGTAGTAAATCAAAGGTTCTATAGACGTTAATGGTTCTGTATGGAAACATAAACAACTCACCTCACTACACAAGACTTCAGTGTTTTAAATTTTATTTCCCAGAATCCCCTGGGCCCAGGCCAGAAAGGAATTTTTCAGCTCGGGGTTGAATAAGAGATCTCTGGACTGCATTGAGAAAGCGGCATTCTTTGTTGCCCTTGATGACGATGAGCAAGGCATGATGGGAGACGACCCAGCTGGCAATTTGGATCGGTATGCCAAGTCCCTGTTCCACGGCAAGTGCTACGACAGGTGGGTTGACCCATTTTTAATCAGAGACAAAAAAATATAAAAATGTCAAACGAGTGCTGTCCTGGGCACAACATTTATATTTCTGAAGTTAGCAGATGATTTTGTAGTTGTGTGTGATTGCTCTCTCTGCCTTTGTACCTGTGCGCCATTGCTCTCCGGGTCCTTGTACCTGTGCGCCATTGCTCTCCGGGTCCTTGTACCTGTGCGCCATTGCTCTCCGGGTCCTTGTACCTGTGCGCCATTGCTCTCCGGGTCCTTGTACCTGTGCGCCATTGCTCTCCGGGTCCTTGTACCTGTGCGCCATTGCTCTCCGGGTCCTTGTACCTGTGCGCCATTGCTCTCCGGGTCCTTGTACCTGTGCGCCATTGCTCTCCGGGTCCTTGTACCTGTGCGCCATTGCTCTCCGGGTCTTTGTAACTGTGCGCCATTGCTCTCTGTGTCTCAGGTGGTTTGATAAGTCCTTTACGGTGGTGCTGTATAAAAATGGAAAGAACGGACTAAATGCTGAGCACTCCTGGGCAGATGCACCTGTGATGGCTCACCTGTGGGAGGTGAGAAAGACAATTAAATGATTGACAAAACAATAAAGGATCAGATAAACTAATTATTATTACATGGAAGCATCAGTAACTGTTGCACATACTTGGGGATAGGAATGTGACAAATTTATGTATTACATTTATACGTTTGGCAGACTCTTTTACCCAAAGCGACAGTGGATTCAGACTATACATTTGATCAGTATGTGTGTTCTCTGGGAATCAAACCCACAACCTTTTGCGCTGCTAATGCAATGCTCTACCAGTTGAGCTACAGGAACAAATACATAAAGCAACTACCCAAAACACCCTAGCAACCACATAGAAACATCCTAGAAACCATCCATAGCACCCTAGCAACCACATAGCAACACTCCAACAACCCTATCTTCAATCTTCTTCAGAAAATATAAAGTCTAGTAATTATCTGTAATGCTGTGATATTTGTTTTTCTAATACTGCTCTCTCTCTCTCTCTCTCTCTCTCTCTCTCTCTCTCTCTCTCTCTCTCTCTCTCTCTCTCAGTATGTGATGACTACAGATTCTTTCCAGCTTGGTTATAATGAAGAAGGTCATTGTAAAGGAGAGGTGGATTCGTCCCTGCCTCAGCCTCAGAGGCTCAGCTGGGATATACCTCAAAAGGTGCAAACCCACTAACTGACATTGATGTTTACCGACACACTGTACAGTATACAGTGACACTTAATAGAGACACTGAATAATTTATCTTCTTCTCATTGTGTTGTAGTGTCAGGAGCGTATGGAGAAGTCTCTCACTGTCGCACAAGCCCTGGCCGATGATATCGACTTTCATGTGCTGCCTATTCAAGAGTTCGGCAAGGGCGCCATCAAGAAGTGTAAAATCAGTCCTGATGCCTTCATCCAGATCGCCTTGCAGCTGGCCTATTACAGGGTGAGGCTGAAACCTCATACCTCATCGAACCCTCTTCCTTGTGTTCCTTTAAAGCTGCAATCCGTAACGTCTTTGGATTAAAAATGAACAAAATCAGTTATTGAGCGAGTACATAACAGATCAGTGTTCAAAACTGTCTCCCTACATTGCTTCGATTCGCAACAGTAAATTTATAATATTGATTTATAATTTAAGAAGGTGAATCAATTTTCCGGGAAATGTTAGTTTGGCCTCATTTGACTTTAATATACGTAATGTAAGGTATGAAAAGTAACCTGTAATTTTATGTTTCAAACATAGATGGCAGGTGAGAGGCAAAAGTTACGGATTACAGCTTTAACTACGTTTCCTGTATTTTACTTGAACGTTTTGAATCTTTATGGCAACAATGACTGTTTGGTTGACATGATGGTTGTAAGACAATATGACCATTTTAAGTTTGTATTACAGGAAGTATAAAATTCGTTAGATAAATATCATTAAAGCTGTAATCCGTAACTTTTATTGGTTAAAATGAACAAATATCCGTTATTAAGCAAGTACATGACAGATTATTGTTCAAAACGCTCTCCTTACCATGGTAAATTTATAATAATGATTTATAATTTGAGTGATGGGGTCATATTTCAAGGAAATGTCTGTACTTTAACTCTGCAATTAAGCTGCAATTTTATGTTTCAAACAGAGATGACAGTAGAGAGGCAAACGTTATGCATTTCAGATTTAAAAGTCTGGAAAAAACTGACATACTTTTTTAGCTATGTTGTAACCCTACTGGAACTAGCTACATTGTTCTGAGGCAGTTAGCATGGTAATTATTCCTTGTTTCCTTGTTCCTCCTTCCATTCAGAATAGAGGCACGTTCTGTCTGACCTATGAAGCGTCTATGACTCGTTTGTTCCGTGAGGGCCGGACTGAAACTGTTCGGTCCTGCACCAGTGAGAGCTGCGCCTTCGTCAGAGCCTTTGAAAGTGGGGAGGTAACAAACAAAACACAAACTCCTTTATAACGAACACTTTCAGTACACTCATACACACTTTACCAAATGCTGCTTGTTGTCATCCACTACAAACACAAAAGGGACACAAACTCTCAATGTCTCTCTCTCTCTCTCTGTTTTCTCTCTCTCATTGTATCTCTCTCTCTCCTGTAGAGTAAGGAGGTGTGCCGGCGTCTGTTCCGTACAGCGTCTGAGAAACACCAGCATCTCTACAGAATGGCTATGACGGGTGCGGGCATAGACAGGCATCTGCTCTGCCTCTACATTGTCTCCAAATACCTGGGAGAGGAGTCGCCCTTCCTCAAAGAGGTATGTTTGCGTCTCTTCAGTTAGTGTTTATCTGCCAAATTTTCAACTGAGGTTTCGGCAGTATCTGAAACTGTTACCTGTTTCCTTTCGAATGCTGTCTGTGGTTTTAATGTAATATTGGTAAGGATTGCGTGTTTGTTCATCAGGTGCTTTCTGAAACTTGGCGTCTCTCCACCAGTCAGACTCCTCTCCAGCAGGTCGAGCTGTTTGATTTCGTTAATCATCCAGAATACACCACCTGTGGAGGAGGATTTGGTCCAGTGAGAAACATTTGTGCTACTTCACATAAATGCAATTTACTCCTGCCTGTCAGAAGAGCTCTTAATTTTAACTGTTACTGTACATGTTATATGTGCTCTTCTCAGGTGGCAGATGATGGCTATGGTGTGTCCTACATCATCATTGGAGAAAACATGATCAACCTCCATATTTCCAGCAAATTCTCCTGCCCTCAGACTGTTAGTACAATAATCTTCTGTTACCAGTTTCCTCAAACCAAAATAAATTTATACATGTGTGTGTACATAGATCCACACAAATGTAGCATAAATGGAGACCAAGTGATAAAATGTCGTGGTGGGTTAGGAAAAATGTGATGGTAATGTTCTGCTTTCACACCCTCTCTGTTGCAGGACTCTCACAAGTTTGGAGCTCAGATCGTCCAGGCCATGAAGGACCTCTTGAAGCTGATGACACCAGAAAAGCCAGAGGCATCCAAAACTGAGAACCACTTCCAGAGCAAAAAAGATCTGTAGAGGTGCAAAGCGTTCATTACAACAAAAACTAAAGGTCACATAGGAAAGCTGTGTGTGTGTGTGTGTGTGTGTGTGTGTGTGTGTGTGTGTGTGTGTGTGTGTGTGTGTGTGTGTGTGTGTGTGTGTGTGTGTGTGTGTGTGTGTGTGTGTGTGTGTGTGTGTGTGTGTGTGTGTTGAATGCATGTTTATATCCTACAAATATGCATCAGACATTACATGCTTGTGTAAAAATGCACCGATGCCATGAAACCATGAACAACATTCAGAATGTATCAGTGGTGGAAGTTGCTTCGTCAATAAATAAAAGAAGTGAGAGGTAGTTAGAGATAAAGGATGAAGAGGCTCCTTACAGTAGTGTTTACCACTAGGGCCAGTTCCCTGAATAATTTAGAATATATTTGCTCTTAATTCTTAAAGTTTATGAAGATTTACAATGATTTAGTAGTATAAATGACCAAAAGAAGGATGGGTGTCTAATGGTTACTATTTAACCTGCAAGCATAATGGATGTAGGTTCAGTCCCAAGTAAGATTAACCAATCACAATGCTGCATCATCTCTGTATCATCTGATGAAGGCACTTTGACCTGCTCTCCTGATGTTTCAGTACTAGAATCACGTGTAGATGGAGCTTCTCCGCTTAAACATCCTATCTGACTTGAGACTCAGAGCAGAAGTATATTTCAGGCTTTAGTGACGAATGACTCAGAATTGTACATGTGACTGCAGTGTGAATATGATTGTTCTGATACATTGACTTCTGTGGTGTGTTGATCTCACTCCTTCAAATCCTTCATTTTAAGTGTTAATTTTTATTATTGTTATTATTATTTAAAAGTACTAAAAATAACCCAATAGCTTTATACTCATAGTGTATTTAGTAGATTTGAATTGGTTATACGATTCAGCTTAACAATGTCTAATGGCGTTAAAAGAAAATAACAGCCAGTGAAAAATCTTTCTAACACATTTCTGGTAATTTCTCAGACGTCTTTACATACACAATTTAGCTGTAATGTTACCTGTACTTAAAATGTACTGTGGTGCGAAAAAAGACTAAGTCACCTCGTCGTTAGAAGAACAACAGTGAAGATTGTAAGAAAAAGCAGTTCAAATGAAATTAAAGGCAGGGCATTTTGTGATTTGTTATTGATAAAATCAAACTGGAATTTGAGAGTCTCATTCGTACAGAGAGTATATCTCTGTAGTGTATCTACAATCTGTTTTGAACAAAAATGTTAAAACCACTTCCATTCTTAAAGTACCTCAGACGTTAATATTTTTGTGAAGGACATTGAGGTTGTGACTGGTTTCACGAGGTAATGCGATTTTATTGTAAAACCACACCGCTTTAACCTAGAAGATCCTTATCAACAACCTCAAAACCTCGCCACACACAATCTTCAACGATCTGCATAAATGCATCTGTTTTTCCCCCGACCAATAGCATTATAGTGCTGCTCCTTTAAGACCCAGACATGAAGAATGAGTGATGATCTTGGCAAGGGCTTCTTGACTTTGGTTCTTATTTTGTTTGGCTTCCCTCTTTCGATCCGTTTTCGCTTCACTTTGGCAGCTGTGCTGTTCAGCAGTTTGACGTTGTCTCTGTGGTACTTACCATGTTAGTCAGTTACACCATAATATAAAGCTGATGGTATAATATAAAGTTGCCTTTCGAGTGCATGAGTTCCTAGATATAATCATTGTGAAAATATCTGTATGTATTTCAAAACAGTCTTTTCTGTACAACCTAACTCTGCTTATACACCCTTCCCTGTATACTTGAGTTTAAACCTCACTGATGATTTTTATTGTTATTGTTGTTTATTATTATTATTATTATTGTTACAATTCTAATAATTAACTTGAAAATGAAAACAGTAGCAATGCAAAAGTTTGTGTAGTGCTGATATTAGTCTGGAAAGACGAGATTTTACCTCATCTGTCTTATGAATGTTTCTCTCCTGTCCTGGCCAGTACTGTATCTGCTTGTCACCTCATGTTTGCTCTTTGTCATCTGTGCACTGCAGAGCTTTACTCCCTCTCTTACTCTGGCAATCTGTCCTTCCTTTACATTTTATATATGAATGAAAAGGAAAAGACGAGATCACTTTTTTAAAATTAAAATGGTTCAAGCAAATACGTGTTCGTGGTGTTATTATAACAGACCCGTTTGCTTATGTTATTGTATCAACGTGAGCAGACGTGACCAACTGTATGTTTTTGTTGTTTGGTACAGTTTTTCAAGATTTTTCCTTTTTTGTTACAAAGAGGAAGATAATTGGCAAGTCTCAGTATTTTTAATTATTAAGTAACAGACACAAGTACGTTATTTAATGATTAACAGATTGTTTTATTCACTTCTCATGTGATACTGTTATATTTATGTTCAAATCAAATAGGAATGTGGGTTATTGACAAAAGTTATTTAAAGTAAATTGTAAGTCACACATGCATACAGCTGATGGAGTTCACAGCACATTTGTACTGACACCAGTTTGGGTTCAGTCCGTTTTCAGTGTGAATGTTGCATACACATCACTGCTCTGGTTTTGTTTAGATGTGAAACCTGATTCCTCAGCGATCTCTTTCACTCTCTCAGCAAAACCTGACACTTGCTCCTTTGAGAGGTCCAACAGGTAACTAAAAAAAAAACAAGGTAAGATTAGATGTACAGTACTAAAAAGATCATATACAGAGATCTTTGAAGTACTATGGCTCAAAAAGGATGAACATAATTTGATGAGTGTGTGTGTGTGTTGCATGTGTACTTGAACAACTATCATTGTGGGGACCAGATTCAGTTTTATACCATCGTAGTGAGGGCAAGGGAGTAAATTGAGGACATTTTGTTTGGTTCTCACTTTGACACCCCTTTAAAGGGCTGTTTGAGGGTTAAGAGTTGGTTTTAGGGTTTAAAGGCAGGCTAAGCGATTTCTTCCAGAAACATTTACTGGACAATCACTAAGTGAAGTTTAAATAAAGAAATATATATATATTTTACACAAAATATATATAAATAAATAAATATCTTCTGTGGAAGGTGCAGGACCATGCAATGTTCATCCAATCACTGCATATGGTCGGAATGCAATAAAAGGATATCTTGCCTGTAAACTATGGATGTGTTCACATGTTGGAGGAGGTGTGGCTTTGGTGAGCGCTCTAGGGGGTTGGGATTTTATGCTTCCAAACTAGGTTGCTATTGCTGGTACTCTGAAATTGCCTACCCTACCTTTAAGGTTAGAATTAGGATAAGGTTGCGCTTAGGGTAAGGTTGCGCTTAGGGTAAGGGTTAGGCCCTTAGTTGTGATGGTTAAGGTTAGGGTAAGAGGTTAGAGACTGCATTGTGGTAATGAATGTCCTCACAAAGATGTGTGTGTGTGTGTGTATAATGACAGATAGACTTACTTTGCCAATTCTATTACCAGAACAGCATCGGGTGCTGCAATCTGTCTCAGAGATGAATCTATCTGATGAACCATACTGAGAGAAAGAGAGAGATACTGTTACCCTTATTGAATCTGCACTTTTACACAGTTTTCTGTAGTGATTTCTGTGTACCTGGCTGAACAGTAAATGGTGTTAAACAGGTTCCTGTATCTGCTTTTGAGAGGGAGTTTGCTAAGACAGTCTGGAGACAGAAATGAGACTTTGACTCCATTCACATCCATCAAATCTGTGAGAACACACAGAATCAGAAATAAATGTTTGTGGAACTATTGCAGTTTAAAGTTTGTGGCTTTGTTGTGATGTAACAGGATGTTACCCAGCGGCTGTGATGTCTGGACTGTTGCCTCTGTGTGAGTGTGAGAGGTGGCCTCATTTGTTTCTGTTTCTGCTGATGTTATGGGGTCGTCTGTGGATGGATTACATGTTCTAGAGCTGTGAGCATCTTTACTCAGAGGAGAGCGCACTCTGCTGGCAAGATATTCAAACAACGCCAGGACGTTCATTTCAGAAATATCCCGAGCAGTCTAAAAAAGAGGAAAAATAGCCAGAGAAAAATTTTATATATATATGTAAATTCACATATAAATACAATGTGAATTAATATCTATAAATCTATCAAATGTTTTCTTGTAATAATGTACATGTATAATTGCCTGGGGGGTAAATTTTAATAAATTACCTTTACATGTTGATTGTTGTGTTTTATCAGCAGGTCTTTGTTGTCAGTCTCTATACCGAAGGACAAATATGGACTGGAGACGATGTCACCCCAATACCCTCTAACTGCCACCCTGTTTCCTCTCTGGAACACACACAAACGTTTGTTGCCTGACTGTATCATGGGCGGCACATAAAGTGTTTTAGAGTCTTGTTACGTCAAATCTGATGCAACAACTTACGTGATTGAACACTCGTGTGGAGAGCAAGCTCTGATTGGCTGTTTGATAAATCCCCTCCCTCATCTCAAAGGCCACGCCACTTTCTCTCCATTTTACGTACTGATGTTTGTTAATGACCCCACACTAAAACAAAAAATTACAGAACCTAGTCAATCCTGAAACCATATTTAAATGGCCTTTACAAAAAGCTGTCAGATGTAATGGTGCACAACAATGGCAAAGATCTGTTACATACGCCTCTCTGGTGCAGTTTCATGGTGAGATCCCAGTCGAAACAGCCTTGGCGTGAATCGTAACGAGTTCCCAGGTGCTGCCGAACACGGGCGTCCCAAACTTTACGCACGCTCGCTGGCACAGGAGGGGGTCGCTCCCACAACTTAAAGATCTGGACCAAATCATCTCTCTCCTTAAACTAACACAAAACAGCAGAAGGTTGAATTTCACTGGACTGAGGTTTGAGTTTAAATACACAGTTATAAAGTAAATGTATAACGAACCTTCAGAAGGGTTGTATCAAGACAAGGATGTGTGTGTGTGTCAGAGGAAAGTGTGTTTGTGATGGAGAGAGAAAGTTGAGCTGCTGCGTATTTTAGACTCCCGTCCGTCTCGCTGCGAATCTCAGAGTTCCCAAAGATCTCCAGAAACAATTCTGTCTTCTCTGAAAACATAAAACACAATTTAGCCCAAAAAGAACCCCTTAAATTATCCAAGCATACTTGCAAATGTCCAGACAACAAAAGCACAAACAGAAGTGTCTTATTTTAGGTTGAAAAGATATTTTTTGTTAATCTGATATAACAGAAACACTTTAGATATATTTAGAAATATTTAGTGATATTATTTGGGGGGTCAGCTTGATGTTGTCATTGTGGGCCAATTTTCAATCTAAATGTTTTGATATATAGTTTATCATATATACTGCAGGTAATTACATTTACAACACATTTATAAACCTCTTACTGCCACACAGACAGGGTCTGCTCATAATAAAAAATAAATTCAGAACAGAAGAAGTACACACTGTGTAGACTCATGTTCGCTGGGGCCTGAAGCGACAGGTAGAGCAGCAGTAACTGTCTGGCAACAATCTCCATGCTATTCTCAGTCACCCAAACCTGCAACATGCCTCATCATTAACACATGCACATACACAACACTGCTTATCTGAGGCACTGTAACCTGTGATGTTAAGGCTGATATTTAAAGGTGGGGTAGGCAGTTTTGTAGAGGCTAGCAATAGCAAGACAGGCAAGTAGGACATCCTATTACTGCATTCGGACCGAATGCAATGATTGGAAGAACATTTTACAGTCTTGCACCATCTGCAGAGGATATATATATCGATATAAAAATATTTAGACCACTTTACTTAGCGACTGCTATTAGTATGTGAAGAGACTTTCAGCCAGTATAACAAAAAATGATTCTGGAACAAACCGCCTACCCTGCCTTTAACGTCCTTGTAAAGTCTCCAAGATCTCAATGTATTGATCATGTATTTCTAAACATTGTTAGTAAGAGTGGTTTCTACGCCTGGCTGTGAGGTCAGCATTTAATCGCTGTGTACATGGAGAACTACTAACATGTAAGATGTCAGTCTCTTTCAATCCAGCGATGGTCTTCAGGATGTGTCTGGGGTCTCCGCTGCCCACCAGCAAAATATTCAACTCTCCATCTGACCTCACCGGGTGCAAGTCTGTAAGCATTAAAACGTCACAGGAGAACAAAACAGGTAATGGGCCGATCTAATCTTCATTAACCCTGTTTTATAGTTATTATATTGCTGTTTGAGCTGTTGCCTTCATTCTGGTGTTTATTCTCAGGTTATCATTTACCTGAGCTCAGCAGGTCTCGTCCTGGTCCGAAACCCCACCAGGTAACACATCCCGCTCCCTCAACAGGTTTGAAGCTCATTCTTTAAAAATGTGATAATTGTTATTAAATAACATAACATAATGTGTTATATATGTGAGAAAATATCAATGATTTCGAGATCCTCCCAATTTAACAGGTTCTGTTCCAGCTGTTCCCAGCTAACAATTGTAGGTTGTAAGAACGTTTCCCTAATGTTTCCATCAAGTAACAAACACCTTACAAATGTTATTCTGAATAATACGATGCAATAATACGACGTATTAACGTTATTGCTTGGTTACCAAAACGTTATTCAAACATTTCTGGGTTACGTTTTAAAACCTCCCACTTGTAACTTAAGAACAGCGTTTTTAATGTGCACGGTGTAACTAAAACAAATATATAAAATATATAAAATGTTGTACCAACATTATTGCGTGCGCGTTTGTGATAGCGTTAAGAGAACCTTTAGAGAACGTTGGCGAACGTTCTGACGTCGTTCCCTGTTAGCTGGGTAGCTAAAGAAGCTAAAAGCTCGCTAAATTGCTGCATTTGTGGCCGGTGACGCGATTATAAACGATAAAAAACACAATTTCTGAGGTATTAAATCGGCAGTATGTACAGTAGATATGAAGTTTATTTACAGTAATGCCCGTAAAACTCACCTCGTCATGTAAACACGGTGAAGTTTGGTAGGCGGTTGCCTAGCAACAGGAAGAGATGTCGGACTCTGCAGCGGGCCTGATGGACTTCACCCAAAATGTGTCCTGCTATTTTTTACATTATTACAAAGTTGTTTTATAACATTTATTACGTTTATGACTTGAAGGTTGAGGTTTAATGGAGGCGAAGAGAAATGCGTCTTCTGCTCGTATGAATGAACGCAATACGCGCAACTTGCGATTCACGAATTGCCTGAACATGCAACAAAGCGAAATTTGTAATTTGTGCAAATTTGTAAGTTTCAAAAATGTGTAAATCTGTACATATCCAAATCATAAAGTTTAGCAAGCTTTAAAATCAGCAGTCAACACTGACACCGTATTAACGTTTAATGGCATTTATTGTTGTAAACAGCAGCAGTCAAATGTCATTTGTATTCATTTAAAGAATGTAATTAAATCTGTGAATACAGAGCAATTCACGATGAATGAATGAATAGATACTGTATATATATATATAGTGTGTGTGTGTGTGTGTGTGTGTGTGTGTGTGTGTGTATACATACATACATACATACATATATACATATATATATTCTATACACATACATACATACATGTGTGTGTGTATATATATATATATATATATATATATATATATATATATATATATATATATATATATATATATATATATATATATATATATATATATATAATACATATATACATATATATACACACATACATACATACATACATGTGTATATATATATATTTATATTATATATATACACATGTATGTATGTATGTGTGTATGTATATTATATTTATATTATATATTATATATATATATAATACATACATACATGTGTGTGTGTGTGTGTGTATATATATATATATATATATATATATATATATATATACCCATAATATGAGTATTCAAACAAAATACGAAACATTATTTCAATTTGTGAATGGCAGCCTGGCAGTCAATTAGGGGGTGGGGACACAAGGGAGGACCAATCATATTTCGCATTTCCCGTCTGCGACAGTGTGTAACTGGTTAGTTCAGATGACTTAATCTTGACGTGTTGATTATTAATCCTGCTTTACAATGTGACGGATGAGAGGACAAGTTACAAGTGTCGACAGAATACAGGTAAGTGCGTTTCTTAAGGAAAAACATGGTTATAAAGAGGCTTCATTTGCGATTTATAATACTGGATCTCGTTTATAAACGTAAAAGCTTTGCTTTTTGTCGTAACAACGTGAAGGTCCAAAAATAATTCAAGAAAGAAGTTTATTGTCGCAAGTTTATAATCATGGTCTCTTTAGACAGAAGATTATCTTTTAGTGTATTGAGTCTTATTATCTTTTAGTGCATTGAGTATTTTATCTGATCAATATCCGTATTTATTGACACGTTATCTAGCCCAACAAGTTTATCTGCTTCTCTCTCTCTTCTGCCAGTGGGGGCAATCAAATACACTTCATATCTCTTCAGTTCACTTCAATCATATCACTTTGTTTTTATGTTAGTAATCTGAGGACAATTAATGTATCATTTAGGTATTTCTTAAGTTTTATTAGCGTTTGATAAGCATCAAAATAAATTGTGAGGGCATATTTATGCAGTCACTTACACAGGTGTAGTTTTTTGCAGACTTGCATCGGGTTTTCATCTGTGTCGCAGACATCTGGAGATTTCAAACCTTTTTGAACTTAAGAAATGACAGGAATTTTGCAAGGTGAGTTAAAAGTATCCACGTGACTCCAACACATTGATTCAGTCCCACTGTACATTGAAAACTATTGTAAAAACCCACATGTGACAGAACTTTGCTGTTTCTTCTTCAGAGTTTTCTCTTGTTTGCCGGTCTGATATCGTGTTTTGTGATCCTGGAGATGATGTTGCCCTGTCGTGTCATCTTCAGCCAGCCTTCAGTGCTGCTTCAGTGGAGATCAGGTGGCTGAGAAAAGCTGATCTTGTCTGTCAATATAAAGATGGAAAGGTGACGGAGAGTAAAGGCTATGAGGGCAGAGTTAGTCTCTCAATGCGAGATTTACACAAAGGAAATGTGTCTTTGACACTCAGAGACGTCGAAGCAGCACAGAGCGGCCTTTACACCTGTGAGATCATCTATGAACGCAGAACAATGAAAGAATGTATTTTTCTCTATGTGCACGGTAAGTATCCTGCAGGCTTTTGTTTGCATAATATTTTTGCATGACTGAACATGTTTTGAAGATCCAGTTAAGAGACAGTGACATGGTGGCTTTTCTTCCATGTATATATGTATATGTATGTATATGTATTTGAGTTAGCATGATCTTTCTGAGTTGAAAGCTACACTGAAATTTTTGAAAGGTTAATTGTGTATTAAAGTGTATTAAAAATTGTTCCTGTAAGTTATAAGGATAAAAATAAAAAAGACAAATGCAAAAACAGCGTCATACCTTTGATAGCAAGCTTTAACGTAATTCCACTGATAATTCCAAAAATTAAATTGTTTAAAGATTTATATAGAGATAATATGTCTGTCTCTCTCCAGCTGAAAACTTCAGAATTGTGGCCTCCCCTCGCACAATATCTGCTGAACCTGGAGAAGACGTGATCCTACCTGTTCACCTCGAAACTGCAACCAGTGCTGTGTCTATGAAAATCAAGTGGTTTAGAGGAACTGAGCTCCTTTATCAGTATAATTATGGACAGGAAACGGCAAATAGTGCTTGTGAGAATCGAGTGCGTTTGTCCACACAGGGACTTGAGAGAGGAAATCTTTCTCTGACTCTGAGAAATGTCCGGCCGTCAGATTCAGGCGATTACACATGCCGGGTTTGTCATAATGAAGGTGTGACATCAGCAGTCGTACACGTGAAAGTCAAAGGTGAGACAGGCTGTAAACTCCATTTATTCCATTGTGATTTTCCTCTCTAACTTATTTTTATCATTTATTCATGTAAAACATTTCAATACTGTTGCAATGTACTCATTTAAGATATAACTATATAATTAATTATAAATAATGAATATAATTAATTATAATATAATATTATAATATGACATATATGTTATACGCAGGTATGTAATATGTAATAGCAGGTTCATATTGTTCTACTCTAATTATATATATTTTATATATAGACATTCTTAGACAAGTTGAAAATGTCGTTATTAAAGAGTTGGATGATACGCTAACACTTGTTCGAGAGCCACTGGATCAAGATGACAAGGGGAAAAGAGAAAGAAAAATAAAGAAACTGATGGTAAGTCTAATAGAAGCATAACTGGCCTTTAAAAGCTTCCTCTAGGTTATAATAAAACAGCTGTACATTAAATAAACTCTTCCATGTACAGTATTTGTAGAACTTTTCTGTATTTGTAGTTTTTTTCTGAATCCTCCGATTAATTTTGTTCTTTTCTTTTTATTTTAGGTCGTCTTTTTAGACACTAATATAGTATGGAAAGAATGCGACCAGACAGTAAGAAACCTCTTTAAATAACAATTTAATGAACTATTTCTAACTAACTGCTTTTAAAAAGTATTACCACTTCCTCACTGTTCAGTATCTCACTCTCATCTCTGTTGTGTTTTTCTGAGAAATGTGACTGTATACTCCTGTAATTCTCATGTTACTGCCTTTTCATGTTTTATCAGTTGTTGGGTTCATCATTTTTTATTTTGAATAAACGCATCATCTTAAATATGTAAACGTACATGCGTAAAGATGATCATTTTTGTGTGTGTGTACGTTTTACGTCAAGTCTAATAATGTCAACAGGTTAGTGTGAAATTATCAGTGCTGTATTCTGGTATAATAATCAAATGAGAACTTTTTAAGATACTCTCACATAAGAGGTAAAACAAACCTCTGATTGTTATTTTTATTTTAACATGTTACTGTAACTGCTGTGCATAGCACGCAACAGTTCCTATTTGAATCTAACAGGCATTTGCATTTTAAAGTAAAATTTTTCTCTTAAACTCATGTAAGAAAATTCAGTCTTCTTTTATAAAAAATGCAGTTTCTGTGCATCTTGGTCTAATGTTACCGAATTCGCCAACAGGCTTTGCAAGAACCTAAAAGAACCAGAAAAAAATGTCAGAGCTTGTCTGTTTATTTTGAGTGAATGGGTGTTTTAGCATTGCAACTGTGATTTATTTCAAAATTCAACATCTTACGTTTCTGCTTGTTTGTCAGTTTTGCAGTGAAAATAGAGATGTGCAGTCCCATCACAAAACTCACAGTAAGACAAATGTGGCAAAAAATATCCTTCCTTATTCAAACGATCTCAAGCATAATGCAAGCTAGAAGACAACAACCAACAATGCAGTCAGTTCCCTACAGGATGAAGTCAAGTTCCACCCTTCCTGTTTTTCTGATTCCAGAAGCTGTTTCACTTTGATATGCGTCACCATAAGGAAGACTCACAGCTTCCATTAAATTGTGACTTTAATCACACCACTCTCTGTAATGTTGCTGGACTGTATCTAATCCAGTTTTAATTCTGTGAAATAGTTTGTCTTTGTAACACAAAAGTTTGTCTTTTTGATAATTTACTTTCCTTGTAACTGTGATTTTAAGGTTTGGTACTGTTCACAGACTGTATTAGCTTGTAGGGTTGTTAACCCTAACCCTAAGATTACAATATGTGATTATAGTATGTCATAACTATAATGTTATTAGTACAGTATCTTTGTTTGATGTATCTTGTTTAACGCGGCCTGTATCTTTCCTACTACAAATCTTTGAATTATGGTATGTAGTGATATTAATGGTGTAAATACAGATAAATACGTGTAGCTATAGATCATTTGGAACAGTCACTAGTTAGCACATTGAGTTAACTCTAATTACTCATCATTAGAGCTTGTTGTCTTAAACTAGTTATCTTGTTAAAGCATGTGTTTATTCTGTATATATTGGCATTACGATCAATGAATGTTATACTCTCAGGTTTGCATTAGTTACTAAAGATTAGTAAAGATTTCCCAAATGTGTCTTGATTATATGTGTTTATATCCATGCTCATTGTATAACAAGATTTGTGTGGATTGTGGATCCATCTGAAAGATAACTTAAGTGTTAGGGTTAGGTTATAGTATTTAAGTAGCTGTGTATAAAAACAAGAAGTCTATGGAATGTCCCCATTCAGGTTTAGCTATTTTTATGTTGTCCTTACTAACAGAGTGAAATGGCATGACAACCAACTGGTGCGGACACTTTACTGGTCCTCACTAAATAAAAAGACTCATAAATCAGCCAAATAATGTTTCTCTTTAAATCTAATGTCACATGTTTGTGTGAGGGTTAGATTTAGGTAGGGTTTAGGAATGGGGGATAGAAAATATCATTAGCCTGATATAAAACAAATGGAAGTCTATGGACTGACCTCACTGTCAACCAAACTGTGTGAGTGTATTTAACCCTCTTTTTTCACTGATCTCAAAATTATATTTCTGATTATAACTCTTTCCATTTTTAATATATTGTTTTGACTGGTTAACTAACAGCTCACAAAACTGATCGATTTCATTGCAATATAGGGCAAGTTAAAACAATAAACTTCTGTTATACAGACAGTGTGCATTCACAGCACAGATATGCAGTTTAGTGAAAGTAATATAACTCACCTCTTTGCTTGCCTTTAGTGTGAAAATTGAAGTTCAATGAAGTCCAACTTACTGATAAACAATACGTGCTTATGGCATCTTTTAATATGAATGTAATTTCAGCAAATATCCACTTCATTGCCCCTACTTGTGGGGCAGTTGTGTCCTGCTGGTTAGTGAGTTGGGCTTGTAATCAGAAGGTTCCTGATTCGTGTATTGTGTAGATCCTACACACAAAAGTATGGAATGGATTCCCCCACAAAGTAAGAAACCACCTTTTGTTTGTATAGTAAACGCTTTTTATGTTTTAATGAATCTCTAACATGCACAAATGTTCATAGAAATGCTGGTACATTTCTACTGACTTAAACTTCTAGAAAGAAGTTTAATTATTTGTTTAGCAAAAGACTGATATGCTAAATTACATGATGTTTTGGAACTGCCTGCAGTGCAAGATGAAAACTCACTGGGGAGAAACAGAATGGAAGGAGATGAGAGACACTACAGACAAGATACTCACAGATATGTACCCATGCCCAGTTTATACAGTAAGTCTAAGTGACATAAGTTAGTATTTAACTTAAGTATATAAGATATTGCAGAATTCTTTAACTAGAGAAATTATGTTTTGTTAGAAAACACATCTGATAAATAGCTATGTATGTATTTACGCATAACAGGCATAATTTAGGAATATCAATGAAACATTTACATTT